>JAHRHZ010000014.1:62130073-62230585 GCA_024137785.1 Ginglymostoma cirratum
CGAAACGTTAACTCTGATTTTTTTCTTCACGGATGCTGCCAGACCGGAAAAAGTGAGAGTGGTTTATAAGCCTCCAATCAGTATTAGTAAAGTGGGGACGGCATCAAATGGGTAATTAAAGATGCAAATAACAATAGAGCAAAATTAATTCTGGGTGATTTTCATTTACATATAGGCTAGGCAAACCACATTGGTAACAATATTGTGATGGATAAATTCCTGGGGTTGTGTACAAGATGGTGTTTTAGACCAGTATGTTAAGGAACCAGCTTGGGAACAGGCTATCCTGATTTTGGTACAATGCAATAAGGAGGGTTTAATGAATAACCTTTAGGGTCCTTTAGAAAAGAGTAACCATAACTTGAAAGAATTCTTCATTGGAAAGGGAAGTGAAGTAAGTCAAGCTAATGCTAGGGTCCTAAACCTAAATAAATACAAGCACAAAGTTATCAAGGGTAAATTGGCTATAATTGATTTTACAGCAAATTCTGTTTTTGTTCCTGATTTACAGCATCTGCAGTTCTTTCGGTTTTTATCTTGCTTTTTCTCCTTGTTGCCTGCATCCAATCAGATTGGTTGTATGTCTAGATTTACTGAGCCAATATTCTTTCCCACTGTCACACATATTGTATCCTTTACAAACAGCATCCCACCTCCTTTTCTGATAAAGGGTCTAGGCCCAAAACGTCAAGTTTTCCTGCTCCTATGATGCTGCTTGACCTGCTGTGTTCATCCAGCCCCATGCTTGTTATCCCACCTCCTTTCCCCGCTCTTCCTAAATATTAAATAGCCTTGGTAATTCAGATTTTAGCTTTGGTCACCTGCAGCCATTGGTCATAATCTTAATCATATTGTACTTGTTTACAACTATTTGCACTATTAGTTCATCTATTGCAAATGTTCTGTGCATTCAGATACAGTACGTATAGATATCTCTTTGTTAACTTTTTTTACATCTTTTGTACTATGATCTTATGTACTACTAGCCCTTGTTTCCTCTGTCTTCCACTTCCACATTCTACTCTTCTACCTATCAGTGGAAACGATCCTGAGATTATTATCTTTGAAGTATTGCTTTTTAACTTATTTTCTATATTTCCCTATATTTTGCCTGATGGACCTCATCCTTCTCTTTCTATGTATAAAACATATATATTTTATATATGTACCAACATGGACCACAATATCTGACTGTTCACTCTCCTTCAGAATGTCCTGCAGCCATTCTGTCATCCTTGATCCTGATACCAGGGAGGCAATGCGCCATACTGGGTGTTACATCTGTGACCCTAGAAACAGTGGTGTGTTTCCCTTATGATAGAATCCTCTATCACTATTGCTCTCCAATCCTTTTATCCTTCTCACCCTGAGCAGCTGAACTCACTGTGCCATAGACATAGCTTTCGCTGCATTCCTGAGATACTACCTCTCCCAGCAATAAGCTCCTACTGCATTGAAGCCAAAAGAATCAGTCGAATTTATTTTATTATCAGCGAGCAATTTTTTTTTTGATTTTACTGAACTTGCTTAATAACGTAAATCTCCACTAATGATAAAATTCATTTTATTCCAACATTAATTAGGGTTTTCTCTGAAAGTTTATAAGCCATTTCTATTTGCACAAGTATATGGGAGTAGTTAATTAATCAACTCAGATCCTAATCAAGGGTGATCCGGTTAATCTGATTTTAGGTTTAAATATATAGCCCCTTGGTTTTACAGACGTACTTCAAATTAAGGTAAACCACAATTAAATTCATCATTCAAGCATTTTTGTTCTATGAGGGCTGGATAAATTTTCATAAGACAGATGCATCAAGGATGCAGTTAATAATGCATACAAAATCATAATAGCAACATAGATCATGAAGACAACTGTAAACATTAATAACTTTTTTTAAAAAATTGAGCCTTCCAAATTATTTTGGTCACTAAACTCAAAATTTAATTATTTTGTTTCATTTTTGACCCAGGTTGGTCATAAATAGGATCTGAATTTAGAAGATCTGAGAAAAATCAAAAGATATAACATGTCATGGACTGCAGTAAATTTTAGTTGATAAAGCAATTAAATCAATCTGGGATTGGGAGGGAGGGGGTGGCAGTCAGAAAATGTTAAACACTGCTTCTTTGATTCATATGTGATTGACAACAAAAGTATACTAACCTCCAACTCCTCTCGGTCTTGTTCTTCTTTTCTATTTACCTTACACTGTTCTTTTTCCAACGCCCACTGTAGTTCCCGTGCCTTCTTCTGTTCATTTGCCAACACATCACTTAACATATCGACTTCAGCTGCCTTATCAGTTAATTCGACTCTTTAAAAAAAATAAACGATCACTGGAACTTTATATTTACCAAGTATTAGAAAACTTAACAGCTGTAGAAAATCAATAGAACTTTTTGTTAATAGCAAAAATGCTGATTACTGATCATCTTTGCTGATTTCAGACAATGTATTTTGATAGAAAAAAAACCACCCTTGATGAATTGGCAATTAAGAAAATTAAGAATTAAGAAGAGAAGATGAAACACAGGAAGGATGCTCCCAAAGGCGCGGGTGTCCAGAACCAGAGGTCACAATCTAAGGATCTTTGTTTTCTTTATTCATTGACAGGATGAGGGAGTCACTGGTTAGGCAGCATTTATTGCACATTCCTAATTGTCCAGAGGATAGTTGAGTCAACCCTGTTGCTGTGGATCTGGAGTCACACGTAAGCCAGACCAGTTAAAGATGGCAGTTTCCTTCCCTAAAGGACAGTGAACCAGATGGGGTTTTCTGACAATCGACAATGGATTCATGGTCATCATTAGGTTCTTAATTCCAGATATTTATTGAATTCAATGCCACCACCTGCTGTGGCGAGATTCGAACCCAGGTCACCAGAACGTTATCTGGGTCTCTAGATTAACAGTCCAACAATAATACCACTAGGCCATCGTCTCCCCGTATGGGTAAGCTATTTAGGATTGAGGTGAAAAGTTTCTTCACCAAGAGAGTGGTGAGCCTGTGGAATTCTCTGCAGCAGGAAGTGCTTGAGACCAATACATTGAATGCTTTCAAGGAGAAGTTAGATATAGTTCTTAAGGGTAAAGGGACCAAAGGGTATGGCGAGAAAGGAGGAGCAGGGTACAGAGCTGGATGATAAGCCACGATCGTATGAATGGTGGAGCAGACTTGAAGGACTGAATGGCCCACTCCTGATCCTATTTTCTATGTTTCTGTAAATATTGGGTTTTCCCTTGAATTTGTATTCTTGCAAAATGTCCTGATAACAGCAAGGTGAGAGACTTTGACAAAATGTCTTTTTTCAGCACTACTCAAGTTCTCTACTACTAAATGAATAAAAGATATATTACTCACTGTAGCTGAAAGGACTCAGGTGATCAAGAATATTAGTATCACATCTAAGATGTGTATTTTTAAAAGCTGCTTGATTGAGGTAGGCAGTAAATTACCTTAGCATCTCTAAATCTTTCAAGTGCTTATGTTGTGTCCTGAGTGTCGTTTCAAGCTCCAATTTAGTTTGAGAAAGCTCATTTTTCATCTCTGCCACTACTATCTTCTCCAAATTCAGTTGGTCTTGGAGTTCAGCTCCCCTTTCCTTTACAGTATTCAATTCCATCTGTAACTCGAGAACTTGAGCCTCCTTTGCTTGTAAATCTTTTCCCAGTAGTTCCACTAAAAGAGAAGAGATGCATTAAGCTTGAGTCTATACATATAAATACAGATAGCCTGAGATATATGTCAATTTGTTTTAAAATCATACATTTGAGTGTCTTTTCTTGTGTGTTTGGTGAAACTTGCATCAATTTGGGAATCAGCAAGAAGTTAGTTACTGGTTAAATGATTCTGTATGGTGGGAGGCGAGTTGGGGAGCCACGGACAATTTTACAGTTATCAGGCAATGTACTGTCTAAGGGCATAATTGCCTCTTTCACACGGACAGATATCCATCCCCAACCAGCAGGACACTGGACAATGCTGCAAGTCTACAATGAAGAGCCATGAAAGAGGATGAACTAGAAGCTAGGTATTCTTGCTTCTTCAATCAGACAGGCCTGTTGAACTGTAGAGAGGAGGTGTTGTTAATAGGATGCTCAAACAGGGTAATCTGCTACAAGTCCTGCCTACCCAATAGGGTGGCATGTGGCTCAGTGGTTAGCATTGCTGCCTCACAGTGTCAGAGATGCTGGGTCTCTGTCCGGTGCTCCAGTTTCCTCCCGTGGTCCAAAGATGTGCAGGCTAGGTGGATTAGCCATGGTAAGTGTGGGGTTATGGGGATAAAGAGGGGTGACTGGGTCTAGGTGGGATGCTATCCGGAGGGTCACTAAGACTCGATGGCCTCTTTCCACACAGTTGGGATTCTATCATTACTGAGCAAGTTCTAAGCCTGGTAGTCTTGCCATGTACAGCAGGAGGAAGGGTTTCTTCAGTGACCAGTAGTAAACCAGCTTCAACTTACCCATGGACATGCAGGCTGACGGACACCAACCCTGCCACTATTAAAATGCCTGCTTGTAAACTACTAGCACTCTGCTGCTACCCCCATCCTACACCTCAGGTCAAGCGTGAGTTAAAACCTTAAAGTCTTCACTAAGGTATAAATATGATAACTTGTGTGGATTATGCATGATCAGGAATTTCAAACCACCTTCACTTCTTTGTGCAATTTGTTCTTGCACAGTTATGGGCATCTTGTCACCCTGTTGGATCCTTTGCAGATATGACCACAGTTCACGTATCTCCATCATCATACTATTCCTATCTGCAGTCATTAAATGCTCCATATCAGCACTCCTCTGTGTTTCCTGTAGCAAATAGAAAAGGAACAAATTTTAATATCATCAATGTCTGTGTTAACTGAAGATTCACCTTTTCCAATGCTCTATGGCCAGCCTCCCACTCTCAATAAATTTCAGTTCATTCAAAACTCTTGTCACTCGTATCTTTTCTAACATCAGACGCTGTTTACTAATCACACATTGGTTGATGACTAATTGGTTCGTGATCTAGCAACAGCTTGATTTTGAAGTGTCCATGATCATAGTGGAATAACTCCATAGACTTATTTCTCCCAATTGCTGTAATGTCCTTCAAACCGACAATTATCTAAAATTTCTGCATTCCACCAATCTGGCCTCTTCCATAACCTTGCTTTCTATTGCCGTGGTTTGTGACCTTTGGAGCGCTAGGTCTTAAAGCTCTGGAATTTTTGCAATACATCTTTCTGCTTCTCTACTTCTCTTTCTCTTAATTCATTTCTTAAAACGTCCTTGCACAATTCAGTAATAGATTGTGTCTGATAATGCTCCACTGAAGCTTTAAAAACTCCCCTTTATTCTTCCTAACAATGACTTTCCATCTAGTGCCATAATTTACCATTTTCCATGAAACCTCATAGTCATTAAGTGTTAATGTGTAATTTAACGTTTGGTGCAAGTCCATGTAGATACTTGTTATGGAATCATGTTTGTTCATGTCAGCTAAGGTGCTTTAATTTGAGAAAAACATGCAGGATCACAAGGTCCATCTGTGTGGAGTCAGCATGTTCTCACATGTCTGCGTGTGTTTCCTCCAGATGCTCCAGTTTCCTCCCACAGTCCAAGGATCTGCAGGTTAGGTGGATTGGCCATGCCAAATGTCAGGTTATGAGAATGGGGTGGACGCTGGGTCTGGGTGGGATGCTGTTAGGAGGGCTGGTGCAAGATTCTGTCAATAAAAGTCTCGTAAACGATTTTGTAACAAATACCAATGTTAGGTAGATTGAGTACTTAGTAGCTTTCCAACCAAGGTCCAGTCATACAGCATACAGAAAACCAGTTAATTATGTTTTTCACTAAGGAAAAACTGAAAGACAATGTGCATTTTTAGAGAGAAGAGATACCTGTTCTTTTAGTAAGTTTAATAATGTCACCGCATCCATACTATTCAATGATGAAGCTTGTGCACGAAGAGCAACCATTAAAACATCTCGTTCTTTACTAAAAGCACGTTGAACGGCTTGGAGAAGTTCACGCCGCCAGTCTGTGATGTTTTCAGGAGATAAAGCCTATAAAAGACATTTGTTTGATTTTATATATTACTCAGGTAGATACCACATCTGAAACCGAGCCACATGAATCTTCCAAAAAAATTACACTTAGCTCTGCTAACTAAGTTACTGTAGGCAGTTTACATATCATTACTTATTTTCTTTGGATGAGATAATGGACCAGATCTTCCAGCATTTTGATAGTCAGAGATTCTGTGGGAGCTCCCTGCAAAGTTTAACCTTCTGATGGACAATCTGCCTGCTTCCAAGGACTGTCCGGAAAAATATCCAACTCTGAGTTAGAATTGAAGATTTTGGGCAATTCCAACTTATTTACCTGAATTGTTAGTTAGGAAATGCAAGCTTGAGACATTCTGGACTAACTCTTGCGTGACTATACAACGGAATTCTACCATGCTTTCTGACTACTTCCAGACCCCAATCTCCATCAATGCCTCACTATCTGGTTTCCAAGCCACTCTGGCACTCCCCACACCCAACTATCATCTGACTAAGACTACCACCTACATACACACATATACACACACACACACCCCTGTTCCAACCAGCACTTAATCTAATAAAAACTGAAAGAATTGCGGATGCTGTAAATCAGGAACAAAAACAAAGTTGCTGGAAAACAGCAGCATCTGTGTAGGAAAAAACAGAGTTAATGTTTTGGGTCTGGTGACCCTTCCTCAGAACTTAATTAATAACCCCTCCTGACTCAATTATCCAACTCACGCTTGCCATTCTTACCCAGGCCATCCTATCCTTTTACCAACACTCATTCACTAACACACTAAAAAGGTGTTTAAGTGCCCCAAAACTTTTCAGTATTAGTCAATTAACATATAACAGCACACAGCAGCTAGTGCTGCATAACTAACCCTAGTCACACTGCCATCCCAGCCCATCCTATGCTACAAAGGAGAAGATTGATGGAAGACCACTTTGCATCTTTGAAGACACCAACAAGTGCCAGCCAGAAAAGCAGAACTTGATTGCAGCAGTTTCAATTAGGAGCAAAGTGCCAATCTGATGATGAAGGGTCTAGGCCCGAAACGTCAAGCTTTCCTGCTCCTATGATGTTGCTTGGCCAGCTGTGTACATCCAGCTCCACACCTTGTTATCTCTGCCAATCTGATGATGACTGCTGTTCTTTGGACCCAATGTGTCAATGCCAATCAGTGGATTTTCAAGACCACATGACACTTTTCAAAGACACGCTATTTGGAAGGATGTTTCCCTGTTCAATCACTATAAGTATCAAATTGTTGATTTGTGGTAGACTGCTTACCTGCACAACTGAGGTGATTATGCAAAAATGATATGAAGCACTTTGAAGTGATGTGAAAGGGTGCACTATAAATAAATATACTGCTCACTTTTTTGCCTGATTTGGATGATCTGCGCAACTTTCCTTCTTATACAGTGAATTTCTCTTTATACTTAAGTCTTTGTGCCATATATTATGTGGATGAGCAGGTGATCAGGCTAATGATAACATCTGCTAATGCCACTTTCAACCAACTAGTAGAATATACACCAAATTTGGTGATGGCACTTTCCAATTTCCACATTGCAGTGTGACTGAGATTGAAAGCTTTGTGAAACTTATGGGGTTCAAATACATTGTATGCTAACTCATGCTGCAAGATTAGTATTTTTTGAAGATTTTCCATAAAGGCTAAAGCTTTTATAAATATAAGATTAAGGTTCTAAAATTAAATTGAGATAGTGTGGACCACAAAGTTTATACGATGGATGAAATTCTTCTGTTACTTTAGCTGCCTGTGGTAACCTATTTAAGATTAATAGAATTAATAGAACGGAAGAAGCAATTAGTTTTAGTATAGCATTCAAAAAGGACTCCTGTTCCCAAATCACTAAGAGCACCAAGAGACATCTTTAACATCATCTTTTTCTTTGGTAGTCCTCTGGGTTGAGGATGACTTCCTTTCACTCAGGTGGGTTGGGGGAGGGGTGGGGAGGTTGCGTTCTGTGGGGAACAGTCCAGTCCTGAAGCTGCAGACTCTGCCACAGGTAGGACAGGTGCTGTTTGTTGAAGTGGGGGCGTGGGATGCTCTTCATTCTGCGTGCTATTTCTGCAAATTGTAATTGGCCTCCACACTTAAAGTGACTGACGCCTGCACAGATGTTTCTTCTCAGTTTCTATGTTCTGGGACAAGATATTCTCATGTGTTGATGGAGGTGTTGCATTTGTCTCGGGAGGTTTTCAAGATGTCCTTGTACGACACTCAGCCCTACTAGTAATCACTAGCAGAGCTCCGAGTAGAGCACTTGTTTAGAGAGTCATTGTGCAGACAGTGCGGTTCACCCAATGTAGTTAGTTGTATGTGAGCAGTGTCTCAATACTGGAGACGTTAGTCTGTGAGAAGGCACTCATGTTGGTACGTCTACCCTGCCAGTGGATTTGCCGGATTTTGCAAGGAATGCGATGATGATAACTCTCCAGGGACTTGAGGGCTGTTAAGAATGCCTTTAATAAATCTTAGTTTGTGGACTTGGATCATGAAATTGTTGCCAAAATCCTGGCTTACGAACATCTCAAGAGCAAAGCAAATCAGTGACTCCAGTCCCATGTTGTACGAATAAAACTGAAGGCCTTCAGGAGTGAAAATTCTGATTAGGGATATTTGCTTGCTTGTATGGTAAATGCCATAAACAGATCAATGATCTGTTTCTTCCGTAATTATTTTTGGATGTTGATGTTTTGCTACAGAGATGTAATAAATATTGCTTTGCCATTGTTAACAATATTTTGAAAACAAATGTAAAACACGTACCATTAAAGATTGTTCTTAAATGTTTTGTTCTTACCTTGGTTTCTCCAGTGCCCTGAACATTGGCAAGTACATCTTTAAGTGACTGTACCATATTCAAAAGTTCCCATCTTTCCTGAAACCAATTGCCTGAGTGACTTTCCAGAGGCAGTGGTTGTCCTTCAAAGTAGGGGGACTTTGAAAGGGTCAATACCTGTATACCCTCTTGATGTACCTCATGAAGTAAAGACTATAAAAGATTGAGAAAAGAGTGGATTAAGAATTTTCGTTACATTGCTTTGGAGCCATGTTACTGATATAAATTTCATCAATGAACAATTTATAATAAATATTTACACAAAAAAGGAAAAATCAACTTTCAGCAACTTTTAATTTTTTTTAATGAAATTATTTTGATCAGCATGGGGGATGTTTTTAAGAAATTGAACTCTTAACTTGAATATCTGCCACTGCATTCAAGAATTCCAAATTAGATTAGAATAAGCATGCCCTGGATGCCAATGTGTCTGGGCCTACCCTCAGAAGACTACTGCCTTTACTATCAATATGATATTTTCCATTTCCTCAACAGCTACACTGTGGTTTCTATAAGTAAGTAAGAATATTGACACCTCACCTTTATTTTATCAGGAAGATTCTCTGTACCCTCCCTAAGTGTTGTATGAGATACATGGTTTACTCTTCTATTTTCTGTAGACATATTTCCGCATTCCTGTCCTTCAGGAGGAATGTCAAAAGTTCTTGGACTCCCAGACCGGCTATCTAGAAGCAGGATGAAACGCGTACATTCAGTTGAATTAACATATTTGAGTGAAAACATTCAAGATATTATCTACCTCCACAACGAAGAACATATTTCATGATGCTAGGACATTTTGACAGAGCATTTCAATTTTTTTTTTGAAAATAAAAATGTGGTAAACAAACAGTAAATTCTGTCATCCCTCCCTTACAACTTGGCATTCTGTTAAATCAAGGATGCTTTCACGGCATATTCCAGATCCCCAAGCTCTATTGCCTAGAATGACAAGGTCAGATGTCACACAACACCAAGTTACAGTCCAACAGGTTATTTTGAAATCACAAGCTTTTGCAGCACTGCTCCTTTGTCAGGTGAAGTGAAGAGAAGCATACAGGCACAGCACTCATAGGGAGAGGGATCAAAAGATTGTACAAATGGTGTGAGCCGAGTGTCAACAGGCTTAATAACAAGTCTCTGCAGGTGATCCAAAGAGTCAGACGGTGTGAGCAAAGTGTCAATAGCTGAATAGCAAGGGAAGGGATGACCTATAATCTGATCAATTGAGGCAGAGAGATAACCACAAAAAATTAAAAATAAGATTGTGCTGGAGACAAACCAAATGGGTGGAATGACGTGATAGGTACAAGAAGCACAAGCCGAGGGTCTAACCAAAGTAACAAGTAATCGAAAACTGTACAAACTAATGAAGGTAGAGAGATCAAAACAAGTTATCAAGGTGATGGTGTCAAAACAGGACAGCAAGAAAGATTTTACAAATACAAATACTCCTTTGAAAAGACTTTAAGAGTTTGTCGTGTCCCAAATTCTAATTTCCCTTCCCACAGTTCCACATTTGACAATGTTCAATCAGGCTTACAACATCACCATTGCACTAAACGCACCAGGAACATTATGGACTGAGCTGAACCTGTTGTTGTAATCTCTTACAACCAAGAGTCAAAAGATGCTTTTGTCTACTCATTATTGAGTAAATTAGAACCAAATAGGTAAAAAGACACTGTGCTAATTCAGTGCATAATTTATTACCAATAAAATTCTTAGCAATCACTTGTATTTATATAGCACTTATAATGTAACAGAATGTCACAAGGTGTTAAGCCTAATTAGCACAAATATCAAACCTTATACTTTCAAAATAAACAATATCCTTTCCGACAAATATTGGAGTTTGGCCAAAATTTTTTTAAAAAATGGTTGTTGAAGAATGTAGAGCAATAAAAAGTTCTTACCACTGACACTGTTATCCCTGAGTTGTAATGTGATTGATGGTTCTGGTTGACCAAGATGAGCCTGAGTGTAGGAGAAATGAAGAAAGTTTTAGAATATAATATAACAGTAGCAATTACATATTTATCACAATTTAAAATTGTAGAAAAGTCCAGAGGCAGCAGAAAAAAATGAATATAATTCATAACAGGAAATAAAAAGGGTGCATGGCATAAAAATAGCAACAGTATCACTTCAAAATCTAGAGTCATTACCATGCAAAAAATTGAATAAAAGAGCTTCACCATCAAATTCTACTAGAAACAATGTTAGACTATTTTAAGAACTAGGTCCGTTTGAAACTCCAGGGTGACACTTTGGAAGAATCATGGTAGATTCATTTTAGCTCTGAAATGTCCCTGTCCAGGATTCTTGCTGTGCAAGATTGGTGAGGGCAAGTACTTTTGTTTGTATTTTTTAAAATATAATTTTCAAAAATCAAGTCCTTGTTTACAGACCTTACTGAGCCAGCACTGCCATCCAATGCAGCAACACTTGCTTCTATTTTATCCTCCACAAAACAGGACCAAACTTTGTCATACCGTGGCTAACTTGATTTGTGCCCTTGTTTCAGTCCTTATCTATTATATTGAATAATTTGCAACAATTGCACCTTCTACAAACATTAAAGGCTTTGAAGTCTGGTCAACTCAAAGGAGAAAACTGGATTGTCATGGATGGCGACATGACCGCCAATTTAAAAAGAGAGAAGCAGATCAAATTAAGGCAAAGTCCCTTTACTAAGAAGAAAAAGCAAAGCAGGAATAGCAAAAGGAGTGCTGTTCACAAATTTTGGCACTGCAAGGAATTACACAAAACAATCTTCTGATGCTGACGCTTCACGAAGTTTCATGGACAGAGCTCCCAGTGAAAGTCAAGAGCAACGAGATTGTGTTGAACATATACGAGAAAATTATTCAGCTTCAGTTGGAGTACTATGTCTAGTTCTGGGCGCTACCGTAGGAAGGGTATTAAAGTGTTGCACAGAGTGCAGAAGAGATTTACAAGAATGGTTGTACAGATGAGGAATTTCAGTTATGAAAATGGATTGCAGAGGTTGGAACTGTTTTTCTTATGGCAGGTAGAGGGGAAATATCAAAGATGTAATCAAAATCATGTGGGATCTGGTCAGATCAGACAGGGAAAGAATGCCTCCACTTGTGAAAGCATCGGGAGTAAGTGGACATAGATTTAAAGTTACAGTAGTAAGAGGAAAGAGGAAGAGGAAAGAGGTAAGAGGAAAGCCTGCTTCACAAGCGGTTAAGGTCAAGAATGCACTGCTAGACAGTATGGAGGAGGCTGTTTCAGTGAAAGCATTGAAAAGAGAAACAGATGGTTATTTGAAAAGGAACAACGTGAAGCGTTAGAAAGAGAAAGCGGGAGAGTGGCATTAAGTGAGCAGCTAATTCAGACAGCTGGCACACACATGGTTGGTTGAATGGCTTCCTTTGCACTGCAACAATTCTATGATTCTGTAATTTTGAAATAAACAAAACACACATTGGTATCATACTCCAACTTTGCCTCTTCTATTTTATAGCAAGAACAACATGCACCTTTTTTAAATGAGTCACAGAGTCATACAGCATGGAAACAGACCCTTCGGTCCAACTCATCCATGTCAGCCAAATTTCCCAAACAAAACTGGTCTCATTTATCTGCATTTGGCCCATATCCCTCTTAACCTTTTCTATCCATGTACCTATCCAAATGTCTTTTAAATGATGTAACTGTACCTGCATCTACCACTTCCTCTGGCAGTTCATTCCACATACAAACCACCCACTGAGTGAAAAAAATCATCCTTAAGATCCCTTTTAAATCTTTCTCCTCTCATCTTAAAATTACGCCGTCTGGTTTTAGCTCCCTAAACATAGGTAAAGAGCCTTTGCTATCCAATTTATCTACACACCTCATGATTTTATAAAGCTGCTAGCCTGGTTTCCTCCACCTTCCAACTTTTCCTTCTACTTTTCAAACTTTCATTTTGCTCTTTGAAATATTTGAGCCAAGGCTGATTTGGAGATCAGTAACTGATATTCATATTTTATATGATGTGTACTTGAACATAGTAAAAGGTGCACCACAGAAGTGTTGTTGAACAATATTTTCCACTTAGCCACTTAAAGAGATATTTAGACCGGTGACCAAAAGCTTGGCTAAGAGGAAAATGAGGATGGAAGGATAGCAATATTGATCAGGGCATAGGCAGCTGAAGGCTTGAAGCCTTTGGTGGAGCAACAGAAACTGGGAATATGCAAGGGGTCACAATTTGAAGTGCATTCGGATCTCACAGTGCAACTTTTACCATGCTGGAACAAGTAATCCAAAGCAAATACTTTAACCAGTTATAAATGCAACAGCATGATTCAACTGCTTAAACAAAATTATTGGTAATTTCTGACATTTACACACTCATTTAAATTTCAATATTTAATACTAACCAGTCGTGAGTTATTAATTCCTGTTCGGAGAGCATCATATTCTTCTCTCAGTGTATTCATTTGTGTTGTGTGGTCCCTTATCAAGGCTTCTATTTCTGCAGAATATTTAGCTTCCAGTTTGGCTATTTCTACACCATGGAGTTCTTGTAGTTGATTAAGTTCTTCAGAGTTTTGACTCACTTTTGTAACTTTGTGAAAAGAACTAATAAATGAAGGTTGAAAATTAGTTTGCTCTTCTGCATTCGTAGTCAATGTTGCACCAGTAATATCAGAAACCAATATTTTGCTTTGGACTGCGGAGTCTACCAGGCTTTTTATTGGTCTTTCTTTAGTAGCGCATTTCTGAGGAGTTTGATCTTCATACTCCAAATGGGTACCTTTCTCTTTGCGTAAGGCTTCCTTTGCAATGTTGAGGTTTTCCTGAAGATTTGTCATAGCTAGTGCTTTTGCCTAAATAAAAGAAAGACATTTCAGGTTTTTAAACATACTTTTTTGGTTTGCTAACTGTCACCAGACTTCCCAGGCAATCTTCTTGATCCTGGCAACTGATCAGATTTGAAGGTACATTTTCTGAGTTATACAATATCATAACTTGAAAGGACCTGGGCGTGCATTTGTACAAATGCAGAGGATTTAAAAAAATAAATATACTTCTTAATTGCTAGAATAGATGCAATAAAGAAACAATCTGTAATTATGAGCAATCACCTTTTAAAAGGTTCTAGGGATAAACTTTCTCAGCTTTTAAGCTAGGGCGATAATCCTTTCCTCAAAAAGCTGAATCAAACTGTACAGTTCTCAAAGTTTATCAGAACTACCCTGCGATTACAATATATATGTCAATACTGAATAGTGCATCACTGACCAAGAGATGCAAGGCAGAGATGAAGACAGCAAGAGCAAAATAACGAGAGGGGAAACAGCAAGAGAGGAGGAAATTATCCCTGTTGAATACATGAACTACATAATCTCTGGTCTGCACAGCAACGTGTATGCGGACTACATAATCTTTGGTCTGCACAGCAAAGAAAAACATTAATTTTCTACCTGCAAATCTTCTTGGAGTTTCTCAGTCTGGTTTCTGTAGTTATTTAATTGTTCTTTAGCTACTTCAGCTTCAGCTTTGACCTGCTCCAGTTCCAAAACCAAGTTGGTTACTGAGGTAGTACCTTGTTGAACAGGAGTTAATAAGCACGAAACTTGCTTTTCATCAGCCTGCAAGACAAGATTATGAAGAACTATCAGCACTGTACTATGAACAGCAGAGTTTTGGATTGTGAAGTTTATTCATACTAAAAAGTTAACTATGAAATAAATCATAAGACTCAGTAATTGTAGCCTTTATTTGATGGGATTCACTTAGTCTTGATAAAACTATTCTTACAGCTTATCAGGTAATAGTATGGTGTTATAAATCCTACTTAAAAATATTCTTGGTAAAGCACATCGTATAGTTAATAATTAATAATTAACAGCTTAGGTTAGACTTACAATTAATGATGGTGAAATCTGTCCTCCACTGTCATGTTCTTTCTTCCCTTCTAACATTTGATGCAACTCAATTAATTTCTCTTCTTTTTCTCTGGCTTCTTTTCGAGTAATTGAAAGCATTTTCCTTTCCAATTCAAGTTCTTTTTGGAGATCAATTAACTGCTGTTGGACCTCAGTTAACTGCTCTCTTAACTTGATTAATTCTTCTGTTTGGTGCTCAATATTTATCATGTCTTGTTTCTCTAGAATTCTTTGGTTGGTATCTTCGGATTCTACTGGCCATGTCTGTGGTTTTTCTCTTCCCTCGAGTTGCTCCAAAGGTGTTTCCTTCAGACCAATTGAAACAGCTTCTGTTTCTTTAATGTGACCCCTTTGCTGTTCAACATGTATCCTTATTTGCTGTTGCACTGCCTTTAACTGTGCTTGGCTCACTAGAATTGTTGCTACTTTTTCCCTGACAGTCTCTTCCAGAGTGAGTACTTGGTTTTCATGTTCTTTAGTTTTCATGTGGGCTTGATCCTTTAAGCTTTGTATTTGAAGGTAACATGAATCTAACTCTTTCTCTTTCTTTTCAATGGTTGCCTGTAACTCCTGAATTCGGAATTCCCCACTACTGATAGGATCTTGGACACGTTCGGGAAAAGTATCCTTTTTCTCTGCTTGGGGTTTTATCAATTCTAATCCCTGAGATTGCAACATTCTGTTTTGTTCTAGTTTCTGCTGTGACAGTATCAACTCTTCATTTAGCATTTCCATTTGTTGCTGCAGCAGCTCTTTTTCTTCTGTCACCTTATCAAGCTGAAGTTTCAAATTTTCTGCATCTTCAGAAGGAACTAATTCCAATGGTGTTACTTTTGTCAGTTCCAGCTGCAATTTTTCTATTACTTCATTTAACTGTTCAACTTCTTCCTCGTGATACTTTTTCAGGCATTGTTGATCACATTTTAGGAATTCTACTTGGGCTTCCAGTTCTTCATTCTTTTTCTGAGTCATCTAAAAGATAAAAAGCATTGAAACAATTATATAGAATATCTAGAATTATATAAAACCTATTTTTTAAAACATATTTTACCTTTTCTGGTTTTCTCATCCATTTCACAAACCTGTGAATTTCCCAAGCACTGCTAATTCTAATTAATCTGAATTTCCTCTATCAGTTCACATGCATATTTCGCTTGCTCTGTTCATCCCAAGTCCATTAATTCTGTCTTTTCTTCCCATTCCATTAGAGCCCTTCCCTTCCCTCTGACTCTCAGAATACCTGTTCTCAAAATAGCAGTCCATAAGACAGAAGTAGGCCATTCAGTCCAATGAGACTGCTCCACAATCTTGGCTGATCAACTACTTCACTGTCTTTTACTCCACCATTCCCATTAGCCTTTACTCCATTCATAGGATTAATATTTAAAGTCAAGATTGGTAAAGACTAGGCTTTCACAGCCCTGTGAGGTACCAAATTCTAAAGATTCACTACCATCTGAGTAAACTAAGCATCTCGGTCCTAACCGACCATTTTTAAATGGGGGAGCATTTTGTCTGCATCTACATCTCCTTTTTAAAAATATTTTATAGGTTTCAAACAGATCACCTCTCATTCTTCAAAACTCTAGAAAATACAGGTCTACGGCACCCAATCTCTCCTCACAGAGTAGTTCCTCCGCTCCAGGAACAAGTCTGGTGAACCTGCTTTGCTGTCTCTTTCTCTCTTTTGCAACAGTATCCTTTGCAGTAAGGAGACCAAAACACACAACATTCCAGATGAGGTTTAGCCAAGCTCCTTTACAGTTGAAAACAGACCTCACTACTCCTGTTCCCAAATTCACTTGCAATAAAGGCTAATATTTCATCGCTTTTCTAATAATTTGCTGCACCTGTATGTTAGCCTTCAGTGACGTAATGATAAGTACACCTTGGGCCCCATGTACATCTACACTTTCCAACTTCCAAAAATTTAAGAAATACTCTGCACATCAGTTTCTTCCTTTTTTCCATATTTTATTCCATTTGCTATATTCTTGCCCAGTCATTAAGCCTGTTCAAATCTTCCTAAAGACACGTCCTCACATTACACATTTCCACTTAGTTTTCAATTGTCTGCAAATTTGGAAATATGACATTTGGCCTACACCCAAATGTTATATCTCTATTGTGAGAAGCTGGGGCCATAAAATCATAGGATATAGAAGCAGAATTAAGTCATTCGACCCATTCTGCTCCACGATTCAATCACGGTTGATATGTTTCTCAACCCCATTCCCCTGCTTTCTCCCCATAACCCCTTAGCTCCATGCTCATCAAAAACCTATCTCTGACTTAAATACACTCAATGTCTTGGGCTTTTGTTAGAACGAGGTCCACAGATTCAACAGCCTCCAGCTGAAGAAACTACCCCCCGTCTCAGTTATAGAGTTATAGAGATGCACGGAAACAAACTTCAGTCCAACTTGTCCATGCCAACCAAATATCCTAAATGAATCTAGTTCCATTTCCCATCATTTGGCTCATATTTCTCTAAACCCTTCCTATTCACGTACCCATTCAGATGCCTTTTCAATGTTTTAATTGTACCAGCCTCCACCACCCACCTGTGGCAGTTCATTCCATTGATGCACCACCCTCAACATGAAAAACGTGCCCCTTTGGTCCCTTTTAATTCCTCCCCTCTCACCTTAAACCTATGCCCTCTAGTTTTGGACTTCCCTACCATGGGGAAAAGACTTTGACTATTCACCCCATCCATGCCCCTCATGATTTTATAAACATCAATAAGGTCACCTCTCAGCCTCTGATGCTTCAGGGAAAATAGCCCTAGCTCATTCAGCCTCTCCCTATAGCTCAAACCCTCCAACCCTGGCAACATCCTTGTAAATCTTTTCTGAACCTTTTCAATTTTCACAACATCTTTCCTATAGAAGGAAGACCAGAATGGAATGCAGTATTCCAAAAGTGGCTGAACCAATGTCCTGTACAGCCACAACATGACCTCCCAACTCCTATACTCAATGCATTGACCAATAAAGGCAACTGTACCAAATGCCTTCATCACAACCTTGTTTACCTGCGACTCCACTTTCAAGGAACTATTTTCTAAAGGGTCATCCCTTCACTTTGAGGCTGTGTACTCCGTCATAGTCTGTCCTACAGTGGAAACGTCTTCCCCAAGTCCACTATATCCAAGCCCAAATACTGATCCTTGTGGTATCCCATGAGTCACAGCAGGTCAATAGGAGAATTATCTATCTATTCCTACTGACTGTTTTCTCCAAATAGCCAATCCTTAATTTATGTAAATACATTACCTCCTGTCCCAGGTGCTTTAATTTTTCTAACCAACCTACTTCAGGGAGTGACCTAATCAAAAGCCTCTAAAAAACCATCCTCCAGAACCTGTGGTAGGGTCCTTTGGAGTCATGTCAGGTGTCACTACGAATTCACTTGACTTACTGAAAATGCTGCTTTGAACACTGACAGATTGCATGCTTAATAGGAGAAAGTCTATCCTGTGAACAAAGGGGATTTTGTCCACTTGATCTTGCGCTGGATGCGGGCTGGTGGTTTCAAAAAACTTCATGTCTTGGTGGTGAGCATATTGTTAGATATCTTAGGCTTTCATTTTTAACATGCCCCTCAGCTTATGGAGTTATCCTTGGGCACCAATCTTGACCTAACGAAATGCTGCCTCTGTGATTGTGATCTAGGGTAGTTCTACCAAACAAAGAAAGTTTTTTCAGGAGGTAACATATTTGGTTATCATTTTTGTTGAATCAGCCTTTATAATGGCAATGCTCAAAAGCAATTCTCTAACATAGGAGTCTAAGCCAGTTGATGTTATTTAGATGCAAATTTTCCAGATTGGTTCTGAACAGTATTTGGAATTCCTTTCTTCAATTAGGTTGTTTTAGAGTCGAACTTTTTATCATCTTCCTCTTGGACTTTTGGGCCAAGTAATGTTTTAGTATGATATAGATGTTCACCACTGATCCAAAAAGTTGATGACCTATTCAATAGGCAACATGGATTCAGAAATCAAGTGATACAGATACCTGACCCAAACCATGCAAGGGATAAAAGGTACTGCAGATGCTGGAGAATCTGAGATAACAAGCATGGGGCTGGATGAACACAGCAGGTCAAGCAGCATCACAGGAGCAGGAAAACTTGACGTTTCGGGCCTAAACCCTTCGTCAGAAATGGGGGAGGGGAAGAGGGTTCTGAAATAAATAGAGAGGGGGAGGTGGATAGAGGATGGATAGAGGAGAGGATAGGTGGAGAGGAGGCAGACAAGTCGAAGAGGCGGGGATGGAGCCAGTAAAGGTGAGTGTAGGTAGGGGGGTAGGGAGGAAATAGGTTAGTCCAGGGAGGACGGACAGGTCAAGGGGGCGGGATGATGTTAGTAGATAGGAGATGGGGGTATGGCTTGAGGGGAGAGGAAAAACAGGTTAGGGAGGTGGAGATGAGCCCAGCTCTCCCTACCCCCCTACCTACACTCACCTTTACTGGCTCCATCCCCGCCTCTTCGACTTGTCTGCCTCCTCTCCACCTGTCCTCTCCTCTATCCATCCTCTATCCGCCTCCCCCTCTCTCCCTATTTATTTCAGAACCCTCTTCCCCTCCCCCATTTCTGATGAAGGGTTTAGGCCCGAAACGTCAAGTTTTCCTGCTCCTGTGATGCTGCTTGACCTGCTGTGTTCATCCAGCCCCATGCTTGTTATCCCAAACCATGCAAGGATTCCTTCACATAGGTTTGCACTTGTCCTTCTCATGGAAAAGAATATATCTTATGATGAGGCCAGATTGAGTACAGTTTGTTAGTGGAGACATCACTTGTATTGACTTTACTTAACTCTAATTTTCCCAATGGTTCTACAGAGATATGTCCTTTCATGGCATTAAAGTTCCCAAAAGAGATGATTCTTTTCTTCTTTTGTAATGGCAGCACCTATGCCATCAAGGCCAGGCTAGAACATTTCCTTAACATCTTTTTAGAGTCATAAGCACTTTCTTTTATTCACCATGGGAGGTGGGCTTCACATGAGGGGCCACAATTTATTGACCATTCCTAACTGCCCTTGAGAAAATGGTAGTGACCTGCCTTCTTGAATTCCTGCAGTCTATTTTATGTGGGTACACCAACAGTGTTGTTAGGGACAGCGTTCCAGGATTTTGACCCAGTGACAGTGAAGGGATGGTGATGTATTTAAAAATCAGAATGGTAGATGACTTGGAGAGAAACTTGCAAGTCACAATGTTCTCACTTACCTTTGTCCTTTTAGATGATAGTGGTCATGGGTTATAAAAGGTGCTGTCTAATGAGCCTTGGTGAACTTCTGCGGTGTATCTTGCAAATACATACTGCTGCTACTGTGCATCAGTGGTGGAGGGAGTGACTGTTTGTGGATGGGTGCCAACCAAATGGACTGCTTTGTCCTTAATGGTAAACGTTTTTAGTGTTGCATGCATCCAGATAAGTGGGAAGTTTTCCATCACACTCCTGACTTGTATCTTGTAGGTGATAGACAGACTTTGGGTAGTCAGGAGTGAGTTATCTTGATATTAGGGATTCAGATATGCTAATGCCAATGAATCTCATGAGACAATGGTAAGATTTTTTCCCCTTACAGATGGTCACACTCTGGCACTTACGTCACACAAACATTACTTGTCAGTTGTCACCCCAAGTCATGCTGCTTTTGGGCATGGACTTCTTTCAGTATCTAAGGAGTCATAAATGGTTCTGAATATTGTGCAATCATCACTGAACATCCCCACTTCTGACTTTATGATGGTGTGAAGTCATTGATGAAACGGTTGAAGGCATTGGACACTACCCTGAGGAACTCCCACAGAGATACCCTGCAGCTGAGATGATTGACTAACAAGCATAACCCTCCTCCTCCATGCTAAGTATAACTGTAAATAGTGGTGGGGGTAGTAGGAACTGCAGATGCTGGAGAATCTGAGATAACAAGGTGTAGAGCTGGGTGAACACAGCAGGCCAAGCAGCATCAAAGGAGCAGGAAAGCTGGACGTTTCGGGCCTAGACCTTTCTTCAGAAATGAAACGTCTGATATAGCTGGAATCTTTTGAGCACTGTTGGAGGCAGGAAGAGAAGCCATTACTGCAGGTGAAATGGACACTGCGCAATAGATAACTTCCTACTCCATCCCGAAACCCACATCTCAAAACAATGCACTGAAATGCCCAAATCAAATTTGCAAATATCTTTACCACAATGCTTCGTTCACCCTGATCACTTGACAAACTTTTGACATAGTCTACTACACCATCCTCTTTCAACACCACTCCTATGCTGTCCAACTCACTGGAGTGGCCTTCACATGGTTTTGCTATTATCTATTGCACAGTGTCCACCTGCAGTAATGGCTTCTCTTCCTGCCTCCAACAGTGCTCAAAAGATTCCAGCTATATCAGACTTTTCATTGACATGCTGCCCTCTGATGACAAGTGTGTGGAGTAATGAATGATTTCAAAATGAAATTAGTTACAAAATTGAGGGAAATAAACTTGCAAGGTCACAGGGAAAAAGGGATATGACAAACTGGATTGTTTTCCAAGTAACTGGAACGGACTCAATGAGTTGAATAGCCTTGTTTTACACCATAATGACTCTATGGTCGTGGAGCCCATCCTTTGCATTAAAGAACAAGGTTGAAGCATTTGAAACCATGAAAAGCAGAGTGAATGATACATTTCAGATTCCTCCTGAGGTCTCTTGTCCTCAGTCAATTCCACCTGACACCATGAAACGGCTGCAGGCACTGGGTGCTGTGGCTACGGGCTGGATGGCATCCTTTTGCTCCCAGCAACCCACCCCTGAAGCGAAGCTTTTCCAGTAATAACAACAATGGCATCTACCCGACAGAATGGAAAATTGCCCTTATATTTCCGCTCCATATAAACTAATACTAATCCAATATTGCCAAATACCGTCCCCATCAATCTACTTTCAATCATCAGCAAATTTATAGGAGGAATTGATGACAGTGCTATCAAACAACATTCACTCAGCAATTACCTTCTCAAGTATTGCTGAAAAAAGGCACATTTTGTCCAAACCTTTGTACACTCATCAAGACAAAAAGATTCGTGTCTTTTTTTCAGCAATAACCTTCTCACTGATGCTCAGTTGGGGGTTCCACAAGGGAAATTTGATTTCAGGCCTCCCAACAGCCTTGGTCCAATCATGGACAAAAACTAAATTGCCTTTGACAAAAAGGCAACATTTGACAGTGTGCAATTTAAAAAACAATGAATCCAATGGGAATCAGGGAAAGATATCCACTAGTTGGAATCTTGTCTAGCACAAAGACAGATGTCTTGGTCACTAGGGATAATCATCTCAGTCACAGGATATCCGTGCAGGAGCTGCTCAGAATATAGTCCCAGGCCTAGCGACCTTCATTGCTCCAAAGTCCTTCCCTCTGTCATTAACTTAGTGATGGGAATGTTTGGTGATGATTGAGTTCTATTTGCAACTTCTCACATAATGAAGCAGTTTATACTCACATGCAGAAATATCTGCACAACATTCAGGCTTGGACTGAAAAATGGCAAGTAACATCTGAGACACTTAAGTGCTGGGTAATAGCCGTTTTCAACAAGGAAATATCTATTCACACCTCAACGTCCAATGCACTAACATTGCTAAATCACCTATTCTCAACATTGACTGGAAACTTAACAGGATCAAACATGGAAACTAGAGTAGATCAAAGGCTGTATTATTTGAAGAGAAATTTCTGACTTTCCAAAGCCTGCCCACAATCTAGAAGGCTCAAGTCAGGAGAATAATGGAATATTCTTCACTTGCCTCCAGCTCCAGCCACACTCAAGAAGGTCCAGGACAAAGCACTGTACTTGTTTATTACCTCGTCCACCACCTTAAACATTTTCTCCTCCATAATATTCCTGAAGGATTTACATTCCACAAGATGCATAGCAGCAACCAAGGATCGTTTGACAGCACCTTTAAAACTTATCATATTTTTACCATTTTTAAAAGATGAGGGCAGGATAATAGGAACATTACCATTTCCAATTTCCCTTCCAAGTCACCCATGATTCTTGACTTGCAAATCAATGATCATGCCTTTGTCTGACCGGGTCAAAATCCTGAAATTTTCTACTTAACTACTGTGGAGGTACATTCACTCCACTTACTGCAATAGCTCAAGGAAGCAGCTCATCATCAACCTCTTAAGGGCAATTATTGATGAACAGTATTGCTGGCCTTGTCGCTGAACTTCCTACAATCTCATAACCACCCAAGACCTTGCATGTCTCTGACATGGTCTTCTGCTCATCCTCACTCTTCACACAAGCATGATCAGCTTGCCTGGAGTAGGGATGCCAGCACGTCCAGAGGGGGAAAGCCAGCAGCTAGTAGCCCGGAGCAGGGAAGCCAGCAACCAGCACGCCCGAAGCAGGGCAACCAGCATGCCCGGTGTGGGGACACCAGCAACTAGCAGCCCGGTGCAGAGCAAGACAGCAGCCAGCACTCAGACCATGTTGAGGCCCCCTGCGCTGGTCTGCTGCTGACAGCCCTTTGAGACAGACTGTAGTATTTGTCTTTTTAACTTTGCTTATTATTTCTCTAACCTATGGTTATCCTGTGTATGGCTGCAAAATTTTCTTTTCATTTCTCTATTCTATAACAAAGGATTGTACCTAGGATGGCACCTTGTGTTGGTGACATCGTTACATTGTAACTAATCTTGTAACTGAAGAAGTTGTATCTAGGTACCTTTGTACCTAAGACGGCACTGTAAGTTTTTTTAATTCATTCATGGGGTGAGGGCGTTGCTGGCTAGGCAGCATTTATTGCCCATCCCTAATTGTCCAGAGGGCAGTTAAAAGTCAACCACATTGCTGTGGGTCTGGAGTCACATGTAGGCCAGACCAGGTAAGGATGGCAGTTTACTTCCCTAAAGGGCATTAGCAAACCAGATGGGTTTTTCCAACAATCAAAAATGGTTTCATGGTCATCATTAGATTCTTAATTCCAGATATTTATTTAATTCAAATTCCACCATCTGCTGTGGCGGGATTTGAACCTGGATCCCCAGAACGTTATTTGGGTCTCTGGATTAACAGTCCAGCGCTAATACCACAAGGCCATCACCGCCCCTCAAGTGGCTCATAGACTTTTCACTACTCATTTGCATACATGTAACAATAAAGCCAATTCAATTCAATTCTATCCATCATTGGCCACCATGCTGGAATTTGCTCCATCAAGGCACTGTGTTTGGTCATTTGTTATTGATATTGATTTTGGTAGTATTTAGAGTCATAGAATCAAATAGCAGATGAACACGCCCTTCAGCCCATTCTGTCTACACTGTCCAACAAACACAAAACTACACTCATGCCATTTACCTGCACTTGTTCCACAGCCTCCTATGCCCTGGTATTATAAGTGGTCGCATCCAGCTGCTTCTTAAATGTTACAAGAGTATCTGCCTCCACAATACTCTCAGGCAGCGTGTTCCATATTTCTACTTTTCCTCAGATCTCCTCTAAACAACTTACTCCTCACCTTAAACTTGGGTCGTCTGGTCTTGTATTTTATTTGGGCCAATCATCACTTGTATCAGTTACCCCTCAGTACTCATTTAGAACAAGGGAAGGTACGACAAACCATCATATGCTGTCTACGCATAGCTAAAATTTGTAGGACTTAAAAGAAAGCAGAATATTTTAAAGAACTCTTCCTAATTGCTCAGCCTCAATTTAAAATGCAGGAAGTAATTGGCTCAGAGGGCTACAGGAAGAGAAATACAAAAAGCGCTGATTTGAAATCCTTACATATCTGTTTATCTTCAACATATATTGTAGAAATAGCTCATATCCAGTGATGCTATTAATTTGATTTTACCGACCTTCTTGTCAGAAGGGAGTTCAAGCTGCTGTTCCAACTTTATAATTTGTTCACTGAGTTTTTCTATTTCTTGATCTCTTTCCTTTAGGGTTTGAGTCAAATTCCCAACAAATAAGCAATGATCGCCAGATGATTGCAAGCTGTCCACCTCATCCTGCCATGTGAAGGATACAACACAGTTTTAAAACACTAGTGGTTAAGGACTTGTAAAAAATATCTTACTGCAACACAGTTACAACACCTACAAAAGCTGCATTGTTCTCAACATCTAGATTTACTACCAGGCAACATATGCGGAAGGAAAAGCTTCTATTCATATAGAAAAATTGTCAAAGAAAGTAGTCCCACCCATTCCATACAAAATAAGTCCTTAATGCTCAAAATTAAAGGTACGACATTAAAACTTGAGACTTAACTGCAGTCATCAGAGCAAACTTACAGTGTTACAGCTAGACAGGGCAAACCTTTAGAAATTTTTTGATACATCTATGAGAGTAGCAGAGAGAGCTTCTAGGTTTGCAACGGTCTGCTCTAACAGAAGGCTTATCTAGCCAATAATGAATATTCATGTGGTGCTGTGGACCACCAGTAACAGCATTTGTTTCAACCACAACCTGTAACCTCATTATACAGAATATGGCCCATTCCTAACACCAACAAGACTGTGGGCATTACCTTGGGACAATTAAATGAGGACATGATGGCGTAATGGTATTATTGCTGGACTGTTAATCCAGAGACCCAGATAATGTTCTGGGTTCAAATCCCACCATGGCAGATGGTGGACTGTGAATTCAATTTTAAAAAAATTTGGAATAAGAATCTAATGACGATCATGAAACCATTGTCAATTGTCGGAAAAACCCATCTGGTTCACTAATGTCCTTTAGGGAAGGAAATTGCCATCCTTACCTGGTCTGGCCTACGTGAATCCAGACCAACAGCAATGTAGTTGACTCTACCCTAATGCCCAGAGGGCAGTTATGGGCAATAAACACTGGCCTAGCCAGTGATGCCCTCATCCCATGAATGGGACAGCATGCCAAGAGCAATATCAATCCTACCTAAAAAATGACATGCCAACCCATTCAAGTTACAACACAGTGGAAGCAGCATGCAACAGACAAGGCAAAGCAATCCAACAACTGAAGGATATGATCTGCACTCGGCAGTCCTGCCATATTCAGTTGTGGATGGTGATAGACAATTAAACAACCAGCAGCAACTGGAGGCTCCACAAATTCTCTCAGTCATCAAGGATGGGGAACCTGGTACATCACTACAAAAAACAAGGCTTAATATAGTATTTACATCAACTTCAGTCAGAAGTACCCTATGCATCATCCAACTCAGCCTCCTCCTGAGGTTTCCAGCATCACAGATGTCAGTCTTCAACAAATTGGATTCACTCCGTGTTATACCAAGAAACAGCTGAAGGCAATGAATACTGCGAAGGCGATAAGGTCTGACAACGTAACAGCAACAGTACTAAAGAGTTGTGCTTCAGAACTAGCCAAAACCAAAGCTAACCTATTACAGTAAAGCTACAACACTGACATCTACCTGACAATACAGAAGCTTCATTGAATCATAAAATCCCTACAATGTGGAAGCAGGCTATTTGGCCTACCAAATCCACACTGACCCATTGAATAGCATCCCACTGAAACCCATCTTCCCTACCCTATCCCTGTAACCCTGCATTGCCCATGGTTAACCCACCTAGCCTGCAGATCCCTGGACATAATGGACAAGTTAGCATGGCGAAACCACCTATCCTGCTCATTTTTGGACTGGAGGAGGAAACCGGAGCACCCAGAGGAAACCCACACAGACAGGGGGTGAAACATGCAAACTCCACACAATCACCCAAGGGTGGAACTGACCCCAGATTACTTTTGTGTCTTAAAGTGAAATCCAGAAGTCTTCTGTAAATGTATAAATAAACAAATATTAAGAGGAGAGGTAGCACCAATTAATGGTCAGGCAGGTGATCCATGCACAGAGGCGCAGGGCAAGGTTAAGGAAATTACATGACTATTTTGCAACTGTTTTTAACAAGGAAAACAACATTGCCTAAGTCGTAGTGAATGAGAAGGCCATTAAGATGCTAGATGGGTTAAAAACTGATAAATATTAGAAACACTGGCCGCACTTTAAAACTGATAAATCATCAGTATCAGATGGGATGGTTTCAAGATGCTAATGGAACTAAGGGCACAAATTGTAGGGGTACTGCCCATTTTCTTCCAATTTTCCTCAGAAACCGAAGAGATGCCAGAGCACAGGAGAATTACAAATGTTACTGGCATAAAGATAAGCTCAGCAATGATATAAGGGCATTCAGAAGCAATGGTGAGACAAAATTAACTGGCACGTGATGAATGGTGGATTAAAAACAAAAGCGAGCACAAATTTGTTAAAGGCAAATAACCTGACTGAGCTTTCTCATGAGGTGACAGAAAGGGTTGATGCAGTGTAAGCACACAAAAGGCACTTGATAAAATCTTACATAATAGCTTATAAGCAAATTTAAGGTCCATTGTATAAGACGGACAATGGTGACAATGAGGGTTTGCTGAGTGACACAAAACAGTAAACATTTTGCCTTTCAGACTGGAGGAAGCTTTGTGGCAACGCTCGGCAGGTATGAGTAGTAAGGCCATTGCTTTTCTTCATAAATATTAATGACTTAGAGTGCAGTACAGAGCACAATTGCCAAATACATGGAAAACATAAAACATGAAAGGATTGTGAATTATTAGGGGACGAGTACTGTATACAGCAAAATGTACATGAATGCAGTCAACTTCATATTAATAAATCTCCAGTAAATACAAAGGAAAAATCTGAACAAGATGGAACCTGAAATTATAAAAAAAGTGCTTGAACTACACAGGTGCACATCTCTGCGTTTATACAGCAAAATAGGAAAGCAGTAGGCCATTCAGCCCCTCAAACTTGTTCCACCATTCGACGAGATCATGGCTGATCTGTGGCCCGATTCCATATATCTGCATATGGCCCCTATCCCTCAATACAATGCCTTCACTACATGAAAACCTTTCAACGTACTTCAGAGGTATAACAAAAATTACATCAAACAAGCAGAAATTGGAAAGCCAAGATAAAACTCAAGGGATGGGTTTTAAAGAGGATCTTAAAACAAGAACAAAGAAATTTAGTGTGCATATTTCAAAGAGTGGGTCTCAGGCAATAACAAGGGGAGGACAGACTGAAGAGGGATGGCTATGCACAAGAGATCAGTGAGAATGATTAATAGTTTTGTGGCCAGGGAGACTACAGAATTAGGGCTAAATGAGGCCATGAGCATGTTAAACAAAAAAAAACTGTAGACTTACATGTAAGATTTTGGCAAACAAGAATCCAACAATGATCTGTAAGGTCAGGGGTGAATCAGGGTAAGATGCAGATGAGCATATTTTTGAATTTGCATAAAAGAGGAGAAAGCAAAATAAACAACTCGAATGTGCGAGGAATGAGTAGAAAGCAGTTAATAGAGATGCTTGAAACACAACTAAATAACTGAAAATCAATCAAGTAAGGTAGTCCACATAATTTTTAAAAAATATTCATTCATGCAATGAGGGTGTCACTGGCTAGGCAAGCATTTACTGTCCATCCCTAATTGCCCAGTCAACCACATTGCTGTGGGTCTGGAGTCACATGTATGGCACCAATATCACAAAGAGGCTGTTTCACCCTCCAACAGTTGCCAGGGAGAGGGATAGTTACTCAGTTAATGATGGTAATCTCAGATAATGGCTTTAGTTTTTCTAACGTTTAATTGGTAGAAATTTCTGCTCATGCAGCACTGTATGTCAAATAAGCAGTCTGACAATTTAAAGACAATGAGGTAGTGAAGAAAAGTGGTGATGAGTAGAGCTGGGTGTTGTCAGTGTCCAGGTGGAAGTGTGTTTTTGGATGATGTCACACCAGGGGACATGTAAACAAGAATAGAAGGGAGAAAAAGGGTACATGGGACACCAGAGGTAAACGTGAAGGAATAGCGATCTCTGATTAAATGAGTAGAACCAGATGACAGCAGAGCTACCCAGCTAGGCAACAATGGAGAGATACCAGAAGGAGACGTTGTGATTAAATGTGCAACTGCGAGGAAGTCGAGGAGGAGGAGTGACAGATTTCCTGATGAATTCACGTAAGAGATCATTTATTTCTTTGGTAAAAACACTGTGGTTGTGGCAGAAACCTGATCGGAAGGATTCAAACTAAGTGTCCCAGGAGTTTTGGGTAATAATTTGGAAGGCTACATATGTTCAAAGACTTCAGAAGAAAGAAGCAGAGATGAGATGTTAACTCTCAGAGATGAAGGGGTAAAGTAGACATATTATTATCTCCTGAAGTATAAGATAATTATGAACACAAAAAGAGGCTGTAATAATATTTCAGGCAGACCAAAGTCTGAAGTTGGACTCAGAAGTATTCTGAAAAGTTGCTGACTGGTAATGGTGAATTTAAGACTAACTTATTTAAAGTTATGCAGTGTCAAATAACTTATTACAGTTGAATGCTTTTTTTAAAGGGTTAGAACAGGTTGGACCCTGAACTAATTAATGCAAGCAACAACCTTACCTCAAGTCGCTTGTTTTCATGCTGAATCTCTCGCAACTGGGTGGCAGCTTCTTTCTTCTGAATCTCTAACTGCATAAGCAACTGCTGAACTTCTTCATTCTTATTTAATAGCTCTTCCCTAAACTGCTCCAACTGTTCTTCCAGGTTTGCAATCTGTAATCAAACAAAATCCAATCCAAGAATTTAATCAACTAATTCAAAACTCTGGTTAATGCTGTGCGGACATTAGTTCAGATTTCAACATGGCAAATAGAGAAATTTAAACTCAATAAAATTTGGAATTTAGAAAAAACAAGCTAGTCTAATGGCAATCATCTAATCAATGTTGATTGTTGTAAAAACCCAATGCCCTTTAGGAAAGGAAATCTGCCATTAAATAATGGAATCCACAAACAATGGCTGTGGACAAGTGATTTGTGATACCCTAGTTATGTCTTATCCAGTGATTTCTTTTTAAAATGATGACTCCATGTCCGCTCTCTAACTATGGATGGTCTTGATTTTATAGTCACCTGAAGTATTTTTTTAAATTAATTCACATATTCAGATGTCACTGCATGGGCCAGCATTTATTGTCTATCCATGTTTACTCTTGACAGCAGTTAGTGAACTGCCTTACTGAATCACTGCAATCCATGAAGCGAAAGTACACCTCCAGTGCAGTTAGAAAAGGAATTCCAGGCTTTTGATCCAGCATGAGTGAAGCAACAGTGATATAGTTCCAAGTCTGGATGGTGAAGTAAGTTGGGAGGAACTTACAGGTACTTTGCTGACCTTGTTCTTCGAGGTGGAAGTGGTCACATTTTTGGAAGGTAGTGTTGAACATGCCTTGGTGAGCGGCTGCAGTGCACAATGCAACACTCTACTTTGGTGGTGGAAGGAGTGAATGTTGAAGTTGGTGTGAGCTACATCAATCAAGCAGGCTGCTTTGTCTTGTGTATGGTGGCATTCATTGCAGAATACCTAGCCTTTGAACTACTTTTGTAGCCACAGTATGTAAATAGCTGTTCCAGTTCAGTTTCTGCTTGATGGCAATGCCTCAGGATGCTGGTAATGGGGAATTCAGTGATGGCATGCCACTGAATGCCAAGGCGCAGTGGTTAGATTATCTCTTCTTAGAGATGGTCATTGCCCAGTACTTTTGTGGTGTGAGCATTACTTGTTAATTATTAGCTCAAGTCTGAATGTTGTGCAGGTTTTGTTGCATATGGATATGGATTTCTTCTATATCCAAGTTGTGAATGCTGCTGAATATTGTGGAACTGCCACCGAACGTCATTGTTCTGACCTTCCTCCCACCCTAAGGTCATTGAAGCAGCAGCTGAAGATGGTTGGGTCTAGGAAGCTATAATTAAGAATTCTTCTAATGATTTCATGACTGAGATGAATGACTCCAACAACCACAGTCATTTTCCTTTGTAGGTAAGGCACTATCCAGTGGAAAACTTTCCCTGATTCCTACTGCGGTCACTTCTGTTGATGAGTCATGATGATATAGAGTGTGGCCCCCCACCTCCCCCGCCGGCCCAAATTTGTCAGATTACATTAAGAATACATCTCAAAGTGTGGATTAAAACCCGGAAAAGGTACCCAGAACAATGAAACTACATTAGGCAATGAACCAGAGAAGAGCAAAATAGCTTGACCCATATTTGCTGCTATGGACATTATAGGGAAAACATTTTCCATAAATAAAACAAAAATCTAGTAGGTAACATTTATTAAGTATTCAACAAGACAGATCCTTCCATACATCATTACTGCAGTACTCCTCTGAATGTAGATCCATATTAGATTAAGATTTTTGATTCACTGTTGATCTTTACAAGTCTAGAATTGCACTTGGTAGTAACGTGCAAAGAAAAACACAAGGATGGCAGTGACATTTTCCCTTTTCTAAATTCTGAATTTTCAAGATCTTATGCTTCCTCTTCCGTTGCAACTCTGGCAAATTTCTTTGACACAATCTCTCTTCCTCCATAATGACAAGGTACAGAAAAGAATAGTCATGTCCTCAATTTTGCACCTCCCTACACTAATGTAATTAACAGAACACAGAACAGCACAGTAAAGGCCCATCTGTCCACGATGTTGTGCTGACCTATTATCCTACTAAAATCAATCTACCCTGCATACCCTACGTTTTACTATCCTCCATGTGCCTATCCAAGAGCCGTTTAAAAGTCTCTGAAGTATCTGACTCCACTACCACTGCCAGCAGCGCATTCCACACGCCCACCACTCTCTGTATGAGGAACCTACCTCTGACATCTCCTTTATACCGTCCTCCAATCACCTTAAAATTATGCCCCCTTGTAATACTCATTTCTGCCCTCGGAAAAAGTCTCTGACTATCCACTATTTATGCCTTTCATCATCTCTATCAAGTCACCTCTCATCCTTCTTCGCTCCAATGAAAAAAGCCCAGGCTCCCTCAACCTTTCCTCATAAGACATGCCCTCCAGTCCAGGCAGCATCTCTAAAGCTTCCACATCTTTCCAAAATGAGGTGACCACAACTGAAGACAATATTCCAAGTGTGGTATAACCAGAGTTTTATAGAGCTGCAGCATAACCTCATGGCTCTTAAACTCAATTCCCCTGCCAATGAAAACAAACACACCATACGTCTTCTTTACAACCCTATCAAATTGGGTAGCAACTTTGAGGAACCCCAAAATCCCTCTGTTCCTCTATACTGTCGAGAATCCTGCCATTAACCCTGTATTCGGCATTCAAATTCGAACTTCGAAAATGATTCACTTGACACTTTCTTGGGTTGAATTCCATCTGCCACTTCTTTGCCCAGCTCTGCATCCTGTCAATGTCCCATTGCAACCTACAACAGCCCTCCACACTGTGCACAACTACACCAACCTTCGTGTCATCGGCAAACTTACTAACCCACCCTTCCACTTCCTCATCCAAGTTATTTATAAAGATCACAAACAGCAGAGGTCCCAGAACAGATCCCTGAGGAACACCATGGGTCACTGAGCTCCAGGTTGAATACTTTCCATCAACTACCACCCTCTGTCTTCTATTAGACAGCCAGTTTTGTATCCAGACAGCCAAATTTCCCTGAATCCTATGCCTCTTTAATATTATGCTTTACTCAATTTCCTCATTCAACTTAAAAATTGTCTCATTTTGATAAGTTTCAGAACAGGAGCTGAGTTGAGCAAAATTCAACAGCAAACACAGAGACAGACACAGACACAGAAGTTGCTGGAAAAGCTCAGCAGGTCTGGCAGCACCTGTGAAGAAAAGATCAGAGTTAACGTTTCAGGTCTGGTGACCCTTCCTCAGATTTCAAACCTGCATCAATGTCAGCCACCAAGCCAACAGATGTGCAAGAAAAACAAAACACAAAAGTGTACAAATAAAAAAATCAAGCTGAAGAATGCAAAATACGTAAAATTACTTTTGAGAGAGAAAACAGAGTTAAATAACATGCCAATGCATCAAGTCTCCTATCATGTGGCAGATTCAAGGACAATGAAAAGAAGAGATTGCTGGAAATACTCAGCAAGTCAGGGGAATATATGTGGAGACAGATACAATATTACTATCACTTAACATCACTTCCAACAAAGAGAGGTATTCTAATTATAAAAGTCTGGCTTAAAATGTCACACTAGTACAATCTTCAAGGAAAGTTTTAAAAATGAGTTTATACCTCCTTCTCCTTTCGCTCTACAGCATCACGCTCTGCTTGCAGCTGTATCTGAAGCGTATTGTCTCCTTGGATTTCTAAGGCAATTTGTGAATTTCTTTCTTCATTCTTCTTAATTGTAACAGAGGATTAGAAAATATCTGGTTATGAAAGACTAGTGACAATTGCACTGTATAATAACATGGCAACAGCTATCATTTTCAGCCAGAAAACCTAGAGTGGATGTAACTCACTTATCAACAGTATTTCCTTGGTCTATTTCATATAAGTCTCCAATTTTTTCAACAGGTCAAGAACCTCCCAATTTTTATTCTGGAAATCATGAATTCATTCACAGGCTCAATATATTTTTAATTTTAAAACGTCTCTGATTTTACTTCCACGATTTGCAAACTTGACCACTTGAAACTACAATTCTGTTTACAAAGTGTCTTTCCTGGATCCAATTTGTCCAAACCTTTCATAAAGTTAAATGCTATATCCATATATACTTTACATCTAGCTCAGCAGTCAAAACAATTACCTTTTCCAAAGGATAAGTGGTACTGATCAATGCATGTTCCAGTTCTCTAACTCGGTTTTCCATTTTTTCAATTTCTTCATTTCGTTCTTGTACATCTCTCTGAAGTTGTTCTTTGGCAAGCAGAAGTTCACTACACCGGTCAGTCTTATCTTTCAATTGATCTGCAAGATTTTCCATCTACGAGAAACATGAAGCCAAATTGTTAGCTCATTATCTTTGGTAAAGGTAAAGCAATGATAAGGGAAAAAATTCAGTCATGTATTTCAGAAGGCTCTAATTTAAATCAGTGGTGAATTGCTTCTAAAAATTTACAAAGGTTCCTTGGAAAAAAAAACAAAATAAGTAGAAAGATCACAATGTTTAAAAAGTGACCCAATAATTAAGTTTTTGATCCAGAATTTCCTGCAACTATATGATTTACGTTGCGAGTTAAAAAATTTCCTGCTATTCTTACAATTGCAAACTTGTTCTAAACCTTCCTGGACAAAATACTTTAATATCACAGATCAAAAATAAAGGTGCACACAAAGTGGCACAGCCAACAGCTTATAACATCACCATCAATTAAACAGATAAATGTTGCATGATCTGAGCCAGAGTGTTCTGAATTCCAAAGCCTTTCACTATGCTGAATTAGATCACTTGCCGCAAACAGTTGAGTTATAGACTCATGCAGTAACTGATATGCAGTTATAAGATGACATTAGCAACTTCCAAGTGTGAAATCAAACAAATGGGAAGGCAGGATGGTGCAATTTGGAAATAGTGGAAAGGTAGATCATTCTGCTTCCTTTTTGGGCACAATCATCATAGAATCAAAGAATCCCTACAGTGTGGAAACAAGCCCAACAAGTCTACACTGATCCTCACAGCATCCTACCCTGACCTATCTCCCTAATCTACACATCTCTGAACACAACTTAGCATGGCCAATCTACCTAACCTGCACATCTTTGGGCTGTGGGAGGAAACTGGAGCACCTGGAGGAAATCTACGCAGATACGAGGGAAATGTGCAAACTCCGCTCACACACAGTCACGGTCACCCAAGGGTGGAATTGAACCTGGGTTCCTGGTACTGTGAGGCAGCATGCGCCAACCACTGAGCCACCATGCTGCCCTTGGGCAAAAAATCCAATTTTGAGACAGAGCTAACTGAAATTGCAGGAACATTTGAAAGTGGGTTCCACACAGACACAGAAAGCCAGAAATAGACAGTGCTACTGTTTATCATTAATACTTTAAAAACAGTAGTTGCTACTGCAATTCACAAGAATTGTCAAAACAGATGTTCAGACTTTGATCATCATTGTTATATTTTATGTTTACATTAGGATATGAACTTGGTGCAATATTCAGTATTAAATTAGATATATGATTTGCATATTTTTATTTATTATTCAGAATTTAAATTTGGTGGTGAGGCACATTCTTGACAAATATATGGTTTACTAGGCCATTTCAGCAGGCTGTTAAGAGTCAACCACACTAGTGGCTACATCATTTGAAACTTTAAAGATGTAAACCAAATCAAGTATTGATGTAAAAAATAATCAATGGTGCTCAGTTTTCTTAGTTTTGGCATGAACGTGGATGTTATTTTGTGGGGGGTGGGGAATGAGAGAACATAAATCACATTAGGAGTAATATATTGGAGATTTCTTTATAAATGTGATGTAGATCGAACGTGTATTTTTAATTTTATTTTATTCATTTGTGGGATGTGGACATTGCTGGTTGGCTAGCATTTATTGCCCATCCCTAGTTGCCCTTAAGAAAGTGGTGGTGAGCTGCCTCCTTGAACTGCTGCAATCCACAATGCCATTACGGAGAGAATGCTAGGATTTTGACTCAGAGACAGTGAAGAAAAGGTGATATATTTCCAAGTCAGGATGATGAGTTGCTTCGAGGTGAAATTGAAGGTGGTGGTGTTCCCAAATATCTGTTGACCTTGTCCTTCTAGATAGAAATGGTTGTGGGTTTGGAAGGTGCTGTCTGAGGATATTTGGTAAATTTCTGCAGGGCATCTTGTCGGCAGTACATACTGTTGTTACTGAGTATTGTTGGTGGAGGGAGTGGACACTTGTGGATGTAGTGTCAATCAAGCAGGCTGCTTTGCCCTGGATGGTATCAAGTTTCTTGGCTGTTGATGCAGTTGCACCAATCTAGGCAAGTGGGGAGTATTCCATCACACAACTAACTTGTGCCTTGTTGATGGTGGACAGGCTTTGGGGAGTCAGGAAGCATGTTACTTGCTGCAGTATTCCTAGTCTCTGATCTGCTCTTGTAGCCACTTGGTTTTACTAAACAAATTACCTCTCTATTTCTTTGATCAGTGATAGGCTGGACCCTCTGTGGAGTTTTCAGTTGTTGCTCTAATTTAAGTATCTCTTGCTGAAACACGTCTCTCTCCTGCTCACGGTCTACTGCCTGTTCCTGTATGGAAAAACAACAATGCACTCATAACAATTTTCAGCATTTCTGTATGCATTTGATCAAATAATCCACTCAAATAAACATTTCTGTTGCATTATATCACCCAAATTGACATACAACTTTCATGACATAACAGATCATTGTACACTACTCATTTAAGGTTTCATTGATTATATAATCAAAAAATATACTATTTATTTCTGTACTAAATAGATCAGTGGCATTAAGGAGTCTTAATGTATTTGCATGTATTAATATGCATGTGAATGAAGTGAAGAACATATATAAGAGGGAATAGTCAGAGCACTGCTGAAATGGATGAAAACAGAATATAGGAAATTAACATGCGTATTGACTTGATAATTAATGTACTGTCAACTTAGTTTAATTTTTGCATTTGTTACTTCACAAAAAATATTATCGGGAATAGTCAAAAGACAAGATTTTGCAGTAATGCACTTCTAAGGTCATACTACCAAACTTTAAGTGCACAGCAAACACTGCTGTAAGTTGCAACTTTCTCCACACTGAACCAAGGTTACAAATAGTAAATTTGTGATGGACACAGAGTCAAAACATTCACTATGCTGCAAAGTATTGTCAATAAATTAGGGCTAATTTCCCTCCATCAATCTGCTTTATGGAAAGCAATAAGAACTGAAAGCACTGCAGATGCCGTAAATCAGGAACAAAAACAGATGTTGCTGGAAATGCTCAGCAGGTCTGGCAGCATCTGTGAACAAAAAATCAGAGTTAACGTTTCCGGTCTGGTGACCCTTCTTCAGAACTGAGGAAGGGTCACCGGACCCTAAACATTAACTCTAATTTTTTTGTTCACAGATGCTGCCAGTGAAGATGATCCATTTTCAACTGGATTTGTCTCATTCTTTGAGGTTACTACACCAGGTACAAATGACTATTTCAAAGCTGAATGAGAGAATTAATTAAGATAATCTTTGTGGAAGCTTCATAAGTCAACTGATATTTCTTAATGAACAATGCACAAGATCTTACACTTTTGACAAAGAGGCAGAATAATATTGAATAGATTGAGCATATCCAATAGCACAAAGAGGTCAACAAACTCAGGAGATAGATATACCTTGGAAGCAGGACTGAGGGACTTTTCTGTTTATAAAATGAGTTACAAGAATGATGAACCACATAACTAATTGGATACAACATTGGTTTGATGGTAGGAGACAGAGGGTGGTGGTGAGGTCTGTGGCCAGTTGAATGTCACAACGATCGGTGCTAGGTCCACAGCTTTTTGTCATTTATGTAAATGATCTGAAGGTGCGTATGGCAGTTTTAGTTTAGTAAGTTTGCACGTAACACCAAAATCGGTGGTGTAATGGACAGTGAAGAAGGTTATCTCAGTGTACAACAGGACCTTGATCAGATGAGTCAATAGGCTAAGTGGCGGCAAATGGAGTTTAATTTAGACAAGTGTGAAGTGTTACATTTTGGTAAGAAAAATCAAGGCAGGACCTATAAAGTTAAAGGTAGGGCCCTGGGGAGTTTTGCCAAACAAGAGACCTAGGGGTGCAGGTGCATTGTTGCTTGGAAGTGGAGTCACAAGTAGACAGGTTGGTGAAGAAGGCATTTGACATGCTTGCCTTCATTGATCAGTACATTAAGTATAGGAGTTGGGATGTCACGTCGCTATACAGAACATTAGTGAGACCACTCTTAGAATACTGTATTCAGTTCTGGTCTCCCTGCAATAGGAAAGCTGTTGTTAAACTTGAAAGAGTTCAGAAAACAGTTACAAGGATATTGCCAAGGTTGAAGGGTTTGAGTTATGGGGAGAAGCTGAATTATCTGGAACAGTGTCCCCTGGACCATTAGAGGCTGAGGGGTGACTTTATATAGGTTTATAAAATCATGAGGTGCATGGATAGAGTGAATTGCCAGGTTTTTTCCTCAATCTAAGGGAGTCCAAAACTAGATGGCATAGGTTTAAGGTGGGAGAGGAAAGACTTAAAAGGAACCTAAGGGGCAACATTTTCACACAGAGACTGGTGTGTGTATGGAATGAGCTGCCAGAGGTGGTGATGGAGGTACAATTACAACAATTAAAAGGCATCTGCGTGGGTACATGAATAGGAAGGATTTAGAGGGATACGGGCCAAATGCTGACAAATGGGATTACATTAATTTAAGATACATGAACTGCATGGACAAGTTGGACTGATGGGTCTGTTTCCGTGCTGTACATTTCTGTGGCTCTGTGTACCGATGTTGCATTCTACTAATTACTTTTTGAACAGCTTCCATAATTTGATTCACAGTTCTGCTCACTCTACTGTGGTCAATTGCTGTTGCTTCACTCCAAAGTCTACCTTACCAAAACTTAAATTTTAAGGCCATGACACACATTCTTTCCTCCCAAAAATATTGAATTCAATCATGTTACGGTCTCTATCAACTGTTCCTTTATAGTTGGCTAATTCAGGCTCATTACTCTTGACTAAATTCAAAATTGCAAGCTTTCTTGTGAATTTTAAGAATTTATTTTTGCCAAAAGCCATCAGTATTGTAAAGAAATTTGCTTTCTTTGAGATCAAAATGTTTTGAAGCTGTGGTGATTATAGAAGCAAAGCCAGTGAAAAACGCATGGACTGACCAAATAGATGACACATTCTGGCTCAAATCTGATGAATTACTAATTGTGTTTACTTGATACAATTGCACCTCAAACCAAAAAAATCATTTGAGGAGTGTACAATTCCAGAGGAGTCAGCATACCTCTGAGCACAATGCTGAAGTGGATATTTTAATGCTTAATTGCAGATAGCAAGTGTTGGCAGTTTATTCACCTGCTGAGAGGATTCACAATTGATGCCAGTATGGTCCTTAGTGATATTCATACAGAGAGTGGTGTGTGTATGGAATGAGCTGCCAGAGGTGGTGATGGAAGTACAATTACAACAATTAAAAGGCATCTGGGTGGGTACATGAATAGGAAGGATTTAGAGGGATACGGGCCAATGCTGACAAATGGGATTAGATTAATTTAAGATACAGGAACGGCATGGACAAGTTGGACTGATGGGTCTGTTTCCGTGCTGTACATTTGCTTGGACAGTGAGCAGGATTGAAAACTTTAGCTGATTTTTTTTCTTCAAAATAAAAGCCCAGAAGTTTTCAGATGCATATTTTCTGAAAGAGCATCATCTCACCAAGGAAAGTTATCTCACATAAAGCCCATTGTAAACACTACAAAATTCTAACAATAAAAAGCAAGAACATACATACATCCAAGAATTTTCTGTTTTTCTCCAGTTGTTTTTCCAGGGCTACAATTTGCTGCTGGAGGTCCAGAATCTCAGCATTCTTTTCCTGTTCCATCTCTATCATTGTGTTCATCTGCTCCTCTAATTCACTTTCCAGCATTTTCACCTGTTTGGTCAAGTCATTTTGTTCTTTCTCTGCCTGACGCTGCACTTCCTGTTTTTCCTTCATAAGTTTTTCCGTCTCCTCCAACAGATCTGCACATAAAGTAAAAACCTATTATTGTGTTTGCAAGGATAAACCAGTCTCAAGATTCCTGTTGTGCAAGGCGTCTTCAAAAGAATTATCAAAGCTTCCCCATCACCTACCTCTGTATCAAAAATGAAGAACCACAACCATGAGAAGCAATCATGATAAGTAACATGTTAGAAGAAAGCAGAAAATTTGTAAAGACAGAATCCATGTTAGTAATGCTCAAATTATGTACCACAGCTAGTATGAATCCAAAGGCAACCATCATCTTTTTAAAAAAAAAAGTCTCTTTAGGGGTTCCAAAATTTTTTCAATACACTTTTGCTCTCATAATTTTATGATCCCTAAGAACAAACAGTAGCACTGAGCCATTATTTCACCCCACCTGCATAATAGAAATGGCTCAGATAGTATGATTTATAATTTGGCTGAATTCTAATATTGACAAAAATCCTTTTATATTAAAGGATACTGAACAGTATTTATCCAACACAAAATTAATGAGGAGAGCATAATTTAGTTCCATTTTTATACAGTAACATTTAATCTCAGAAACTGCAATAAAGGGTATGGTTTACTAGAAGTCTCATCTGATTTCTTTTTAAAAAGATGATTTATTTTTCTGTTGCATCAATTAGTTAACAGGGAACATGCTTATTTTAACCTGTTATGGTCATGTGTCAGCAAATCTAAAATTATAATAATTATGTATAAATTGATTTGAAAGTTTGTTTAATAATTAGAGAGCCAAAGAAGCAAACATTCAGCCCAAAACAATTGAAATCAGTACAGCTCAGCTTCCAAATGTACAGTATCTGATTGCAGTTTGGCCATGCAATATACAAACACACCTGCTTCTGGTGCTGCATCTGCAGCTTCAACTAGGCCTAGGAGAACAAAAAAGCACAGTAATTCAGATGCCATCTATAAAGCTTTCAACTTAGAATATGGTGAGCTTACAGAAGAAAGTACAGCAAGGAATTTTATAAAATGATTAGTAATTCACAGTTATATCTTACATGCAATGTAAAAACATGGATATTAAAAGCCAAACTTGACATACATTTTTTAAAAAAGTAAATTTTGTCAAATATGTACTTTCTTTAATAGCAAATATCTTCACCGTAAAAAAAAACCCTCTGACAAGTAGACACAAAAATCCAATCCCACATAACTAAAGCACCATTCAATATATTTATATATATGGTCATCCAAAATATTGTCCTCAAAACATGCATTAATTTATATTAGTTCTCAAAATTAATTTCTGAATCTTTACTCCTGATTGTGGTAGGTTTTGATGTGTTTCAAAAACCGACAATTAAGGTGCCAGTAACTGAGACATGCACAGAAGTGTGAATCTGGAAATTAAAGTGGGTCAAACAGTGGTACACCTAAGGGGTCACTACTTCTAATGACAAGCATGGAATCAGTTTGAATTGTGATAACTACCCACCGACTACAAATTGCTTACAAATGAAATGGGGCTTTCCTTTCAAGTGGCAAATATTTAATAAGGAAGCACACAGAGAAAGGATGCTTAAATGTTAAAACAAATAGATTTTGAAAACATTTTTAAAAATCAGATTAATCTTCCTTAGGATTTGTCGTTGCTTTGTGATGAAACAAGATTTATTTAACTATTTCCTTACTTCAAAGTAAATCACCACTTAAACAAATCAGATCAATCTTGTTAAAAGGTTAACACGAAACCTTACAAAAGCTACAGATTTTACGTTAAGGAAGCAAGTAACTTTTAGCATGGTTTCTCAAACATTTTAAATTTTCATTATTATTTTTAAACCTAATTATCCGACTTTCTCAAAATATGAACTCGTATTCTGAGCAAAATGACTTTACTTTTAAAAATATTCAAAATTTTAAGTTTTTAAAATGAATTATGCCAAATAAATTTGTTTTTCCAAGGCCATTTATTGGAATAGCCTGCTTTATACAATTCTTATAATGCAGTAACTTTCTCATCACATAAATGCCAGGCAACAACCATCTCCAATGAAATACAATCTAACTATTCCTCTTGACATTCAATGCTGTAAACTATCACGGAATCCCCCACTATCAACATCCTGGGAGTTATCATTGACTTGAAACTCAATTGGACTTGCCATTTAAACATAGTGGCTACAAGATCAGGTCAGAGGCTAGGAATACTGTGGTGAGTAACTCACCTCTTGACTCCCCAAGCCTGTCCACCAACCTCAAGGCATAAGTCAGAAGTGTGATGAAATACTCCCCATTTGCCTGGATGGATGCGGTTCCAATAACATACAAGAAGCTTGACATCATCCAGTGCAAAGCAGCCCACTTTGATTGGCACTACATCCACAAGAATTCACTCCCTCCACCACTGACGCTCAGAAGCAGCAGTGTGTACCATTTACAAAATGCACTGCAGAAGTTCACCAAAGATGCTTAGGTAGCAGCTTCCAAACCCACGACTATTTCCACCTAGAAGGACAAAGGCAACATCTACATGGGAACACCACTACCTGCAAATTCTCCTCCAAGCCACTCACCATCCTGATTTAGAAATATACCACTGTTCCTTTATTGTTGATGGGTCAAAATCCTGGAATTCCCTCTCTCAGGGAATCGTGGGTCAAACGACCATATGTGGACTGCAGCGGTTCAATAAGGCAGCTCACCATCACTTTCTCAAGGGCAAATAGGGACAGAATTTAAATGTCGACCAGCATCCCACAACTGAATTTTTAAAAAGTGACTGTGAGCCATTTTCACAACAACTTTCAATTTTTGCCCCTGCTACAAAGCACCAGACAAACAACTCCATCCCCGTCAAGGCAACTGAAATTCTTGCCATGAGGATCATATTTAAGTAAATTGATTTGATGCCACACTATGCTGCTGACTACTAAATTCAACTCAAAGTGTTTCATGACTTCCATGAAAACCACAAAAGAAATTTATTACTATATTCAATGTTAAACAAATATATACAAATAGATCTGAATATACACCTTTTATGTATGGCTCATTTTATTTCATAAGATAATATGATAACTACAAATAAGGAAGTCTATAGGGTTGTCTCACGCATTAAGAGGATGCCATCCAAGCATTCACATTAAAGTTTCTCAATAACTACAAGTGGCATCACTCATTTTGCTATTCTTTTACAAGGTTGAAGCTTCATGTTTCTCCTATCTGTCCTCAGCATTCAACTCACAATTTAGAAAACAGTTTGTTGGCTGGTGGGAGGTGCTCGATGGGTTACTTCTTGGGATGAAGGGTTTGTTGTAAGAGGAAAGGTTGAGCAGGTTGGGCTGGTATGCATTGACGTTTAGAAGAATGAGAGATGATCTTACTGCAAAATAAGATTTTGAGGTGGTTACAAAGGGCAGATAGAAAGGATACTATCTCTCACAGGAAGATCTAGAACTAGGGGCACAGTTTCAAAATAATCAGTCTCTCAGATAAACCTAGATAAAGAGGAGTTGTCGGTCTTTGAAACTCTATTTACCAGCCAGCAGTAGAGGCTGGTCATTGGTGGTTTCTCATTTCTACTCCATTAATTACAAATTTAACATTTTTTTTGATCCAGTGAGATTTAACAAAAGGACATGCCAGTTAGTATTCCTCTCTACTCCAACATCACTGTCCTAACAGTTTTCATTGTTTCAAATTATACATAAATGTAAAATGGCATAATAAATACACTGTATAGAAAAGATTGATATTCACAATTTTTTGAAAGGAATTTCATCAGTGTTTTCTTAGATCAATACTGTTTTCTAGGATCAGTGCACTGAGCGATGAAAATAGAATGCCAACATATCAAGTAAGGTAGTCAAAGAGAAAATATTTTCACCAAAGTATTCCTTATCTAATAAAAAAAGGCTTAATTTTGTTTTATTTTCATTAAAGCATACAAATACAATCTGCATGAATCCTTGGAAATAATATACTTTATACTGAATTCGGTAATAGTAAGCTCTACAAACGTGTCGATAGAAACTCATTTCAATAAATAACTAGTCATGTGAAGACTTCAGTTTGGATTCTCAGTCTTTTGGAAGTTTAGAAAAACAAAAGCCGTGTTGGGAACCAGTAGAGACTTAGGCCACCACACTAACAAGCATTCTGCTGAACCATCTGTCCTGAAATGCATTCAATGTCTGGAAAAGAAAACACTGATTTTTCCATCTAAGACAGGACTCAAGCAGTCAAAAACATTGTAACTCCAGATTCTCAAGACTTATCCTAAATGTCAATGAGTTTCTTATATCATAGAACAGATCTTCAAGCTGATATAATCAAGGTGAACCTAATGTTGGATATATTATGTTTCAAGCAGAAGCACAGAAGCAGGCAAAGACAAATGGTTTCTTTGCTACTAAAATATATCCTGAAGATTTTTGCTTCTACAGAAAAAATGGAGGGGGATGTACTTTCTGTCCAGTGCAGAAACGGACTTTTACTGTGTTGCAGATCTCTAAATAAATGGCATGTAACAAGTTCATAGTTTATGAGAATTCACAGACCTCTTTGTTCAGCCATGAGAAGGAAAAGGGCTAGTGTCCACAATGAACAATTTTAAAATTACACAAAGGAGGCAATTAATGAACAAATATCCTGATACTCAAAATGCAGGAATAGACATAGCTCGAACAATTTCCTCCCAAGAGCAACCTGAGCTTAATCCAGCAGTTTACTAAAAAACATAAACGAAACAATGAAATGACTGCTTCCTATTTCTCAAAGGGTCACTTAAATTAGACAATACGTACGGAGCTCCACAGTTCCTGCATTTTCTTTCATTGCAACCTGTTGTCTTGTGATTAATTCCTTCTCTTGACGAACTTGTTGTCGCTCCTCTTCTAGCTCATGGAGACGACTACTTGTATGTTGGAGTTCCTGTGCAATCTGATTCTGGATCTCAGTTTTCTCCTGAATTTGCTTTTCTAGGCTAGCTTTCTCCTCTGTGTAACCATCAATGATGCCTGAATAAGAGATTTTTATAGAACAGAATGAAACACTCTGACATATAAGGGATAACAAAGTGACAAAACACTGCTGAGGGAGTAAATGCCAATACTTTCGGACACCTGAAGCAAGTCAGCAAAAATACCCACCAATTCTGTGGACTGAATTACGCCATAGATTAGATACTTACATTTCTGGAAAATTATTATAAATTCTTACATGACATGGATGGAATAAAATAATTTGCACCGTCTTTTTAAATTATTAGCTCCTAGAATTTGGGCATCACCCCCAAGATGATGCTGAGCCACCTTCTTGGACTCTTGAAGTGCATGGGAAAATGCACACCACGGTGATGTTTGAATGAGAATGCCAGGGTTTTATGCCAGCAACAGCAAAGGAGCAACAATATAGTTCCAAATGACACTTGGAGACAGACTTGCAGGTGGCAACACTCACGCATTCTGTGCCTTAGAAGTCACTGGTTTACAGGTGCTGTTGAAGGTGGTGCCAGTAATGAACAAATTCCAAGATATTTCTAATCAATCTGTTCCGACATTTATGAAACGCAACTGGAGCAGATGGGACATGAACCCAGATCTCCTGGCCCAGAGGTACAGACACTACCATTATTCTACAGAAGCCCCCTTTATCTGCAAATCAACCTGTACAGAAATGTTACTACACATCTCTGGAACAGGTGGGACTTGAAACAGGGTCTTTTCGCTCAGAGGCAGAGACTTTCGGTAGACAGCATTTTCCAACCCACAACCATTTCCATCTAGAAAACTAAGAACAGCCGATACATGGGAACACCACCACCTGCAACTTCCCCTCCAAGACAGTCACATTCCTGACTTGGAAATATATTGCTGTTCCTTCGCTGTCGCTGGGTAAAAATCCTGGAATTCACTCCCTAAAGGTATTGTGGGTCTACTTACAGCACCTGGACTACAGCAGTTCAAGAAGGTAGCTCATCATCACCTTCTTAAGGGCAGCTAGGAGTAGACAATAAATGTCAGTGAAGCCCATGTCTCTCAAGGGCAGAAAAAAACGCTACCATGACATCACAAGAGCCATCCATTAACAATTCTATTTGGAATAGGTATGATCTTAAGGTGCTGAAGCCAAACGGTTAAGAATAATATACTTCACAATTGGGACAAAATCAGCAATTTCATTAAGAGACAACAAATAGTAAAAAAAAAGTACAGTTTTTGAAAAGCAACTATGACTGCCCAAATATTTGAAAAGACACAGATGTCATTGCAAACTAAACAGCAGAAAGACCTTGCAAACCGTACACACTTACCACTTTCTGAAAATATGTTTCATACCTGAAAGCAAAACCCTGCCAATAATGGAAATCTGCAATAAAAATAGAAAATGCTGGAAATACGCAATTGTCTGCCAGCACCTGTGGACAGTGAAAGAGAGGATGAAATGTTCCCAGCTTCTGAAAGATGTGGCCACTGGTGAGAAAGTTCAGAAACACTGGATGAGATTGGCAGTAAAAAAAAAGTCTTCATATTGAGAGCAAAAAAGTTCCATTCTCTAGCCAATTGTTGGATATTAAGATAAGAATCTCACTACTGAGTAGTCTAGTTACATCCATTTGCAATGCTTTAGCATGCCATTATTAGTTAATCTCACCTCATTGATTTGTAGTCTCCCGTTCTCCCACCCACCAAATAGAAATTAGATATCATCAATTCTGACATATAATTCAGAGTGGTAACATAGCGACTTCAGCTTGCCACTTGCCTCTGCACCTCTCTATTTTGGACAGCAGACATCTACATCTCAAGTGACACACATGGGCAGCGACTGTACACACTCACTGAGCACGGGCAGTGACATTAGATATATATTAGCCTCACCTCATGGTACATCCCTGACCCACTTACAATATGATTCTGTACTTCAATGATGCACTTTGGAGTGCACTATGATCTCTCATTGTAATTCCACTACTGAGATGCTCAAGGGTTGGAAAAAGCATCATCTCTGGGTGATCAGCTTGCTCTTTCGGTGCTCAATCACCTTGCACATGGTCGAATGCTCACAGCATCTTTGCCTTACTTTGCCTTGCCTTTTCATGCAGATTGTCATGTTGTTTAGCCGTCATTAGTGAAGGGGATCACCACGTTGCTGCATGGTGCTGCGTCAATCTTATAACTGTAATATGTGCTAGCAACTATGGAGCAAACACAGTGAATGTGCTTCAACCAAAGGGTTATATCTCAAAGTGTAAGAGGAGCAATCCTCAGACAAGTCAAGGGAAAACCTCTTCAGTCATGGGTACCCAGCAGAGTAAGATGAGGACATTGTCAGCTACCAGTCCAGGAGTTTGGACATGGCTAGTGTGCCACTTGGAACAGTCAAGGTCAGGGATCCTGTATCTCTACAGCTTGACAATGGGCCCTAGTCAGTCTAGCAGGTCCAGGGCAACCAGTCTGGGGAGTTGAGGCACATCAATCAGGGATCTGCACGGAGATCATAAGACCATAAAGGTAGGTATTCAGCTCCTGAAGCTAGCCCTGCCAGTCAATACAATCATTGCTGATCTGCCCCAGGCCTCAATACCTCTTCTGTTCCAGCTCCTCAGAGACCTCAAAAAAAATCTATTTATCTCCTCTTCAAATATTTTAGGTATTTAATCAGGCATCTGATCACAGGTCAGTTGGAGTTGTTCATCCAAGTTGGTCAGGCAGGTGGGTGGGTGGGCCATAGCCAGTCTTTGGGGCCAGCCGAATGAAAGTCAACAAGGGCTATCAGGGGAACTGCTATGGTAGAGAAGTGGAACAACTCAATCTGGGGTTTAGAAACAGCATGCTGGGATGCCAAAGAGACAATAATTGTGAAATGAAATCACAACATATTGGGGGTAGGGGTTAGGTAGGCAATGGTGCAATAAGGGAAATATGGTTTACTCAGGATGTTGGGAGGGGTTTAGTGTCACTGACAGTTGCCACGACCCTGGCCTTGACAAGAGGGCATTGCTGCCTGATGGTTTGCATGAGTAAACTGTACAGCCAGGACTTAGGGTCTAATGTTGAGAGATGAAGTCATATTTCAAAGCTTATGTGGGAACATTTAGAAGCTCACTACTGATAGACTTGACAGAGCATGCCAGAAAGAAACAAACAAAGGAAAGTTCAGGAGGGGCCACTTTGAGTTGCAGGCTCAGCCTATTAATGTGCCAAACTGCCTTCCATACTCAAGCGACATGTAAATGTACAATGGTTGCAACCACACCCTGAATGGGTGTAATTAATGTTTTATCTTCTCTGTATGAACACGAGAGCTCTACTTGTGAGTAATGTGAGGGGAAAATGCATTAATCAGGCACTTTCACAGTAGAGGTGGAAGTCATCTGTGATCACAGGAAGCATCTCATTGTTGTGAAGCTGCACCCATCCAGGCAAGTGGAGCGTATTCCATTATACTCCTATCTACAAGTGCCTCGTAGATGGTAGACAGGATTTGGGGAATCAGGAGTTGAGTTACACCTCACTGCAGTATTTCTAGCCTCTGACTTGCTCTTGTAGCCACTGTGTTTACATGTGGTGAGTCCAGTCAAGTTTCTAGTCAATGGTAACCCGCAGGATGTTGATAGTGGGCAATTCAGAGACGATAACACCATTGAATGTCAAGAGGCAGTGGATAGATTGTCTCTTATTGGTGATGGTCATTGTCCTTGCATTTGTGTGGCACGAATGTTATTTGTCTGTATCCTTTTGAAGTTCTACACTATCCTCATTTTAGTTTACAATATTGTTAAGTTTCATATCATGCACAATTATGAAGTTGTATCCTGAATAGCCAGGTCCAGGTCACTAATGTAGTTCAAGAAAGTTACAAGTTCTAAGATTGATTCCTGGGAGACACCACTACAAACATTTTCCTAGCCCTATCAACATTCACTAATCTTTACTCTCTACATTCTGTCACTCAGACAATTTTGTATCCGTGCTTTAGCTATCTGTTTTTTTGCCAAAAGCTGTAAACTGTTCATGCCTGTTCTGCGATACTGTACTAAATACCTTTTGGAAGTCCATGTACAACACATCAGAGCGGCACAGGGCACAGTTGTTAGCACTGCTGCCTCACAGCCCAGCAACCTGGGTTCAATTCCAGTCTTGGGTGACTATGTTGAGTTTGCACATTCTCCCCATGTCTGCATAGGTTTGCTCCAGGTGCTCTGGTTTGTCCCACTGTCCAAAGATGTGCAGATTAGGTGGATTAATCATGGTAAAACCCCCATGCAGAGTTACGAGGATGGGATGCTCTTCAGAGGGTCAGTGCAGACTCAATGGGCCGAATGGCCTCTTTCTGCACTGTAGGGATTCTATCAACAGCTTTGCCATTTTGTTACCTCTGCAAAAGACTCCAGAAAGTTAGTTATATACAATTTGCCTGTAACAACATTTGTGGTCGGTCTCCATAATCAACCCACATTTGTCCACGTGACCATTAGTTTTGTCTTGAACTATTTTTCATAGAAGTTTCCCAATCACCAAAGTTAAATTAACTAGTCTGTGGCTGCATGGATTATCCTTTATCCTTAGACAGGTTTGAACGCGGGTGCAATTCTCTAGTTTACTGGTATCACTGCCAAGAAGTAGAAGACAAAATAAATCATTGCCAGTGCCTTTGCAATTTCCATTCTCACTTTCCTCAATATCCTTGCATCTCATCCAGTCCTGGTGCCTTGTCATCTATTTATGTACAATTCAAAACTTTCTTGTCGATTTTAAACCAAGATATGGAGATGTTAGTGTTGGACTTGGGTAGACAAAGTCAGAAGTCACACAGCACTCCAACCAGTTTGTTTGAAATCACAAGCTTTCATAACACTGTTCCTTCATCAGGTGTCATCTGTCATAAGCACACAATTTCTTTTTCTAATAATAATTTCTACATCTTTGTCATCCAGGGATCTCTGGATTTGTTTCCCTAACCTTTCCCTACCGAGTGAATATACCACAACTGATCCTAAACCATCTCTTCTTCGAAGGTAGCCCATTGTTCAGCTACCATTTATCATGACAACCTTCAACTCCAATTTACTCAACCCAGGACCACTTCTACCCCAGTGAAGCTAGCTTTTCCCTAATTAATTATTCTTGTTCTTTATTGCAAGAATAATTAATTGAGGAATTATTGTTCATTCTCCTTTCTCGCAGTCACCCTAAGTCTTATGACACAGTGATCACAATCCCCTAAATGTTCTCCATTAATGCTTAATCAGTTTGGTCCATCTCATTTCCTATGGAAGATGACACGTAGTGCTTCCTTTGTCACTGAACTGGAAATGCACAACTGTACAAAATTCTCCTGCCCTTTATACAGCTACTACCCTGGTGCATGTTTGATTAATTAAAGTCTCCCATTATATTTACTTTAATTTTGCACTTCTCCGCAATTTCCCTGCAAATGTCTTCCCCATAATCCTTCCCATTAGTTGGCATTGTATACATTACACCAATCAATCTGATTGCACATTTTTTGTTCCTTATTTTAAGACCTATCGATCCTGTCTTTGATCCCTCCAGGACAACGTCTTCCTCTGGCACTGCAATGCTTTCCTTAATCAATACTATTATCCCACACCCTTTTCATCTTTCCTGAACATGGGAATATTGATACAACAGCTTTTCATCTAACTGGCAGCATAACATGAGATTTTGGAAATATCAATTTCAGACAGTCCAGAAACTCAAACAAAAAAATTAATTAAAATTTGAACAACCACAACCACTTGTGAAATTCACACATCCTGTTAGAATGAATGGTCAACAAATATGTCTATACTATACCAGCCAATACATCATCCTGCTTCACCATGGACAACTGAGGATTCAAGGTAAAAGAGCATTAAATGAATACAAAATGAATTTCAGTGAATGCTCAATGTATTGTGATGGATCTTCATTTGAAACAAGACGACCTGGGCTGTCTAAAACCTTGTGGTGTGAAATGCCGCAATACTGGTTGGATACCAGTCAAACACACCACCTTATCTGAAAAAGGACTCGGGGCTGATATTAGGTCATCAGTGTACAGCAGCCATGTTTGTACTTGCTTTTAGGAGTTACAGCAGAAACACCATGAGAGAGTTTATGTAAAAAATCATCTGAATAGCCATCAAAAACTGACACATGAGAACTTTGCAGCCAAGGTAAAATGGCCATACCCTGAAAGTGGAAGAAGGGATCTACCCTGCACCTTCACCCCATCCCAACCTTTGGAGCAAGTGTGAGATAATAAATAATCTTTTGGTTTTAAATCTACAGAAGCTTGGTGCTTGAAGTCATTTAAATTGAGATAAATCACTTCAGCGTAAGCAAACATACTGAAAGGCATATGAAAATGCCCAACCCTGCAGGTCAAATCTTCCTTTTACCTTTGATTACAAAATAAACTGATATACAGTTCAAAGTTATAAAGGCAACTTCTCCCCAATGTAACAGTTCTCAATTTTCATGCAACTACAGGAATTACTTAAGTACTGCAAAATGAGTGCTACTGAATCAAACACTAGCTCTAGCCTTTTAATAAACAAAAATGTGGGTGAAGCTGTATATCATTCCAAATTTTTGTATGGTCAGAATTGTATAAATATCTCAATGTTCCAGTAGTCTTCAATCTAGGTTGGTAGCTAGAAGCAACTCAATTCAATACTGCAGCAAAACAGTTCTAAAATATATCCAAGTCATAAGAGAGCACTTCTATCTCAACAAACAACATGAATGCTTACATGATCAATTTGGATTGTCATATAGTTAATCTTTTGTTTGGTAATATCCTGTTAGGCTGCTCTATTAACATTTGATACACCCTTTTTGGAATGTCAAAGCTTTTACAGGAAGTAATAATACCTTCATGTATACAAAACTTTCATGGTGCAGTAATCCAATATCAAAACCACCATGGTGACCTTACACGAAATGACTGCATTATGAAGAAACCTTACAACACCAAAATATTCAGTTACTTCATCTAATGTATAATGCATATGTTCAATTCAGAAAGTAAACTTACTTTACTGTTATTACTCATGCATCATTGAATTTCTAATCAGATAGGTTTCATCCCTCAAACGACTGCGTGAACAATCATCAATAGGAAGATGAAAATGTTTATAACTTATGGACAACATACCTGAATATTGAATTTTTTTGGGTAAATTAGAATATCATAACAATAACAATAGGTCCAACTCTATAATTTTTTGTACACCAGCACTGGAATTTATATGTGGAGTTGCTCAATTATATGTTCAGCTTGTTTTTTCAGATTGCTTTTTCAGACTGATACCAGCACCCTGTCCAGCCAATTACAGGCCATACTCATTAAGCAAACACTTGTAAAATCCAAAACAAAACTTCTCCTTTCAGATGGAATTCTGCAATTGGGAAGCACTTCATGAACAATCCCAAGTGTACTAACAACTACATGAACAATCAGTAAAGGCTCAAAACAGGACCCATTTACAAGTCCTAGAATTGCCATAAGCAGCGATGTATTCTCTGCAAAAGTGTGGCCCACAATATTTCTGAATTAACCAAAGCATGGCAGTCGATTTCTTGTTATTTCAAAATGACAATGAAAACGAAAATAAAAGCCTACTTGCCTTTCAACCAGGTGAGAGAGAAAGGATAAAAGGTGTGGACTGAGAAGCAGACCTCCGTACTTTAAAACGATACGTAAATGAAGAAAGAATGATGTCAGAAAGACAGCTTTGCGCTCCGAGTGGTTAAGGTATGGAATGCACTGCCTGGAACTGTGGTGAAGGCAGGTTCAATTGAGGTCATTGGATGTCTGCTTGGATAAAACTAATGTGCAGGGATATAGGAAAAAGGCAGGAGATTGGCACTAAGTAATAGAATTGGTGCAGGTAGAATGAGCTGCATTGGCTTCCTTCTGCGCCCTAACAATTCTGTGATTGAGTGATGTCATAAACCATAGCATAATGGAAGAAGCTGATTGCCGAGTAGGATTGATGAATATTTCAACATTTTAAAATAAAAGGCTTCTGTTTGTGTTTAAGTCTCCTGTGGTTTTTTTCTTTAGAGTCAGAGTCATACAGCATGGGAAAAAAGAGCAGTAAATACCATGGGTGATTTGGTTGTGGGGAACAAAGCCGCTCTTTTCAACATGATAACATTTATGGATATAGGAAAAACAATGAATAAAGCTAAAGGGATCACTTGGCAGCGTCCTAGGCGTTGGGAATAACAATAGCAACTCATGCTATTGGACCTATAAAGTCCTTCTCACCTGGATCTTGAAACTTGTACCAAAATTGCGATAGTTGTCACACAGACTAATCAAGTGACAACTTGACATTGTAAGGTATCATGTTGTATGATGCGATTATGCCTATGTACCACATAAAATGACTACCATTGCACCGTCCATCCCACTGACAGGATGGACACACAGGTATGGAAGCACAGTGGTGCACAGCTGAGAGATTTGCTCTGGCTGGTCTCAACATTGACTCCAAACCCATGGCATCTGGTCATACATGGATAGGAAACTCCTGCTGATTACCACTTTCTGGCCCTTTTCAGTGATTAATTGGCATTTTGCTCTGTTGAACGTCAATTAAAAGCAGCATGGAGGGTGACAAGGACACACAATGTACAACGTTGATTTCCATGTCCATTGCTAACAGTGGGTCAGTGTCACCACTGTGGACCAGGCAGGCCAAGTGCTATAGAACGTAGCTGCAAGACTGGTTGTATGGGAGGTTGCAAGGGAGCCAATAAAATGAAAAAAACTACGTAAAGTCATAGAAATATACAGCATGAAAACAGACCCTTCAGTCCAACCTGTCCATGCTCACCAGATATCTTAAATTAATCTCATCCCATTTGCCAGCATTTGGCCCATATCCCTCTAAACCCTTCCTATTCACATACCCATCCAGATGTCTTAAATTTTGTAACTGTACCAGCCTTCACCATTTCCTCTGGCAGTACATTCCATACACACACCACCCTTTGGGTGAGAAAGTCGACCCTTAGGGCCCTGCTAAATCTTTCCCCTCTCAACTTAATTCTATGCTCTCTAGTTTTGGAATCCGCTATCCTGGGGGAAAGACACTATCTATTCACCCTATCCATGCCCCTGGTGATTTTATAAATTTTTATAAGGTCACTCCTCAGTCTCTGACGCTCTAGGGAAAATAGCCCGAGCCCATTAAGCCACTCCCTATAGCTCAAACCCTCCAATCCTGGCAACATCCTTATAAACCTTTTCTGAACCCTTTCAAGTTTCACAACATCCTCCTATAGCAGGGAGTCCAGAACTGAAGAACGCAATATTCCAAAATTGACCTAACCAAGCCGAAACATTACCTCCCAACTCTTATACTTAAGGCACTGTCCAATAAAGGCAAACATACCAAACGCTTTCTTCACTATCTTGTTTACCGATGATTCTACTTTCAAGGAACTATGAACTTGCACTCCAAGATCTCTTTGTTCAGCAATATCCCTCAGGGGCTTTGCCATTAAGTATATAAGTCCTGCTCTGATGTGCCTTTCCAAAATGCAGCATCTCCCATTTATCTAAATTAAACTCCATCTACCACTCCTCAGCCCATTGGCCTATCTGATTAAGGTCCCATTGTATGCTGAGGTAACCTGCTTGACTGTCCACTACACCAAGAATTTTGTCGTCATTTGCAGACTTACTAACCATACCTCCTATATTCGCATCCAAATCACTTACATAAATGACAAAACACAGTGGATTCAGCACCAATCCTTGTGGTACACCGCTGGTCACGGGCCTCCAGTCCAAAAAGCAACCCTCCACCACCACCCTCTTTCTTCTACCTTCGAGCCAGATCAGTATTCAAATGGCTAATTCTCCATGTATTCCATGTGATCAAGCTTTGATAACCAGTCTACTATGCAGACTCTTGTCGAACGCCTTACTGAAGTCCATACAGATCATGTCCACCACTCTGCCCTCATCAATCTTCTTCATTACTTTTTAGCCTTGTCTTCACAAAATAACTTGTTGCAAAGGATTTGTCGTTTACAGCATCAGTAGGAGCGATCATTGTACAGTCGTTATGGAGACAAACTCTCATCTTCACCTTGAGGATACCCTTTATCATTTTATATGGCACTACAATCCTGCCAAATGAGATGAGTTTGAAAAATGGGTTTGAGATTTAAGTCTGGGCATTCTTGAAGTCCTGTGGGCCTCGCAACTGCAGAACAGAATCAGCGACAGCAGAATTGCAATCAATTACAGTCTACAATCTTATAGTTCCGTATTACTACCCTTAGGTTAGTGAACCAGCCCTGGTTCAATGAAGACTACAGGTGTCTATGCCAAGAGCAGCCCCAGGCATTCCTAAAAATGAAATGTCAACCTGCTGTAGCTACAGCAGTAGACAACTTGTATGCCGAAAAGCAGAAGCAGTGTGTCATAGAGCTGTATGCAATCCCATAACCAATGGGTTACATCTAAGCTGTGCAGTCCTGCCACATCTAACCATGAATGCTGGTGGACAATCAATCAACTGAAAGAACAAGTAGGAGACTTCACAAATATCCCCTTCCCCAGTAATGAGGAAGCCCAGCACAACAGTGCAAAAGACAGTGCTAAGTAGATGATCCATTTACATACATTTCCTCTGGAAGTCCCCTGCATCACAGATGCCAATATTCACCCAATTCAATTCACTCTACACAATATTACAAAACAGCTGAAGGCACTGAATACTATGAAGGCTACAGACCCTGACAACGTCTAGCAATAGTACCAAAGACTTGTGCCCCACAGCTAACCATGCCATACCCAATCTGTCTCAATGCAGTTACAATACTGCTACCTATCAAGCAAAATATCCTGTGAGCAAAAAGCCAGATAGATACAACTCAGCCAATACCAACTCATCAGCTTACTGTTAAACAGGAGCAATTAAGGAGACAGCTCACCATCACTTTTCAAGGGCCATTCGGAATGGGCAATAAAAGCTGGCCCACCAGTGACCTTCACATCCAACAAACTCATTAAAAATGTGATGAAAGGGGTCAATAGTGCCAACAAGCAATACTTGCTGATTCTCAGTCTGAGTCCTGTCAGGACCATTCAGCTCAAGGCTTAATTACATACTTGGTCCAAAAATGGACAAGAGCTAGACTCCAGAGGGAAAGTGAAACTGATTGCCCCTGACATCATGGCAGCACTTGACTGAGCATGGCATGAAGGAGTCCTAGCAAATCTCGAATTAATGGGAATCAGGCAAGAAAGTCTGGTAGGAGTCATGCCAAGCACTAAGATAGATGGCTGTAGCTGTTGCAGGTCATTCTTTGCAATCCCAAAGTATCACTTCACAAGTTCCTCAGTCTAGGGCCAACCATCTTCAGCCGCTTCTTCAATGACTTACCCTGAGTCATAATGTCAGAAACGGAGATGTCTACTGGTGATTTCACAAGTTCAACACCATTTGCTACTCGTTGGACACTGAAATATCCTATGTCCATTTGCATCAATATGGGACAACATGAAGGCTAAAAATGGAAAAATGACAAGGAACATTTGTAACATACAAGTGCAAAGCAATGATAATTGCCAACAAGAAAGATTCCAACCATCACCTCTTGAAGTTCAATGACATTACCACCACTGAATCCCACACTTCCAACATTCCAGGGATTACCACTGACCAGAAACTTAACTGGACTAGCCGTATAAATTCTGTGGACATAAGAACAGGTCATAGGCTAGGAATTCTGTGGCAAGTAACTCCATCGCTTGACTCCCCAACGACAGCCCAGCATCAACAAGGCACAAGTCAGGAGTGTGGTGGAATGATCTTCATCTGTTTGATTGGTGCAGCTCTAATGACACAGGAGAACACAACATATGCAGCACAAACCAGCCCAACTGAGTGAACCCTATACACCACCTTCAACATTTTCTCCCTTCACCAACACACAATATTTACCATCTAGAAGATGCACTGCGCAACACAGTAAGCCTTCTTCAACGTCATCTTCCAAACCTGTGAACTCCACCACCCACAAGACAATGGCAGAAATGCATAAGAACACCACACCTGTAAGCTGTTCTCCAAGTCATATACCATCTTGACATGCAACTATATCACTGTTCCTTTACTTTTGCTGGGCCAAAATTGTGGAACTCACTTCCTAACAGCAATGTGACTTTATTGCACACAAAGGACTGAACAGTTCAAGGTGACATGAATTTGAAAACATAGAAAATAGGTGAAGGAACTGGCCATTTGGCCCTTCAAGTTTACTCCACTATTCAATGCAATCATCCAACTCAGTACCCTATTTACACTTTCTCCCCATACCCTTTGATACTTTCTACCCCAAGAACTACATCTAACTGCTTGAAATCATTCAATCTTTTGGCCTCAACTGCTTTCTGTGGTACAGAATTCTTCAGGCTTACTACTCTCTGGTGAAGAAACTTTGCTTCATCACAGTCCTAAATGGGCTACCCTGTATCCTTAGTTTATGACCCCTGGCTCTGGACTCCCTGTTTTGTCTAGTTAGAATTTGATAGGTTTCTGTCTCACCGCCCCTCATTCTTGTAAACTCCTGTGGAATATAGCCCTAACTGATCCAGATGCTCTTCATACATACAGTCCTATCATCACAGGATTCATTCTGGAAAACCTTTGTTGCACTCTGTCAATGACCAGGATATATTTCCTCAGCTAAGGAGATCAAAATCTTTTACAGTACTCCTGGTGTGGTTTCACCAAGGCCCTGTATAATTGCAGCAGGACATCCTTGTTCCTGTATTCAAATTTTCTCTCTGTGAAGGCCACATACCACATACCTTCTTCACTGTCAGCTGCACCTATATGCTTACTTTCAGTGACTGGTGAACAAGAAAACCAGGTCTCACAGTTATAACCTCTCAGTTATCCACATTAAATTTCATTTGCCCACTCACTCAACTTGTCCAAATCACAGCAAAGCATCGCTGCATCCTCCTTATAGTTCACCCTCTCACCCAGACTTATATTATCTGCAAAGTTGGATATATAAATCTTGGTTCCCTCATCTAAATCATTAATATATACTGTGAATAACAGGGGTTCTAGTATCCTAGTCCCTGTGGTACCCCATGAGTCATTTCCTCCCACTCACAAGAAGATCTGACTATTTCAACCTTTTGTTTCCTGTCTGCCAGCTAGTTCTCTATCCATATCAGTACACAACCCCAAATACCATGCTTTTTAAATTTACATCCTAAGATTTATGCAGGATGTTACTGAAAGTCTTCTGAAAGTCCAAGTAAACTCCATCCACGGGTTTCTCCCTTATCAACTCTTATTGGACCTTCAAAGAATTCCAGTAGATTTCCTTATGTAAATCCATGCTATGACTGATATTTTCACCGTATTCTCGCATTTCCTCCAGTATTGATGTTAGGCTAACCAGTTCGTAATCCCCTAGTGCCTCTCTACTACCTTTTTTAAACAGTGGGGTTACATTATTTATCTTCCATAGGAACCACTCCAAATTCTACAGATTCCAGAAAGATGGCCACCAATATATCCACCATTTCTAGCGCCATTTCCTTACGTACTCTGGGATGCAGATTACCATACACTGGGGTTTTATTTGCCTTTAATCCCATTAATTTCCCCAACATCATTTCCCTAATAATACTGATTCCCTTCAATTCCTCCCTCTCATCAGACCCTGTGTTGTGCAACATTTTTGAGACGTTATATTGTCCTCCTTTATGAGAAGAGGACAAAAATATGTATTTAGTTGGTCTGCCCTCTCTTTGTTCTCCCCTGTTTCTGACTGTAAGGGACCTACATTTGTCTTTACCTATGTTTTTCTCTTCACATACCTATAGAAGCTGCTACAATCAATTTGTATGCTTCTGTCGCAATTGAAACCAGATGGCCCTGTTAACAAGGTTCCTGATTGGGGTCATTAACCCGGGCCAATCAGGAAAGCCTTGGCTGACCAATATAACCAGGAGATTAGGACTCCAAGCTGCTGGCCACAGCCAGTGTACTGTACACTAGTTAAAAAAAAGTGACTTGGTGATGGGACACTGGCCTCTGTGCAGTTATTTCAATTGCTCACAAGCCTTCTCTCCTGCTCTACTCTCACCTTTTAAACCAATCACTTCATCCTTCTTGGCTGAAATCTAAATTGTTCTTTATCTTTAGGTCTAGGGCATTTTTTGCTATTTCACATGCCCCTTCCTTGAATCTAAAACTATGCCTAACTTCCCTTATTAGCCACGATTGGGCCACCTTTCCCATTTTACTTTTGTGCCATGTAGAAATGAACAGTTATTGCAGTTCCTCCATGCATGCTTTATATGAATTTTTACTGTCTGTTTTTATGTTACTTGTTCGTTTGCCCTCATAACTATTTTCTTCCTTCTATGATCAACTTCTGTTGGCTTTTAAAACTTTTCCAATCCTCTAATTTACCACAAATTTTTGCCACACTTTTTTTTTCTTTTCAATGTGGTACTATCCTCAACTTCCCTGGTTAGCCACGGTCATCCCGAAAGTCCTTCTACCTCACTGAGTTGTATCTTTGTTGGGGTCATGAACTATTTTCTTAAAACATCTGCCTTTTTTCTCAACCTTCTTTTCTGCTAAACTCTAGTCCCAATCCTCTCCAGCCCTTGTTCCTATATAATTATCCTTAAGGTTAGCACAGTTGTCTCCAACTAAAGCTTCTCACTCAAACCGAATGCTAAATTCTACAATGTTAAGTCACTGTTTCTAGGGGATTTTTACTCTGACATCATTTAATTAGTCTGCTCATTACACGTGATTCATTTGGATTGTGAGCATGGGACATATTGTACAATCTACACCCATTGTCTCAAACTAACAACTTGATTAATTTCATTGAGTGACACTCCAAGCATATAACCAGACATTCAGAACCTTATTTCAACAGTACAGATAAAAATGCTCAATAAAAACCGAAAGAACTGCAGATGCTGTAAATGAAGAACAAAAACAAAGTTGCTGGAAAAACTCAGCAGGTCTGGCAGCACCTGTGAAGGAAAACATAGAGTTAACATTTTGGGTCCGGACGTGAAACATTTAGTCTGTATTTTCCTTCACTGATGTTGCCAGGCCTGCTGAGCTTTTCCAGCAACTTTGTTTTTGTTCCTAAAAGGGCTCAAATTTCATTTTAAAAGTCTTGTTCACACTTAACATACCTTCTGCTTTATGAAGTTCCAATGCCAACTGCTCCCTAGCCTTCTGCTCTTCATTAATTCTCTCAAGTAGTTCTTCTTGGCGTTTACGTAAATCATCAATCTCAGTTTTCCTTCTGACAGATTTTTGTATGAGGTCCGTCTGAGTGACCCTGGCATGGTCAAGCTACACACAAAGCATATTACATAAATTAATCTTGAACAATTGTTTATCAGTTCTTAATCGACACTTACATACATACTAAAGATGATCACCATTTGCTAAGAGTTTAAGTGCACATATTAAGTAGTGCAATTCTTATTCATTCACAGGATGAGGGTGGTGCATTTATTATCCATCCTTAATTGCCCAGAGGGCACTTAAGAGTCAGCCACATGTGGGTCTGGAGTCACATGTAGGCCAGACCAGGCAGGATGGTGGTTTCCTTCCCTAAAGGACATTGGTGAATGGGTTTTTCCCTGATAATTGACAATGGATTCATGGTCATCGTTACATTCTCAATTCTAGATTCTTACTGAACTCAAATTCCACTATCTGCCGTGTTGGATTTGAACCCGGGTCCCCAGAACATTACCTGGGTCTTTGGATTAACAGTCAAGCAATAATGCCACTAGGCCATCGTCTCCCTCTGATATGTTAATCAGTTTGGGCTTTGTTCATTAACGAAACGTGTTTGGAAGAACTCTGGTGGTTAATAAGAAACTTCAGTGCACTTTATTGTATGAGGTAATACATGCCTTTTCCTTGACATCTGAAATTTAAAATGAATTGAAAGCACCATTTTTTTTTCTATTTAGTAGAAGTCATCCAGAAAAATTTAAATTAATAAGGATAACGTTTAAGTATTCAGTTCACTGTACTGGGTACCTAATCTTACAAGAATAATTATAATTTGCCCCATCTACTCTATGTATATAAATGTTAACTGAAAACATATTGAAATATACAGTACATAACTTGATGCTGCTACTTTAGAAACATTAGGACAGATTCTTAAAAAATAAAATTAACTTTGTTAAAGTCTTGAACTATATTTCCCCAGAAATGTAAGTGTCCTGATCTACTGGTGGTGCATAATTTCTGAGACTGGCAGGAGATGTGCCTAATCCAACACAACTTTATGGAATTAAAGACACTTACATATATCAAAAATTACATCACTTGTGACATGAATGGAGTATTCACCCTGGGGTAGGGATGATGGAAAGAAAGAGTGAAAGAAAGGAAATTGGCTTCAGGTCTTGAAATAGCTTCATATAACTGATCAAAGACTTGAGATGTTAAACAAGTGGATAGCTTTCCAATCCTCCTGCTTTTCTCTGGCAACTGATAACAGGTCTCATATTAGTTTCCACTCCTAAATTTTAGCAATAAGGTAAAATTTATTAAAACATAATAAAATTTTGGACTACATATGAATACACCTTCAAAGAAAAGAAGTGTGCAACACTATTCTACCCATCATATTTGAAATGTTATATACACTCTTACGCTACCTAATTTTTAACGTGTGTTGACATTAATGCTTTCCACAGTTTTGTATTTAAACACCAATACAGAATGACGCCTTCAATTCTTACACACAGTACCAGCACTCTTCTTTCAGCAGCAATTTGATTATTTATGTAAATCTGTAAATGATCTGTTACTGCAAGACTCTAACTAAGCAGAGCTTGCTTACGCAGCATGAAGTGTATTAACAATAGTAGAATTTAAGGTGTAGTTTTCAAAAATCTATTCCTCCAACTTAATTTAGCAAAACCCAGCAAAGTCCATTCATTCCACAAGCTCTTGACAACTTTGACTTTGCTTAATATCTTAGAGTCACAGAGTTGTACAGCACGGAAACAGACTTTTTGATCCAACTGGTCCAGATATCCTAAACTGATCTAGTCCCATTTGCCAGCACATGGCCCATCCAGGTGCCTTTTCCATGTTGTAATCGTTCCCGCCTCCAGTACTTGCTCTGGCACTCGCTCCGTACATGCACCACTCTATGTGTGAAAATGTTGCCCTTCAGGACCGTTTTGAATCTTCCCCTCTTATTTTAAACCTATGCCTTCTATTTTGGACACCCCTACCCTGGTGAAAATACCTTGGCTATTCACCCTATCCATGCTCCTCATGATTTATTAAACCTCTATAAGGTCACCCCTCAGCCTTGACACTCCAGGGAAAAAAGCCGCAGCCTACTCAGCCTCTCCCTATAGCGCAAACCCTGCATTCCCAGCAACATCCTGGCGAAACTCCTCTGAACCCTCTCTAGCTTAATAACATCCTTCTTGTAACAGGGTGACCAGAACTGGACACAGTCCTCCAGAAGGGGCCTCATCAACATCCAATACCACCTCAACATAACGTTCCAACTTCTATACTCAAATGTGATAGCAATGAAGGGAAGCATGGCTAATGCTTTCTTAACCACCCTATCTATATGTGATTCAAACTTCAAAGAATTATGTACCTGAACCCCTAGTTCTACAACATTACCCAAGGCCCTACTTTAATTGTATGTTATTGTTTGTTTCACCAAAATGCATTTATCCAAATTAAACTCCATCTGTTACTCTTTAGCATAAACGACAAACAAAAGTGAAATAAGTACAGATCCCTGTGGAACATGCTAGTCACAGGTCTCCAGTCCAAAACAATCCTCTACCATTACTCCCTGTCTCCTGCCGTAAAGCTGATTTTGTATCCAACTGGCAAGCATGCCCTGAATCCCAGTGATCTAACTTGACTAATTAGTCTACCAAGCGGAACACTGTCAAAGGCTTCACTAAAGTCCAAGTAGACAACGACTACCACTCTGCCCTCTGGGTTATTTCCTGAAAAATACTCAAATCAAGTTTGAGAGACATGATTTCCCTCGCACAAAACCATGCTGATGATCCCTAATCATTCCTTCCCTCTCCAAATGCAAACAAATTATATCTTTCAGAATCACCTCCAACAACTTGCCCATCACCAAAGTCAGACTCACAGGTCAATAGTTTGCATACTTTTCCTTACATCCCTTCTTAAACAAAGATGCAACATTAGCCACTCCCCAGTCATCTGGCACCTCGCCTATAGTTATACATGATGAAAAAATATTTTTTCAAGGAATCCTGTAAATTTCTCCCTAACTTCCCACAATGTCCTGGGATACACTTAATCAGGTCCCGGAGATGCAACCACCTTTGTATTTTCTAAGACCTCCAGCACTTCCTCTTCTGTATTGTGAACTGTTTTCAAAATGTCAATATTTACTTCTGAGTTCCCTAGCCTCCATTTCTTTCTATGCAGTAAAAATTGACACAAAATATTCATTTAATACCTCACCCACCTCCTGAGGTTCAACACAGGGAAGACCTCTTTGATCTTTAAGGGGGACTGATCTCTCTCTAGTTGTTCTCTTGCTCGTAGTGTATTTGTAGAATCTTTCTGGATTATCCTTAACTTTATTTGCCAAGGCTATCTCATATTCTCTCTCTGCCTTCCTGATCTCCCTCTTAACAATGTCCCTACACTTTTTATACTGTTCAAGAGATTCATTTGAAGCCAGTTGTCTATATCTAATATATGATTTATTTTTATTCTTGACTAGAACCTCAAAAGCTTTATTCATCCATTGTTCTCTAATCATTCTAGGCTTACCTGTTCACTTTAAAAGAACAAAATGACTCTTAACTCCTATTATCATATTTTTGAAAGCCTCCCACTTATCACACAACCTTTTACATGCAGTCTATTCCAATCAACTTTTGAAGGTTAATGGTATGAGACAAGAAAATGTGCCTTACTCCAAATAAAAATTTTAATTTTTATGGAAGGTTTATCCTTTTCCATAACTATTTGAAAACAAACAGAATTATGACCACTAGACCTAAAGTGTTCCCCTACTATTACTTCAGCCCTGTCTTATTACCCAAGGGAAGGTCACGTTTTGCTCCTTCTCTAGAAGGAAGATTTACATTTTGATAAAGATTTTTTTCTTGAACTCATTTGACAAATGCTTCACCATCCAAACCTTTAGCACTATGGTAGTCCCAGTCAACGTATTGGAAGTTAAATTCACCTACTATTACAATCTTATTATTCTTACATATATCTGAGATCTCTACACATTTGTTCCTCAATTTCCCTCCGACTATGGAGGGGAGGGTTGTCTATTGTACAATTCCATCAAGATCTTAGAGTCATAGAGTTCTACAGTAGGGCAACAGACCTTTTGGTCCAACTCGTCCATGCTGACCAGATATCAAAAATTAATCTAGTTCCATTTGCCAGCATCTGGCCCATATGCCTCAACACCCTTCCAAATCATCTGCCCATCCAGATGAATATAAAATGTTTTAATTGTACCAGCCTCCACCACTTCCTCTGCCAGCTCAATCCATACAAGTACCACCCTCAGCAAGGAAAACGTTGCCCCTTAGGTCCCTTTTAAATCTTTCCCCTTCGCCCTCGAGTTCTGGACACCCCCATCCAGGGTGATCTTTCCTTTTTTATTTCTAATTTCAACCCATGTATTTTCACTGGATGATTCTTCAATTTTGATTTTTCCCAGCAACATCTTTGTAAATCTTTTCCGAACTCTTTCAAATTTGTGGAAGTGGCACCATTGGACTGGGGTGGACAAGGTCAGCACTCACATGACACCAGGCTACAGTCCAACAGGCTTATTTGAAAAAACAAGATTTCGGAGCCTCATTCCTTCTACAGGTGTTAGTTAGGGAGGTAGTATCAGACACAGAATTTACAAGTAAAAGATCCAAGGTTCACACCATTGATGAGGATGTACTAAACAAACCTCAGATGCTGTTAAATCTTTAATCAGTTATAAGGTTATAACTGATTAGAATGTATACGTAAATCCCCAAATTCCTTTCAAATCACGGTCCTAAGAGAACTAAAGGTTTTATCAGTGTAAAGAAGAGGTGACATTTCAGGTCAGACAACGTAGGTTAGGTGCGCAGATGCTGCAGCCGCATTCGGTGCCAATGACGACCGCCTCAACCGGGATCACTCTACGTGAACTCACCAAGCTGCGCTCTCGCTCTCTCTCTCCGCCTCGCTCGCGCGCTCTCTCTCTCTCTCTCTCTCGCACACGCGCGCGCTCTCACTCTCTCTCGCACACGCGCGCGCTCTCTCTCACACACTCGCTCTCTCTCTCTCTCACACACTCGCTCTCTCTCTCTCTCAAGCTCACGCACATGCTCTCTCCCTTCTTTACATCCCTTGTTTCCCAGAATAATTTACACAACGGTGGAGTATTCACAATCCTTCAAGTGAAGAAATGTCTCCACGTCTCACGTGTAAATGATTGATTCCTTATCCTGAGACTGTGCACTAGATTTCTCAGTCTTTAGAAACAACCTCTCAGTGTCTAAACATGTCAAACCCTGTCAGTACCTTCTCTGTTTCAATGAGATCGCCTCTCATTCTGCTAACGTTTCAGTATATATCCAATTTTCTCAGCTTCTGAGTGCAGGACATCTCTCAAATGCCAGGAGCCTAGAAATGGAGAGTAAACCTGCATAATATTCCAAGTGTGGCCTCACTCAAGTTCTGTGTAACTTCCTCAGTCTTCTACTTCAATCCCTTGTAATAAAGATCAACATACCATTTGACTTTCAAATTGCTTGCTTTACCTCCATGCTAACTTTGTGTTCCTTGCAAGAGTACACTCAAGTTTCTTTGAATATCAACATTTATAGGTTTTCTACTTGTCATGGTCAATGGCGACTGATGGGTAATATTATGCTGCATTTACCGACTACAATTCATGCAAACTATTAAGGAGATTCAGAATAATTAGCCTAGAACTTAGTCAGAATTGGCATCTATAAACTAGAAACTTGTTCTCAAAACATATAACAGAATCTTCAAAACAGATTAACACTCATAAATGTATGTTAGTGACATAAAGGAGTACAGAGTAACTTCAAACCCCGACAGTAAATTAGAATCTTATTTGCAGAAGATTTCTCACAGCTTTGCACAAACCATACTCCCTATGAAAAGTTTCTCGATGCCTGTGAATCATTACTTATTCTGAACACAGTATCCGAAAAGAATCATCAATCTCTGTATGGTGGGCCCTGCAGAATAAGACGGGAGTCAAAACGATGTCTGTAACTCAGAACCGACAGGCACTTTAGATCCTTGATAGCAAATGCAAATCAACCATATATAAAGATTTTCTTGTGTCACATGAGATTATCATAGTACATTGATGCATATTAAATAACAATTAAATTCATCAACAAATACACAACACTTCAAAATTGAAAACACACATTCTCAGCAGCTAAAAAACGTTCCCAGGAACATGTTTCTTACAAACTCAACACAGGCAAGATGAGCCAAATGTTCTCCTTTTGCAATGCATGATTGTATACACCAAATCAATAAATGAAACATCAAGTGAATTTAAAAGTGCTCATGAATTCTACTTAGATGTTCAATCCTCCACAACCTGGGCACTACAAAAACATGACTGCACTTAATGTATTCACCACATAATTATTTTTAATAGGTAATTTAACAAAGAGTTTCACATTCAAATTATACTGTTGTGTTATGCAATGTTGAGAGTAAGCAAAGTACAACACATGAAGAGATAACAAGGTGTGGAGTTGGATGAACACAGCAGGCCAAGCAGCATCATAGGAGCAGGAAAGCTTGACGTTTTGGGCCTAGACCCTTCATCGGAAATGGGGAAGGGGAAGAGGGTTCTGAAATAAAAAGGGAGAGAGGGAGAGGCGGATAGAAGATGGACAGAGGAGAGGATAAGTGGAGAGGAGACAGACAAGTCAAAGAGGCGGGGATGGAGCCAGCAAAGGTGAGTGGAGGTGGAGAGGTAGGGAGCAGATAGGTCAGTCCAGGGAGGACGGACAGGTCAAGGGGGCGGGATGAGGATGGCAGAGAGGAGATGGGGGTGTGGCTTGAGGTGGGAGGAGGGGATAGGCGAGAGGAAGAACAGGTTAGGGAGGCAGGGACGAGCTGGGCTGGTTTTGGGATGCGGTTGGGGGAGGGGAGATTTTGAAGCTTGTGAAATCCACATTGATACCATTGGGCTGCAGGGTTCCCAGGCTAAATATGAGTTGCTGTTCCTGCAGCCTTCGGGTGGCATCATTGTGGCATTGCAGGAGGCCCAGGATGGACATGTCGTCTGAGGAATGGGAGGGGGATTTGAAATGGCTCGCAACTGGGAGGTGCAGTTGTTTGTTGCAAACTGAGCGCAGGTGTTCTGTGACCACCACCCGCCCCCCCACCCCCTCCCCCGAGCACCAAACCATCATCTCCCAAACCATCCACGGCCTCATCACCTCAGGTGACCTCCCACCCACCGCCTCCAGCCTCATCGTTCCCCAACCCCACACCGCCCGCTTCTGTCTCCTTCCCAAAATCCACAAACCTGAATGCTCTGGTCGACCCATTGTCTCCGCCTGCTCCTGCCCCACCGAACTTATCTCCACCTACCTAGACTCCATTTTCTCCCCCTTGGTCCAGGAACTCCCTACCTACGTCCGTGACACCACCCACGCCCTCCACCTCCTCCAGAACTTCCAATTCCCTGGTCCCCAACACCTCATTTTTACTGTGGATGTCCAGTCCCTATACACCTGTATTCCCCATGCAGATGGCCTAAAGGCCCTCCGCTTCTTCCTGTCCCGCAGACCTGACCAATCTCCCTCTACTGTCACCTTCATCCGCTTAGCCGAACTCGTCCTCACCCTCAACAACTTCTCTTTCAATTCCTCCCACTTCCTACAGACAAAGGGGGTGGCCATGGGTACCCGCATGGGCCCAAGCTATGCCTGCCTCTTTGCAGGGTACGTGGAACAATCCCTCTTCCGTACCTACACTGGCCCTAAACCCCACTTCTTCCTCCGTTACATTGATGACTGTATCGGCGCCACCTCGTGCTCCCACGAGGAGCTCGAACAGTTCATCCACTTCACCAACACCTTCCACCCCAACCTGAAGTTCACCTGGACCACCTCTAACACCTCTCTCTCCTTCCTGGACCTCTCTGTCTCCATCTCGGGTAATCACCTAGAAACCGATATCCATTTCAAGCCCACCGACTCGCACAGCTACTTAGAATACACCTCCTCCCACCCACCTTCCTGCAAAAATGCCATCCCCTATTCCCAATTCCTTCGCCTCCGCTCCCAGGATGAGGCATTCCACTCCCGTACATCTCAGATGTCCTCATTCTTCAAGGACCGCAACATGCCTCCCCACCCCCGCAGTGGTCGAGAACGCCCTCGACCATGTCTCCCGCAATTCATCCCTCACACCCCGTCCCCGCAATAACACCCCAAAAAAGAATGCCCCTCGTCCTCACGTACCATCCCACCAACCTCCGGATCCAACGCATCATCCTCCGACACTTCCGCCATCTGCAATCAGACCCCACCACCAAAGACATTTTTCCCTCCCTACCCTTGTCTGCTTTCCGGCGGGACCACTCTCTCCATGACTTCCTTGTCCGCTCCACACTCCCCTCCAGCCCCACCACACCCGGCACCTTTTCCTGCAACCGCAGGAAATGCTACACCTGCCCCCACACCTCCTCCCTCACCCCCATCCCAGGCCCCAAGAAGACTTTCCACATCAAGCAGATGTTCACCTGCACATCTGCCAATGTGGTATACTGCAATCCACTGTACCCGTTGTGGCCTCCTCTACATCGGGGAAACCAAGCGGAGGCTTGGGGACCGCTTTGCAGAACACCTGCGCTCGGTTCGCAACAAACAACTGCACCTCCCAGTCGCGAGCCATTTCAACTCCCCCTCCCCTTCCTCAGATGACATGTCCATCCTGGGCCTCCTGCAGTACCACAATGATGCCACCCAAAGGCTGCAGGAACAGCAACTCATATTTAGCCTGGGAACCCTGCAGCCCAATGGTATCAATGTGGATCTCACAAGCTTCAAAATCTCCCCTCCCCCAACCGCATCCCAAAACCAGCCCAGCTCGTCCCCGCCTCCCTAACCTGTTCTTCCTCTCACCTATCCCCTCCTCCCACCTCAAGCCCCACCCCCATCTCCTATCTACTAACCTCATCCCGCCCCCTTGACCTGTCCGTCCTCCCTGGACTGACCTATCTACTCCCTACCTCTCCACCTACACTCACCTTTGCTGGCTCCATCCCTGCCTCTTTGACTTGTCTGTCTCCTCTCCATCTATCCTCTCCTCTATCCATCTTCTATCCGCCTCCCCATCTCTCCCTTTTTATTTCAGAACCCTCTTCCCCTCCCCCATTTCCGATGAAGGGTCTAGGCCCGAAACGTCAAGCTTTCCTGCTCCTATGATGCTGCTTGGCCTGCTGTGTTCATCCAGCTCCACACCTTGTTATCTCGGATTCTCCAGCATCTGCAGTTTCTATTATCTCTGATACAACACATGAACTTTGTTTAATCTGTACTTTGAAATGACTCAATACCATAAAGCTCAAGTGACTAATAAGGTTTTTCAATGTAAAGCTTTATAATAGCAAACAAAATTTACAACATTTGGTTAGTTTGGAAATTTAAACTGTCAATTGTTCAGCTTCCCTATTTTTATACAAATTTAACAAAATTTTATGGTGGCAAAAATAATTTAAAAACATCACTGAGTGTAGGCACTTTAGAACACAGAACATAGGACAGTACAGGCCCTTTGGCCTATGATATTGTGCTGAACATTTACCCTAAACCTAAGGTCTATCTCACCTCCACCCCTACCTTATACTATCATCCATGTGACTACCTAATAGCCGTTTAAAAGCCCCTAATGAGGCCGACTCCTCTACCCTCTCTGGCAATGCATTCCACGCCCCTACCATTCTCTGAGTAAAGAACCTACGTCTGACATCTCCCCTATATCTACCTCCACTCACTTTAAAACTAAGCGCCCCCTCGTAATAGCTACCTCCACCCTAGGAAAAAGTCTCTGGCTGTCCACCCTATCTATACCTCTTGATCATTTTGTACACCTCTATCAAGTCACCTCTCATCCTTTGATAACCCTTCTTCTAGGCCCGAAACATCAGCTTTCCTGCTCCTATGATGCTGCATGGCCTGCTGTGTTCATCCAGCTCTACACCTCGTTATCTCAGACTCTCCAGCATCTGCAGTTCCTACTACCTCTCATCCTTTGTCGTTCTAAAGAGAAAAGCCCCACCTCTCTCAACCTTTCCATATAAGACCTTCCCTCCATTCCAGGCAACATTCTGGTAAATCTCCTCTGCACCTTTTCCAACGCTTCCACATCTTTCCTGTAATGAGGTGACCAGAAATGGACACAATACTCCAGATGTGGCTGAACCAGGCTTTTGTATAGCTGGAGCATAACTTCACAGCTCTTGAACTCAATCCTTCTATTGATGAAAGCTAACACACCATACACCTTCTGAACAACTCTATCCACCCGGGTGGCAGCTTTAGGGAACTGTGGACAAGAACCCCAAGATCTCTCTGTTCCTCCACACTGCCAAGAATCTTTCCGTTCACCCTGTATTCTGCTTTCAAGTTTGTCCTTCCAAAATGAATCACCTCACACTTTTCAGGGCTAAACTCCATCCGCCACTTCTCAGCCCAGCTGTGTATCCTATCAATGTCCCTTTGTAACCTAGAACAGCCCTCCGCACTATCCACAACTAGACCCACCTTTGAATTGTCCGCGAACTTACTGATCCACCCTTCCACTTCTACATCCAAATCATTTACAAGAGTAACTGTACATACTACTTTATTCATAAATTATTTTGGAATCACACTAAAATTACAGAACAGAATTAGGTCATTTGACCTATTGCATCCATGCCAGATAGAGAAGAGCTCATCAACCCAATCTCACATTCCAGCTCTTGCATAACATACCCTGTAGGCTACGGCACTTCAATAGCATATCCTTTTCTTTAAGTGCAATGTGGATTTCTATCTCTAGCAGCCTTTCGGGCAGCGACCTCTCGAGCTATGGTCCCCATGGGTTTCCTTTTGGGAAATAAATCCTTCATGTATGCTCTATGTTCCTCATAATTTTATGCACCTCAATGAAATCTGTATCCTCAAGCCAAAGAATATTAACTCTGCCCATTATAGGTAGCATGGTGGCTCAGTGGTTAGCACTGCTGCCTCATAACACCAGGAAACTGGGATTTCCCCCAGTTGCTCTGGTGTTCCCCCCCCGCCGCCAACAAAGTCCAAAGATGTGCGGGTTAGGTGGATTGGCTGCACTAAATTGCCTCTTAGTGTGGAGGACTGTGCAAGCTAGGTGGATTAGCCCTGGGATATGCAGGGTTACACAGTAGTGGTTTGGGTCTGGGTGGGATGCTCTAGGGAAAGAAACAAAAGAAAAGTAGGGTGGGTGGCATGGTGGCTTAGTGGTTAACACTACTGCCTCACAGCACCAGGGACCTGTATTCAAGTCCAGCCTCCAGTGCCTTTGTGTGGAGTTTGCACATTCTCCCTGTGTGGGATTCCCCAGGTTGCTCCAGTTTCCTCCCAAAGTCCAAAGATGTCCAGATTAGGTGGACTGACCATGAAAAACTGTCTGAAGCGTCGAGGGATGTGCAGACTAGGTGGGTTAGCTATGGCGAATGCAGAGGTTTAGGGATACTGTGGGATCTCTGGGTCTGGATGGGATGCTCTTGGAGGGTTGGTGTAGATCCAACTGGCCGAATGGCCTCTTTCCGCATTGTAGAGATTGTATGATTATACTTAAAATTCTCCAGTCTGCAACATCTTTACAAATCTTGTCGTGTCTCCTCTAGTCTAATGCAGAGACCAGAACTGTACATACTACCACAGATGGACAATTGTTGAACAACTGTTTTATATAATTCTAGTATAATTTGACTTTAACACTATTTGTGAGCTATTAATATGAATTCAGATGATTCTTAATTGAACAAGTTTGTAGAGTCAACTAGTTCCACAAAATATTACTCTAATAAAATTTTTTTACACTATTTCAGTTCCATTGAAACAGCAACACTGACAATTTTAACCCATTTCACTTGTACTTTAAAATAGAAGGAACAAAATCAAAATAGTCTTAATACTCACTGTGTATGGAGGGGTAGGCAAGGAAATCTGTGAAACTACTCTTAGCAAGTGTCCATCCACATCACTATAATGACTTATCGCAGTGTGGACCACTATTGAATTTAGTTCCGTTAAATGTGTTGAAAAAGTAAACGGCCGAGGCAGTGGGACACGTGATTCAACTTCATAAACTTCATCTTCTTCACCTTCCGGCCAAACATTGTTTAAAGTATCAGAAGTATATCTCCGCTGAATAGACTCCATACCAAAAAACATTTAATCCAACTCTTGTACATGGGCTTTTATTTCACAGTAAACATCCTTATTCTTTTACTATTGAGCTCAAGCCTTATCAAAATCATCACCAACTTGAGATATTAACCCAATGCAACATCAAACTGGTTGACACTTTTTGCCAGCCTTCAGCAAACAAGGTCTATTTGACAGTTGATCACAAGTTGGAAGCAGTGAACAGATAGCAAATTGGCAAAGAAGGCGAATAGATCACTTCTGTTCAGCTTATGACAGAATGCCTTAATTTTAATCAATTCCAAAAACACTCAAGAGAATTAAGATCCATGCTTCACTTTATGAAACTCACAGATGATGAGTTAAATAGTCAGTTGCCATTTCAATAAAGTTCACTGCTGATTTACAAAAAAATACATCTGCTGCAAACCAAGAAATCCACCTGATATTCATTTATGATTTTCTGCCTCAATGTAGATAAATTGATCACTGGAGTTCGTCTTATTGCATACTTGGGTCTTCATATAAAACAGCATATGGAACGTCGAGGACACATTTCAAAAATGGTTGTTTTCATAGGAGCACAAGAGCTGTAGTCTGCTTCCTGAATCCGATTATACACTAACTGCTTCCTGGAATTAGACTTTACACGCAGAGGGGAGTGGCCTAAGTTCATACCTCCAAGCAACCTAGCAGGTGTGACTGCAAACAAAGGCCAGTCAACACAGAGCCAGTAAAACAGGATTCAATATCCACGTCAACGCAAGAACTTTGCATTTCAATGTCAGAAAGCTTACAAAACTATGTATCATTTTGAAAAAAAGCATTCGAAATGCATTCCGTAGCTATATCTCCAAAATTAGATGTCAATCTTGGCTCGATGCTACAGCATTATCAGAATTAGAAAGTTGCGGGTATGAACCTCATTCTGGGATATAAGTGTATAATCCTGGTTGAACATTCTGGAGAGTAATTGCTACAATGTCACAGGCATTGCTTTTTAGTTGAGATGTTAAAACTGAGGCGTTGCCTGTCTTTGTATATCATACTATCTCAATAACAGGTGGAGAGCTCTCCAAGTATGTTGGCAACGTTAATTCGTTAATTAACCCCACCACATAGTCTTTTTGTCAATTATCTCATTGATATTTGAGAGACTTTTTCTGCACAAATTGGCTAACCATATTTCACCTTGAAACTGACCACATTTCAAAGAAGCTGTCAAAAACACAATTGGATATCTTATAGCTTGTGAAAAGCACTATTTAAATTCTATGAAAATGTTATTAATGCTCAGAGGAATTTTTTTAAAAAATTCTGAAGCACAAAAACCTCCAAAACATTTCTCAACTAAAAGTAGCTGGCTTGTAAACAAATATTCTCAGAAAATCCTACCTTTCGTGGCACAAAAAGCATTCATGGTACAAAACAAATTCCATAACTTCAGTAATTCTTTGTCAACCAAGCAATACAGTAACATGATACATGTACAACTCAATTCAACCACCAGGATTTGATTAATCTAAAGTTTTTTTCTCCAAAATAAAGTAATTACTTATACTACAAATAACTTGTATTTATAGTCCATAAATTGAGATGCAAGATCATCAACCTCATTCCCATTGCACAGATGCTGCCAGTCCTGCTGAATATTTCCAGTATTTTCTCTCCGTAATTAAAGAAAATCAAAGAAAAGTTTTAGTCAAAAAGGTAGGCTTCTATTTAGCGCCTTAACTGGAAAAGGCTGATTACAGAGCCAGTAAAGTTTGGAGAGTGAATTTCAGAGTTTATAATCTCAGCAGTTGGAGGCAATGCCACCAATGGATAAGATAAAAATCACTGATGCTTGAGAAAGAGACTTGCATTGTTATAGCACTTATGACAGGATAGCTCAAAAAATGCTTTATAGCCAATGTACTATGAAGTACCTTTTGAAGTGTAATCACTTTTTTAAAATTTGTTCATGAGATTTGGGTGTCATTATTATTACCCATTGCTATTTGTCCAGAGGTTACTTAAAAGTCAACCACTCTGGAGTAGGCGTGGAGTCTCAGGTAGGCCATACCAGGTAAGAATGGAAGATTTACTTCCCTAAAAGACATCAGTGAGCCAGATAAATTTTTACAATGCAACTGTGGTTACATGGTTGTCATCAGACTAGAATCCAGTGCTGCCTTGATCTTTCTGGGCTTCCAACACTCAGATTTGTACATTATATGGATAGTGTGTGTCATGCATTCTTTTAGTTAACATGTATTTCAAATAGTTAGGTGACTACTTTTGGCACAGACTCAGTGGTCCAAAGGGCTTTTCTCTGTGCTGTAGACTTCTATGATTCTAAATTTTCTACTCTCCTTGTACATCTTACCTATTTATGGTGTGGCTAAAGATCATCATTCAATCAAAGACTGAATAAAATGTTGCAGACTTCTCTAATCATATCTTTTAGTGCAATATTCATTTCTGCTTCCAGTACAAGGTTAAATAAGTTAACAACAAGCATCATTCTCTTAACTCAACTCTTGATACATGTCACCAACGTAATTATTGGTTTGGAAGTTTTATTGTTGTCACTATCATATGACAACATGAAAGTAAAATCAAATCAACCTCTATTTAGATAATGCTTCTAATTATGGAAAGTATTTTAAGTTGCAAGAACTGTTGGTGCAATTCCCGGAGGAGTAATTCCAAAGTATAATCAAGTTAACACGAATCAGCATCATAATCAGCTGCGAATGTGTGCAGAGGAATGTAGCTGGGGACAGTTAAAATCCAAAGAAAATAGACATTAACCATAAGTTTGTAATATGTGCATTGGTATTTTAATCTTGACTAGTAGGCTGGTTACAGGACATACAAATCTGGTCTGGTTCTCAAAAGCATGCTCAGTATCGAGTGTATCCTTTCCTTTATGTACTCATGTTTCCATTTGATGGGAGTTAGGAATGATAAAGAATCAAAGAATTCCTACACCAAAGGAAGAGGCCTTTGGGCCCATTAAGTCTGCACTGACCCTCCAAACAGCACTCCACCCTGACCCAGACCCCTACTCTGCCCCCACAACCCCACATTTACCATGGCTATACCACCTAGCCTAAACATCCCTGGTCTGTATAGACAATATAGCATGGCCAATCCACCTAACCTGCACGTTTTTGGACTGTGGGAGAAAATGAGAGCACCCAGCAGAAATCCAAATCTGGGCACATTGACAGTCACCCAAGGCTGGAATTGAAGCAGAGTCCCTGGTGCTGTGACACGGTAGTGTTAACCATTGAGTCACTGAGCTGTGCTTGGACAATGAATATGCATGCACATGAGCCTTTCCAAAGCTACTGTCCCATCTCTTCACTATTTTTTAATGAGTTAAGAGGTGTGATCATTCAAGATGGTTGGGCCTGAGAGTGGTTTAATTCAGTGGGTGGGATGGTTGAGTGATCCCTTACAGGAACCCATACAATTTGCAGTGGTGAAAACAAAGGAGTACTCTAGTATAAGTCCAGGAAAATTCCTTGAAATGCAACTTCCAAATGATGGAGGCCCTAGGTAGGGGACTGAGCAAGAGGGTGACACTGGAAAGTTGTTAATGAGGAAAAGATAGCTTAAACCAAATTTGAACAGAAAATGTGTTACCTGATGGGTAGTTTCAGTGATAGCTTCCAGCAACTTTTCTAAAGCTGCTTGCAGACGGGCTCCCACATTTAGTACAAGCTCTTCAGTCTCAGGATCCAGTTCTCCATTAGTGAAAATGCTCTCTGTGAAACGGTGAGACAGCTCCAGACTTTCATGTGCAGCACCAGTCATTCCTCCTGGCCAGATACTATTATCATCCCCTCCTGTATCATATCCATGATAGGAATGTACCTGCTCTTCTGAGGATTAAGCAAAAGTCTGTGAATCGGGCTTCGCTCACTAGACAGAAGATCATTTCACAATAATAGTTAGTAAAGCATTCAAAGCTTCAGTTCAAAACATATTGGTCCAGATTTTGCATTATTAAAGATTGTGAAATTGCCTGTGCTCACAGACATTACTTCTTTGAAACTGACTGCAACTTTTGGAAATCCAAAGTCTGCTACCAGCAATCCTATATTTCTTAAAAGACCACACTTCTGGAATTCCCCAAATCTGCATACAATTAGAGGTTACTTAGCTAATGAGAATTTACCCTTTTACCCGATTAATACAACTGTAACAACCTTTGAAGGGATTACACCTTGGCAAACAAGGGATACCCGGGTTTTTAATGACACATTAAGTACACAATTATTAGTGAATGACTCCTCTAGCTCTGTAGAAATAATTTTATATTTACAGAGTGTCAAAGTTCTCAGTATGGTTAAATAATTCTACATTTTAATGATGGTTTTATAAGTCTAATAGATCCCTGAAGGTGGCAGGACAGGTTAATGGGGTAGTCAAGGCAGCATGTGGAATGGTTGCCTTATCAGTCGTGGCACAGATTATAACAGCAGGGAGGTAATGCTGGAGCTATACAGGAATTTGGTTAGGTCACAGTGGAGCACTGTGTGCAGTTCTGGTCACCATACTATACGAAGGATGTAATTGCACTGGATAGGTTGCAAAGGAGATTCGCCAGGCTTTTGCAAGGAATGAAGCATTTCAATTATGAAGAGAGGCTGGATAAGCTCTGGATGTTTTCTTTGGAGCAGGTTGAGGGGAGGACTTGACAGAAGTGTCTAAGATTATGAGTGGCATAGACAGGTTGGATAGGAAGCAGCCATTCCCCTTAGTTGAATGGTCAACAATAAGAGGCCATAATTTTGAAGAGAAATACAGGAGGTTTAGAGGATTTGAGGAAAAATCTTTCTTCCCAGAGGGTAGTGGGGGTCTGGAATGTGCTGCCTGGGAGAGTAATTGAGGCAGGAAACAACACAACCTTTAAACAAATACTTGGGATGAGCATTTGAAGTGTCATAACATTCAAGGCTAAGGACCTAGTATAAGTAGTAGTGTATTTTTGTTGGTGTAGACTTGGTGGCCAAAGGGCCTGTTCTGTACTGTACTATTCAATGAAATATTTTTGATATTTCATCTACTAATTTGGGTATGAATCATTTGTTTCACTCTGTAAAATGTCATTGATAGTGCATTTTAATTCACGGTTTGCTGTCTGAGAGACCTCTGAGATGATTGGCTCCATATCCTAATGCCGTCACAGCTTTTGGACACTTGCAGCTGGAGACAACACCCACCCCCACACCCAATGTCACAAATCACGAAACCTTTGCGCACCTGTCCCTTCTATATCAACAGAGGTAATAGACAGGGTGGATAGCAAGAAACTTTATCCCCCAGCGTGGGGGACTCAATTACTAGGGGTCACGATTTCAAGGTGAGAGGGGAAAAGTTGAAGGGAGATATGCAGGGAAAGTTCTTTATACAGAGGGCAGTGGGTGCCTGGAATGCGTTGCCAACGGAGGTGGTAGAGGTGGGCACGATAGCGTCATTTAAGATGTATCTAGACAGATACATGAAGGGGCAGGGAGCAGAGGGTTACAGATCCTTGGAAAATAGGTGACAGTTTTAAATAGAGGATCTGGATCGGCGCAGGCTTGGAGGGCTGAAGGGCCTGTTCCTGTGCTTGAATTTTGTGTTTTTTGGTCTAACAGCAAGCACAATCATTTCACTGCTGGCTGTAAAATCAGAGGTCTATCAGTAACAATAGCAGTAATGTGCAGTCTGTTAATCTTCACGAACTGTCTAAAATAAATCTTCTAATATTTAGAATTAGGATTACTTAAGGATTTTAGTAAACTACACAGACAGCACATTACAAGCATGCTTAATAAATACATAAAACAGTAGCCTTGGTAATGAAAATAAATACAACTTATGGCATTTTGGGTTTAAATCTTCAGACCTCTAGAAGCTTAAGAGATAAACAGACATTTTAGTAATTTTGGGGAAAAATATGGAAGTAATACAACATAATAGTGATACACTGATGGAGAGAGTTAATCAAGTAATCAGTCAACACAGAAGACATTGGGTTTATTATGCAGACAATAGCTGTTTGAAAGAAATATGTAATTATTCATACACGCCAGCACTTTCTACGTTGCTTTACAAGGATTTTAAACCTACTTGTTGATGCACCAACTATTTTATACAACTAGAAGTGAAACATATGCAATGTCTTCAGGGCAAGAAAAACAATTATTATTATGCTACATTGGTTATTGTTTAACTGATTTCAAGGGCAGTTGAGGAAGCTTTGCAACAGGGATTAGCAAAATGAATGAGAGTAGCTAGAAGCTAACCTTGCAACACACATCACTAATTGTGAGAAGTAGAGGAGACAGTGATAACAATTAGGAATATTTTTCGATTAATGGAAAGTAACAACGGGTCATGATTTGTTGTGGGCTTTAGCTTCCATCATATGTATTAATGACAGTTAAAGAAATTCAGAGTCACATATTTGAATAAGGAGGTATAATTAAGTTTCATGGTTGGAGGTAGGTAGTTACAGATATAGAAGGCAAAAGCGAGTAAAATTACACCAGATGCAAATTTTACAAAGAGAATTGTTTGCCATTTATATAAACGATTTGGATGAGAATATAGGAAGCATGGTTAATAAGCTTGGGGATTACATCAAAAATTGGTGGCATAGTAAATAGTGAAGGTGGTTATCTAAGATTACAAAGGGATCTTGATCAATTGGGACAATCGGCCATGGAGTCGCAGATGGAGCTTAAATTAGATAAATACGAGGTGTTGCATTTTGGTAAGACAAACAAGGGCAGGAGTTTACACAGTCAATGATACAGCACTGGGGAGTGCTGTCGAACAGTGGGTCCTAGGAGTTCAGGTACATAGTTCCTTGAAAGTGGCATCACAGATAGACAGGATGGTAAAGATGGCCTTTGGCACGCTTGCCTTCATTGCTCAGACCTTTGAATATAGGAGTTGGGACGTTATTTGCAGTTGTGCAGGTCATTGGTGAGGCCACTTTTGAAGTACTGTGTACAGTTCTGGCACCCTGCTATAGGACAGATATTAGTAAATTTGAAAGGATACAGAAAAAAATTACAAGGATGTTACCAGGACTGGAAGATTTGAGTTATCAGAAGACGTTGGATAGGCTGGGACTTTTTTCACTGGAGCGTAGGAGGTTGAAAGGTGCTTTATAGAGATTTATAAAAATCGTGAGCGGCATAGATAAGGTGAATAGCAAAGATCTTTTCCTTGGGATAGGAAAGTTCAAAACTAGAGGGCATAATTTTAAGGTGAGAGGAGAAAGATTTAAAAGGGATCTGAGGGGCAACGTCTTCATACAGTTGGTGGTTCATATGTGGAATGACCTGCCAGAGGAAGTGGCAGATGCAGGTGCTGTTACAACATTTTAAAGACATTTGGACAGTTACACGAATAGGAAAGATTTAGAGGGATATGGGGCAAATGCAGGCAAACGGGACTAGTTTAGTTTGGGAAACTTGATCGGCATTTTTCGAATTGGACTGAAGGGTCTGTTTCTATGCTGAATGACTAAGTGTGAAATTAGCTCCTGTGTATCCAAAAAAGATCAACGGGCATATTTTCTGATAAGAACCTAGGCACTGGAAACACAATTTAGATACCCATGTGCAAAACTAAAAGGCTAATAGGACTTATTAAAATGGGACTGAAAATCTCAAGTGAGAAAGTGATCTTCAGTTGTATGGCGTCAGACCCCATCTGCAGCACTGCGTTCACTTTTGGACACTGCACATCAGGAAAGAGATATGGTCTTGGAGAAAATAGAGGGGAAATTTAAGAAATGTATATTAGGGCTCAAAGGGTTAAGTTATGAAGATAGATCACAATATTGTTGTATTCCATTGAGTTTAGAAAATTGCAAAATGATACAATCAAGGTATTTAAAATAATAGTGATTTGATAAGATATATATGAGGAACATAATCTTAAAACTAGAGTTGGATGATAATAAAATTAAGAAGCACTTCCTTTGTATACAGGTTTCTGGAAATTGCACCTCCTAAAGGATGTGGATGGGCCAAGACAATTGAAATTTTTATGACTGAATTTCTCAGATATTTGTTATGAAGAAATGGCAAGTAAACAGACCAAAGGCACATATCAGTTATGATCAAAACCGAAAAACTCAATGGCCTCCTTATTTGTGCAATGTCAGTTTTAATATTCCAGTGCTTTATCTTTGCAAAAAGTTAAGAAAAATTATTATAGCTGTTTCTGAATAATTTCCTACAAGACTGAACTAGTTTCTCAATAAAAAGCAAGTTTAACTTGCGAGCAGTATCTAATAATAAATTGGTCTGCATCAAATGGATTATTTTAAATAACAGAGTAGCCTGATGGGTGATTATTACAGGCTAATTCTGAGTAGGGTGGGGAAGGGGGGAGAAAGCAACAATGGATCATCTGATACTCTGATGGTTTCTTAAGAATGCAATTTAGAGTTTCCAATACAGCAACCTTCCATATCTCTCTCATAGCCTCATATGCTAGAGTGATGAAAATCAGGGATGCTCAAACAGTCATAATAACAGTGGCGCTGATATTTTGGAGAGTTGAATTGCTGGAGGAGATAAAAGAGATAGGGAGAACCAGGAGTATGGACAGACCGGAAAACAAGCATCAGAATTTAAATAAATGAGGCAGAAGCTGAACCAGAAGCCAGTGTAGGTCAGTAAGCACAAGGTTGATTAACGAAGTTGTTTCAATGCAAGTTAGGAAAAGGCGCTGCAGATTTTGAATGAACTAAAGTCTACAGGAGGTTGAATTTGTGAAGCTAGCTGGGAATCTGTAGAATAAGAGCTTGGAGGCAACAAAGACATGGATGAGGGTTTAACCAGAGTCAAGTGAAATTATGGTGGTAGTGGAGTTCTCAGTGATAACAGGAATAGGTGACTGAAAACTTGTCTCAGTGTAGGTCACAGAGATTGACAGCAACAGAGAGAGCAGATGGACTGCTTTCAAATCAAGAGCTCAAAAATAGGACATATTAATCCAGGGTGGATGCCACAGGAAACAAGTGAGTTGAATACTAGTCTTCTTCATCTCTAGATTAAGACATAAATTTAAACTCAAGATTTCAAATAAATAAAACAGTAAATGAATTAATGGAAGTAGTAGCCAATATCATTAACATAACTCTCCATTATGTTGTATGGCATGATTACTGTGCTAAACAGGACATACTTTGAACAGGTTGTAGATTTGCTCGCCAAGCCAGTATGTTTGATTGCAGACGTTTCATCACCCTGCTAGGTAGCATCGTTAGTGTGCCTTTGGTGAAGTGTTGGTGTTCTGTCCCGCTTGTTATTCATATTCCTTGGTTTGCTGGGGTGGTTGGCATCAATTTTTCGGTTCGTGTTTCAGTGGTTTGTATATTGGGTCCAGTTCAGTGTGTTTGTTCATGGAGTTCCGGTTGGAAAGCCAGCCCTCCATGAATTCCCTGGCATTGGATGGTATACAAACCACTGAAAAACAGAACCGAAAGTGATGCCAACCACCCCAGCAAATCGAGGCATATAAATAACAAGCCGGACAGAACACTAATGCTTCACCGGAGGCACACTGACGATGTTACCTAGTAGGGTGACGAAACATCTGCAATCAAACAGACTGGCTCGGCGAGCGAGTCTACAACCTCATCCGCAACCTGAGCCACAAATCTTCTCAAAAACTTTATACTTTGAACAGATCTAACAAGTCAAAATTCAGCATCCACATGGTGCTGTAAGCCATCAGCAGCAGAACCGCACCTAACCACAATCTGTAATTTTATGCCTCACTATAACTCAACCGATTATTGCAATCAAGCCAGGAGGTCAATACTGGTTTGATGAAAAGGGCAGGAGGGCATGCTAGTCAGCACCAGGCAAATAGAAAAATGAGGTGTCAACCTAGTGAAACAACTACCCAGGACTACCTGCATGCCAAACACTAGAAGCAGTATGAAATAGACAGAGCTAAATGGTCTCACAACCAACAGATCAGATCAAAGCTATGCAGTCCTGTCACAAACAGTCATGAATAATGGCAGACCATTAAACAACTCACAGGAGTGAAGGCTCCACAAATATCCTCATCCTTAATGAGGCAAGAGGGCTACAACACAGAAAAGTGCCCTTTGGCCCATCGAGTCTGCATTTATTCTAGTCATTTTTTCCACCATTTGGCCCACAGTACTGTATGGTTTGGCATCACAAACGTACATCGCAAGGATTTCTGCCTCTATCACCCTTTTGGGCCATGAGTTCCAGACTATCACCATCCTGTGGGGGAGAAACAATTTCCTCATATCTCTGCTAAATCTCCAGTTCCTTAACTTAAAGCTACGACCCCTGTCATTGATTTCCGCCACCAAGAAGAAATGTTTCTTTCCATCTATCCTAATTAAGCCCCATATAATTTTATACACTCAATCATGACGCTGCTTAGCCTCCTCTACTCCAAGGCAAACAACCCCAGTCTATCTAACCCTATCCATTTATAACAAAAATTACCAGCCGGGCAACATCCTGGTAAGTCAACTCTGCACCTTCTCCAGTACTATCACATCCTTCCTAGAACGTGGATTCCAGGACTGAACACAACACAGAGAGCTCACCATATCAGTGCAAAGACACGGTTGAAGTATTTGCATCCATCTACAGCCAAAAGTGCCAAGTGGATGATTCATTTAGGTCCCCAGCATCCCAGATGCCAGTCTTCAACCAATTCAGTTCACACCCCAAGAGACAACTGAAGAACTATAAAGACTATAACCCTGACAACATTCTGACAAGAGAACTGAACAAATGCTCCAGAACTAGTTGTGGCCTAGACAAACTGCTCCAGTGCAGCTTAAACACAGGTATCTACCTGACATTAGATACACCTGTGTAAATTTTCACAATGCACAAAAAGCGAAACAAATCCAACCCGACCAGTTACTGCCCTATTAGCATACTGCCCGTCATCGAAGTGATGAAAGAGGTCATTGACAGTGCTATCAAGTGGCACCTGCAAAGAAATAACCTGCGCAATGATGCACCATTTTCGTTACACTAGGACCACTAAGCTTCTGACCTCATTACAGCCTTGGTCCAAAAACGGCAAAGAGAGTGGGAATGCCAGAAGGGAGTGACTACCCCCACATGATGGCAAAGTATGGCATTAAGGACCCTAACGAAACTAGAGTCAATGGAAATCAGGCGAAAATTCTGTGCCAGTTAGAATTGTAGCTGATGCAAAGGCAAAAATCAACAGTGTAACAGAATTTTCTCCACTTGCTTGGATGCATGCAGTTCTAACAACATTCAAGAAGCTTGACACCATCCAGGACAAAACAGGCTGCTTGACTGGTACACAATCCACCACCTTCAACACTCACTTCCTTCACAATCAATATACATTGGTTGCCGCGTATGCCATCTACAAGACACAAAGCAGTAACTCACCAAGCCACTTTGAACAGCACATTCCAAACTAGTGACTTCTACCACCAAGGAGGACGAGGGCAGCCAACACATGGGAATTTCACCAGTTGCAAATTCCCCTCCAAGTGAGACACCAGAAACACTCTTGCTCTTTATTCTAAAGTCCAAATATACCTCACATTTGTCAATGTCAGCCATCAACAGTAACTCTTATTTGACAGAATTAGATAGTTATAATGATCAGTATCAACGTAGACATACCTTCTACAGTTCCAAGGTTCTGGAATCTGAAAGACTGCAGTGCTTCAATGGATTCTTGTGTGTCTTGCTCCCACAAAGGTGTTCTCATAGAAGGCTGTCCCTTAATGGATCTCTCCACAAAAGCTGAAACATGCCTATTTATGGTTTCTTCTGCAGCCGCTGTAGTCTTAACCACTTCTGACAACACTTTCAAGAGACTCTCATTGGTCTTTTTTAAACTATTTCTGTACAAGTGAATGAAACATTAATAAAGGAATGTTTTAATGCACAAGTTTAAAAATTGTATAAAGAATTATCTATCAAATATTAATAACCCCACCTTTTTATCCCCGCAAACAGAAATTAAATGCAACTTCTTAATTTAACATGTTAAAGATAATGCATTTCTTACGTCACTTAACCAGAAACAAAAGTACTAAACATTAAGGCAGGACAAAAAAATTCATCATTGTTAAAATGAGAGAAGAAGCTGACAAGCAGCTTTTCATTTTGCACTCATCAGAACTAGGATGCAAGAACAGGAGCGATATTGCAGCATGATCACAGTCAAATACGAGTTACTTTCTGACTTTAAGACTTTTTCATTGCTGTGGCAGAAGTAGAAAGCTAATTGGAGAGTTTCAAGATAGCTGGACATATATCTGGAAGGAGAGGCCACGTTCAAAAGCTTGGGAGAAGAAAGGGAAGTTGGAGATACAGGGTTTGTTTTCAAGTGTGGGGGTGGATAAACAATTCCTTTTCTTGAAGTGGAGACAGTGATAATAGCAGATTTGAAAGGGGGTGGGACAGTATCTGAAGACAGAGAACTGTTTATGGCATCAACAAACATGAGGATGAGGATAAAAGAAATGTTGGATGGTCAACAATTTATTAGGACTAAAATCAAGAAGTGGGTGTCATCAAGGGATGATGTTAGAGATTAAAAGAGGGATCCATAGTACATCTTTAACAGAAACTAAGGATGGATGCGATTCTGGGCCAAAGCAGCAGCAGCTTTATGGTAGAAGCAAGGCTTAGTGGAGTGCATGTGGCTTTACCAATTCAAGCCAGCACAATTTCTGAATTTCATTGTATGAATTATTTATTCATTATACCAAAAAATGCATTTGAACTAATCTTCAAATTTTTCGATAATTAATGCATAATTACTCTAAATTATACTTCTTCTGTTTCATTCTATGCCATGTTGCGGATTTTGTAGCAAACAAAGGCATGACAAAAATCCTGTTTTTTCCCTTTAACATTTTTGTCCCCCAAACTCATTACCTAATTTCATAGAAACTTTAGACCTAAAGCAACTTTACATAATATTCAATTTGTCAACTTCAAACTATGTTGAAACATGCAAATATGAAGTTAGTTTTTAAAATTCCAGTCTTACTCTAAACTTTAAAATCTAATTCGGGAAAGTAAAATACAGATAGGGTTCAGTTAATTAATGTTTTTAATATTAAGTATCCAAAATTGTGAAGCAAATTGCTACGCCATACTAACCTTTGTTTTGTGAGGGCATTTTCATCCACTTCTTCAGATACTTCTTCACTTGTTTGTACACTTTTTGGGTCACGAGGATGTCCGCTGGATTTGTACTGTTTTTCTGTTTCATTCTGGCCCAAGTTATGAATTGGTAGCAAATTAACAAATGACAAAAACCCTGTCATTTTACTTTAACATTTTTCTTCCCCAAATTCATTACATGATTTCATACAAACTCCAGACCCAAAGCAACTTCAAAAAATGTTCACTTTATCGGCTCCAAATTATGCTGAAACATGCAATGAAACAACACTGTTCTTAGCCACTTCTTTTCAATATGTTTTGCAAATTTGAGACCAATGTACTACATTTTGCTTGGCAAAACAAACAGCGCAGAACTAAGTCCCTCTCGTATGCTGCCATGACAACACAAGTCTTCAGCAATTAATGATGTAAACGATGCCACGCCTTTACCTGTTGAAACCATTAAGTGCAACAGCCCCACGAATTTTACATTAATTTGTTGATAACATATAAATGCTGTATTTAATTATATAAAATATAATTAAAAATTAAACATCATAATTGCATAAATAGACAAGCTCAGTTTACCATCTCTGTTTGTGTACTGTTGTGGATTCCCAGAGAGCGTCTTTCTTTTCCAGTTGCATTAAGACTTTTAAGCTTTTCCAGTTCTGCAAACATTCTTTCATTTTCTAATGTCAGTTTCTCATTATAAACAGAACCATTCTGTACGTAAATGTGAAAAAAATTCTGTTGAACATTAAATTGGTCCAAAATTTCATAAATTCACATTCAAGTGTCAAATCATACTGACTGCATACAAATTTTATTTAAAACAAGAGGTAGGGTTTAAAAGGGAAAGAAATGGAAACATCTATTTTAGCATTTTTGAGTGTTTAGGAAAGGTATTGTTGTTGAGAGCTAACAATGTTTTATTTAAATCACGAAGGGCTGAGATATAGTACACAGACAGAAACTGCTCTCATAGACAGAAGGATCAAGGGCCAAAGCACGCCAATTGGTTAGCAAAAGAATTAATGGTGACATGAAGAAAAGTTTTTATGCAATGAATAGTTAGAACCTAGAATACACCAATTGCAGTGGAAGCAGACACAATCAGTATTTTCACAATAAGATTGATAAGCAACGGTGAGAATGAATTCCACAGTCCTGCTATTTTGTTATCCACTTCAGTAGGAAAAACAGAGAGGCAGAGTTGTACTTAAATGGTGACAAACTGGGAAATGTTGATGTACAAAGGGACATGGATGGCCTTGTTCTTCAGTCACTGAAAGCATGCATGCAGATGCAGCAAGCTTTTAGGAAGGCAAATAGTATATGGGCATTCTTGCAAAGGGATTTGAGTGCAGGAGCAAGGATGTCATGCTGAATCTGTACAGGGCCTTGGTGAGATTACACCTGGAGTATTGTCTGTAGTTTTAGTCTCCTTACCTAAGCCCATTTAAGCCAGAAAACATAGACTTTAAAATCCCGATGGCAAATAGAAAAGTGTTTATAACGTTCTGTTCAGAGAAATGAGGTCAAAGATTACAACTACGTAACAGAGTTCAGCAACAAATTCAAGAGGGTGATTCCTGGGATGCGAAGTTTGCAGTATGAGAGATTGTGTCAATTAGGCCTGTATTCACTCGAGTTTAGAAGAATGAGAGACGATTTTGTTGAAACACAAAATTATAACAGTGTTGTACAGGCTGGATCTGAGGATGGTGTTCCACTTGCTAGTTGAGTGTGTGCTCTAGAATAAGGGGTCTCAGTCACAGGATACAGGGTATACCATTTAGGACAGAAATGAAAATTTCTTCACTAAGAGGGTGGTGACTCTGTAGAATTCTCTACCATATAAGTTATGGTGACCACGCATGGGAGAGAAAACAACCAGAAATTTAAGGGCAAATTATGTTTAATTAACTTGCTTGAGTTTTCATTGAGATAATGTAACAGAGGGTTGATGAGGATAATGATGTTGTTACACTGTTCATTGACTTCTGGAGGCACTTAATAAAATGCCTCATAACAGGACTGGACGAAATCAATCACACACCTTGAATTCAGCAAAACAGATCCCAGGCAGCAACAGGATTGAGTTACAAGTAGAAAATATTGGTGAATAGTTGTTTTGTGGAACGGAGGAAGTTTTATGATAACATTCCCCTGGAATCAGTTTTAGCAATCCCTGAAATCCCTACATCAATGACTTAGGCATGGATCAATTGAAACTTCCAAAGAGAATTGAACTGTCCGAGAAGGAAAGATTCCCCGAGGAACAAAGAAATGGCAGGGCAGTGGCATTAGGTCAGCATTCAAAATGTGCCAGCTGAGACAGACAGAGAGAGAGAGAGAGACAGAGAGAGAGAGATGATGGGGGAAGAAAGAGAGGAGGGACAGAGAATGCAAGGAAGGGTGGGAAGGGAGGTAGACAGACTGCAAGAGGAGGAGGAGAGACAAAGAAAGGGGGGCTGCAACAGGCAAGAGGAGAAAAGCTGGAAGAATGTAAACAGCAGAGATAATCAACGAGAGGCGCCAAAACGTGCATGAGGCAGGTTGTGCAAGATGTGTGGAGGGAGAGAGGGGCAGACTGGGGAAGGGGTGGATGCAGTGGTTGGGAAGCTCTAAGTGAGGCGGTGTGAGGAGAGAGGCTTCAAAATAGAACAGTTTTGAATCTGTCAATAAAAGAACACTTCACTAACTGGGCGACAAGCAACTTGGAAGTACTGAAGTGATGAATTCCTTGCAAATGAATGTGGAATCTCCAGCTTAAGGATGAATTTGTTCAAAAGTTACTATTTGGAGAAAAAGTATAGTGGATGCTATTGCAATCAACATTATCTCCATTATTGAATTTAAATGAAACTGAGATCTGAGATGCAGTGAAGAGAGTAATAACTATCTAGTTAACATATTCCAGCTTTGTCAATCTGTGATGGCAATATAGAAGCTGTGTCATCACCAATCCGCAAAAGATCTCTTTAGGCTGATGACTTTGTGTGTAATAGTCTATGTCTGTTATTTTGAACAAAAAAATTAATTTATGCCTGTTGTCTTGCGCCAAGTACTGTGCTATACAAGAAAATAATGCTTTTCCTTTGTGTTGTGACTTTACATTTAATGGAAGGTTGATAATCATTGAGGATATCAATGAATCCTTCTAATTCTGCTTTTTTACAGGTCCAAAGACCTTATGTACTGCATATCAACATATATACAGAAGATATTGTTATTATGTGACTTTATCACCGAATAAATAGTGAGCGAGAAGGGAAACAGGGCCCCTGAAAATCTAATTGTTTCCTTCAAAAAAGCCTCAACAGTCAGCAAAAATTATCTGCATTAGGTGAATGACTCTGTTAGAGGACCAGCACAGTCACAATGAGCTGCATCGCCTTTTTGAGCTGTAATCATTCAATGGTTCGATGAGGATCAATTAAAGATTGGTGCAATATTTGAGTGAACAAAGTTGTTGCAGAGGGAACTGTTCCTTGCAAAGAAGAAATTAGAGGCCACTCTATGGTAGAAAAATGCAGAAAATAAGAGGCAATCTGTTAAAAGGTAAAGGAAAGAAAAAAAAATGGTAATTGTGGAACCTGAAAGTATGGGTGAATTTGGTCTTGGTCCTATTGGTTAGATAAGAGATAGGGCCTTTATTCTTAGTTGAGGCTAATAGTAAATTGCAGACATGAGAAAATATATAATACAACAGAGTTAAGTTTTTACAGGATCAAAACTGGTAAGATACAATCTAAATAGAAATTTCTATTGCAGTCACACACATTCTAAAAACCACATAGTTAGAGATGAATGTAATAAATGACAAAGAATTAATACAATGCTGGATTAAATGCCATTCAATCATGATGTGGAAAGTCACAATGAAGAGAAAGCATGTGAAAAAGTTCCAAAATGGAAGAAATTCTGTACAATGTGATTGAGAGTAAAAAATTTCAGATCGTACAATTGATAGAGCACCCTGAAGAATGATGACATTTAGACCTCGTTGTCTGTGCTAAGCTTATTTAGAGTAATATACCAGGATGAAAATAAAGGCCAGAAAATGGGCATAGGAGAAACTGAAGAGTGTTCGACAAAGAGGTTAGGATCGCAGTTGCAAATAAAACAAAAATATTCAGCAAAAAAAATTCTTGATATCTGTCCACTCACCATGACCCTCACTGTATTATGATATTACTGTATCATAAACAAGTTCTCCCGCACTTCTGTTTTTATGGGTTCTTTAAACTTATTTGAAATACAATTTTCACAGTACTTTTAAATCTAAAACTGAAACCCAATTTCTTTTTTATTCGTATGTTAACATCTCCATCATATACTTTCAGCACTTTCATTGATTTTTAGATGTCCTACATTCAGATTTCTAGGACCCTTTTCAACTCAGTTTAATACATAATGATATTGTATTAGCGTCGACATTCCATCTTTATAAACTGGGTACATATTATTTCTCAATCTGCATATTGTTAATTTATTCTCACCTCTGCAAGTTGCTCCTTCAGTTTTTTCATCTCAGCCAACAGTTGCTCTTGTTCATCATGCAGTTGTTCTAGCTGTAGTGCGTGAAATTGTCGTAAAGTTTCTACTGATTGCTGATGTTCCTGATCTTGTCGAACAAGATCCTGCCTCAAGTCCTCTAGTCTCTCCTGCGTGCAAATTGGAAAAAGATGAGGCTGCAATTTGTTTTCTGTTTGCAGAGTATATCATTCATTCAAAATGTCACGTTGCAACATTGCAATTCTACTGTATTTGTTTTATTGCTTTTGAATAAATACTGCGTTTAAATATATTATCAGACTTCGTGTTTAACGTAACTTTTTTATTTTTCTTTTTAAAACCTATTTATCAGAAAATACATAAGAATGAAAAAGCTATTTAAATGATATGTCAAGAACTAGTCCAGGTATTCCCAGATTCATACTTAAAATGAGAAAATATTCCAATTGAATATAGTTACTCTTTTGCCTTTACTGTACTTGTACAAACCCTTTGGATTCCCCTTACCATTATCTGCCAAAGCTATCTCATATCCCCTTTTGCTTTCCTGTTTTATCTTTTAAATGTGCTCCTAACCCCACATTCTCCTCAAGGGATTCACTTGATCCCAGCTGTCTATACCTGACATGCACTGCCTCCTTTTTCTTGACCAGAGCCTCAATATCTCTGGGCATCCAGTGTCCCCTGCTCCCACCAGCCTTTCCCTTCACCCTAATAAGAACACACTGCTTCTGAACACTTGTTATCTCACTTTTTAAAGCCTCCCCCTTGCCAGTCATCCCTTTACCTGCAAACAGCCTATCCCAAACAACTGTTGAAGGATCCTGTCAAATACTGTCAAAATTGGCCTTGCTCCAATTTAACTTTTAAACACAGCCTATCCTTTTCCATAACTATTTTACAAACTATTCAAACAATATTACTTTTCCAAAAGGGATTAGAAATACAGAGATACAACTTAAAATGTTTATTTCAATGGCCCTTTTAATTTGAGGTTATTTGCGGTTTTTGCTCATGATTATTTCAATCAGAAATAATGGTTGTCAATACAACAAGAAGTGTTATATCATCTATTAACGAGAAACACAAAGTTAAGCCTGCTGCTTTTTCATTTCTTTCTCCGTCTTTTTAAAACATTGTTAGGTACAAGAATGATACCAGTGGATAATAAAAAGGGGAGAAATTATAATAAATGTTGACAGTGGGGATTTGTCAAGTGTAAACAGCAGATACTAAAGTGATATAATTAATAACAAACAAACTGTTATAGAGGGGGCAGGTTGGGAGATGTGCTACTGTACACCAAGGTGATCCAGAGTGAATTTTTCAATTTATTTTTCTCATCAATTCGTTCAGAGATGTTATTACACACCTCTAGAGCAAGTGGGACTTGAACCCAGGCCCCTCTGGTTCTGGGGCAGGGACACTACCACTGCACCACAAGATGACCCCTTTAACCACATTTGGAATACTATGAAGTTTTGGTCTTTATCTAAGTAATATTGGAGAGAGTCCACAGAGGGTTCTGTAGATTGATCTCTGGTATGGAAGGATTTTCCTATGAGGAATGTTGATTTTCTTATGAGTAGTTTGGGCTTGCACTCATTGGAGTTTAGAAGAATGGGAGGCGATCTTTTGAAAGCGTACTAGATTCTTAAGTGGCGTAGCTGGTTAGACGCAGAGGTTTTAATCCCTTTGTAGGAAAATCTCTGACCTGAGGGTATAATCTCAGAATATGCAATTTGTCCATTTAAGACAGAGATAAGGAAGATTTTTTTTCCCCACTCAGAGGGTAGCAAATCCGTGGAATTTTTTTTTACGGCAGAGGGTCATTTAGCTATTTATTAAGTATATGTAAGCTGAGACAGATTTTTAGATCAATAAGAGAATCAAGGGTTACTGTAAAAAGGCAGAAAAGTGGAGTTGAGGATTATCAGATTTGCCATAATTTCACTGAATGATGGAGAAAACTTGATGGGGTCAATGACCTATTTCTGCTCCTGATGTTATGATCTATGCTTTCTGAAAATAGACAGCAGTGGAATTCTGCAAGCAACTATCAATAAATTAATTGAAAGAATAGAATATGTATGCAAAATAGGGGCAAACATAAAACTGGTTGGTACAAATTTCTACAGGTATGTAAAAAGTAAAAGCTTAGCAAAGAAAACTGTAGGTCCACTACTGGCAGAGACAGGAAATTTAACAGCTAGACAAAGTGCAGAAAATTTGCTTCTTAGAGAGTACTTTTTAATCTGTCTTCAGAGGAAGACACAAAAAGTCTCCCTGAAATAATTAAGATTCAAGGGTCTAATGAGAGCGTGGAATTGAAAGAAATTTGTATTAGTAAAAAAAAAAAACTGGTACTGGAGAAATTAATGGAACTGGAAGGTGGCAAATCTCTGGGATCTGATGACTTTTACCCCAGATTGTTGAAGACGGTTACTATAGGGATACTAGATGGCGACCATCTTTAAAAATACTGTTAATTCTGCAACAGTGCCTGAAGTTTGGAAATGCATGGCTACTGTTGAAGAAAAGGAGGAAAGAGATAACAGGGAACTACTAACCTGTTAGCCCAATATCATTATGAAAAATACCAGAATCTATTGTTCAGGATGAAATGACTTAATATTTAGAATATAATTGTCTGATTGGACTGAGTTATCGTCGATTTATGACTGAGATGAGGAGGAACCTGTTCAGTCAGGTGGGGGTGAATCCTTGGATTTCTCTACCTCAGAGGGCTGTTGAAGCTCAACAATTAAGGGAGGTCAAGACAGATTTTGAAAGATTTTTGGTGTTAATGACACAAGAGACATAGGGCTAGTACAGAAATATGGCAATAAAGTAGATGATCAGCCCTGACCTAGAATTGCAGAACACGCTTGGGTGGCTCAATGACCAGTCTTGCTCATGTGTTCTATATGTAGTGAATAGATAAGGAATTTTCCATAGTCATAAGGACACGTTGCATAAGGAATAAAAATATATGAATCTTATTAAAAGAATTGATTGAAGTCACTAATGTCAGGTTAGGTTAGGTTCACTAATGTCCTTCAGGGAAGGAAATCTGCCATCCTCACTTGGTCTGGCTATGTGTTGACTCTCAACTGCCCTCTGAAATGATCTAGCAAGCCAATCAGTTGTACCAATTGCAACAAAGTCTTAAAGAAATGAAACTGGACGAATCACCTGGTGCGATCTCAGAACCCGAAAACACAATGGTAGAAATACCCCTGTCAACCCTGCAAAGTCCTTCTTCTTAATATCTTGGAGCCAAAGCCAAAATTGGGAGAGCTGTCTCAGAGACTAGTCAAGCAATAGCCTGATGTAGTCATTCTCAAGGAATCATACCTCACAGACAATGTCCCCAGACACCGCCATCACCATCCCTGGATATGTCTTGTCCCAGCGGAAGGGCAGACCCAGCAGGGGTGCTGACACAGTCGTAAATGGGAGGGACGGAGTTACCCTGAGCCAAACCCCATGAAGTCTCATGTCTTCAGGTTAAACATGGGCAAAGAAACCGTCCTCCCTCAGCTGATGAATCAGTACTCTCCCATTTTCAGCAACACTTGGGAGGGGGCACTGAGGGTGATAAGGACACAAAATGTACTTTGGGTGGGGAATTTCAACATCCACAACCAAGAGTGGCGCAGGAGCTGTACTACTGATTGAGCTGGTCAGGTCTTAAAGGAACTAGCTGTTAGACTGGGTCTGCAGCAGGTGAAGGAACTAACAAGAGGAAAAACATGCTAGCTGCAGATGCATCTATCCATGACAGTATTGGTAGTGGAGACAAAGTCCCACCTTCACATTGAGAATAACTTCCAACATGTCGTGTGGCACTCTCACTGTGGTAAATGGCACAGACTTCGAACAGCTCTAGCAACTCAACACTGGTTATCAAGGAGGGTAATGGAGTTTACAATCTGTAAATTCATGGCCAGGCATAACCCCGACTCAACCATTACTAACAATCCAGAGGACCAACTTTGCCTTAACAAAGAGTGCAGGAGTGTGTGCCTGGAGCAGCACCAGGCATACCTAAAAGTGAGGTGTCAATCTCATGAAGCTAACAAACAGGACTATTTGCACGCCAAACAACGTAAGCAGTAAGTAATAGAAGAGCTAAGCGATCCCACAACCAGCAGGTCAAATCTAAGCTCTGTAGTCGTGCCACATCCAGTTGTGAATTGTGGGGACAATTAAGCAACTCACTGGAGGAGGCAGCTCCACAAATATCCCCATCCTCAATGATGGAAGACCCAGAACATCAGTGCAAAAGGCTGAAGCATTCGCAGCAATCTTCAATCAGAAGTGCCGAGTGGATGATCTATCTCCGCCTCCTCCAGTGGTCCCCAGCATTACAGATACCAATCAGATCTTCAGCCAAATTGATTCATTCCACGTGATATCAAGAAACAGGTGGAGGCACTGGATACCACAAATGCCATGGGCTCTGGCAACCGGCAACAGGACTGAAGGCTAGTGCTCCAGAACTTGCTACTCCTCTAGCCAAGCTTTTCCAGTACAATTATGACACTAGCATCTACCCAACATTGGAAAATTGCCCAGGTATGTCCTGTACATAAAAAGCAGGGCAAATCCAACCCGGCCAATAATTGCCCCATCAGTCCATTTTCAATCAGCAGTAAACTGATGGAAAGTATCATCAACAATGCTAGCAGCAGCACCTGATCAACAATAAACCACACAGTGTTACCCAGTTTGGGATCCGCCAGGGCTACTCAGCTCCTGACCTCATTACAACCTTGGTTCAAACACAGACAAAAGAGCTGAATTCCAGAGGTGAGGTGAGAATGATAGCCCTTGACATCAAGGCTGCATTCGAACATGTGTGGCATCAAGGAACCCTAGCAAAACTGGAATCAATGGGTATCATAAGGCAAATACTCCACTGGTTGGAATCATACCTGGCAGATAGGAAGAGAGTCATGGTTACTGGAGGTCAGTCATCTCAGTTCCAGGACATCTCTGCAGGAGTTACTCAGGGTACTGCCCTAGGCCCAACCATCTTCGGCTGCTTCATCAATGACCTTCCCTCCACTATAAGGTCAGAAGTAGGGATGTTCGCTGATGATTGCACAGTGTTCAGCACCACTCGCAGCTTCTCAGATACTGAAGCAGTCCATGTTCAAATGCAACAAGGTCTGGACAATATCAAGGTTTGGCCTGACAAGTGGCAAGTAATACAAATAGCCACACAAATGCCAGGCTATAACTATCACCATTAAAAGACAACCGCCTCTTGACATGCAATGGTGTTACCATTACTGAATACCTCACTATCAACAATCTTGGGGATTACCATTGACCAGAAATTCAACTGGAATTACCATAAAAATACAGACGCTACAAGAGCAGGTGCCAAGCTAAGAAGACTGTGGTGAGTGACTCAACTCCTGACTCTCCCAAGACTGCCCACTATCTACAAGGCACAGGTGAGGAGATGGAATACTCCCCACTTGTCTGGATTGGTGCAATCCCAACAACATTCAGGAAGCCTGACACCATCCAGGACAAAGCAGCCCGCTTGATTGTCACTACATCCACAAACATCCAGTCATTCCACCACTGACACTCAGTAGTAGCGTGTTCTATCTACAAGGTGCACTGCAGAATTTCACCAAAGATCCTCAGACAGCACCTTCCAAATCCATGACCACTTTCATCTAGAAGGAAAAGGGCAGCAAATATATGAGAACACCACCACCTTCAATTTCCCCTCCCAGCCAATCATCCTGACTTGGAAATATATTGCCATTCCTTAACTGTCACTGAACAGTATCCTGGAATTCTCACCCTAATGACCCTAGTGGGTCAACTCACAGCAGGTTGACTGCAGCAGTTAAGAAGGCAGCTTACCACCACCTCTCAAGGTTAACTAGGGACAGGCAATAAATGGTCATCCAGTGATGCCTACGTCCCACTAATGAATAAAAGAAAAAGTGGCTGATTCATGAAAACGTAACAACATCAAGTGCATCAACAAATCATGTAGGACGTCAATCTATTCATATTTTCACACAGGCACATGGTTACATTACCAGCCTACTGTACTGGAAAATGTGGTCCAAAATTTGAATGTGGTACAACGTCTGGTATGATATTTTGAATAGGAGATTAAGCTATTTGATAGGGTATTAGATCTGACCTGACCTGACCTGTGCTATAACATACATGAAAGTACTAGTAAGGAACTGCTGCAAGATTTTCATTATTTATTCCAGAGAAGTGGAAACTCACCTGTGCAACTTCATGCATCTCTAATTCAGTAGTTTCTACTTTACTTTCATTACTAATTTCCTTCAAATTCAGACTTGAATGATCTTGAACATAAGAATCTTCGTACAATTGCTGGTTAACTTTCAACACTTCTTCCTGCAAAAGCACATGTGCAACTATACCATCATTTTCCAATTTATATTCTGTCTTGTAATTCTCCAATCGTCTTTGCATAGCTTGAATTTCAGCATCCTTCTGTTTCAAGGAATTCTGAAGTCCCTCTTTTTCTTCTGAAAACAGATTTTCTAATCTTTTTCTGTCTGCATCAAATTGAATCTGGAGATCTTGCTTCACAGTACTCAACCTCTGCTCCACTTCATTCTCCAACTCTCCACTTATTTGACATGGATTAGGCTCTTCTTGCAGGTCCCTTGTCATCCTAGCCATCTCTGTCTTTTGAGCAAACTGTACAGACATGTGTACGATTACCTACAAAATAAATGAAAATGTATTGGACTAAAATACCTATTTAAAAAGCATACACAGTCATACATCATAGATCAAATTATTTTAACATTTCTATTATTTCATAGAAATCATTTTTGACAGTCTCAAAGTCAAAAACAGCGCAGTATCAGCTACTGCTAATTGTCATTTTAGACTTATATGCTGTAGTGAGTAAATTATAAGGCAAGGGAAAAATATAGTGCAGATAGCTAGCAGAGGGAACTTTAAAACCAACCTCTCCAACTCATGTCAAACCACTAATTTTATTAAGTCTTTTGCATTGTGCTATATTCTTGCTAAACTTTAATATTTACCTTAGCTATTTCTTCCTGCAGGTGATCTTCATATTGTTTCTTTAGATGTATAACTTGACTAGATTCACTCTTTTGCCCTTCATTCTCTTGTAATACTTCATTCAGGACCCTCAAAGTGGGATCTCCCCCAGCATACTGGGTAGACTCCTCTCCAAATATTTCCACCTGTTGATTGTACTGTGTTCTTATTTCAGTTTCCATGTGCTCCAGTTTGTCATTGTGTTGTTCCTTCAAATCAGAAATTTCCTCTTGATTCTTGGCACACATACTTTTCCCAAAACATTGTAGCTGTTGTGTAAGACCAAGGTGTTTCAAGTTCCATTGTTTCCATTGAGTGCTACTGAACTGTGCCTCATCCTATATTTAAAAAAAAATGTTGCTTCATCAGTTGTATAAGTTGTTTGGTGTTTCAGTACTCATGATGCTCTTTACAAAATTGATATTTACATAGAGCTAAGGCAAGGGTCTAAGTGTTTATTTAAATTGTTTCAATTTCCAACTTGAAAGTCTGTCGCATTAATACTGAGTCATTAGAAGCAGTACAACATTATCCTCAGGTTAGATTATCTAGCAGAAATGTAACATCAAAGCCACTAACAACCAATCTGAAACATGTAATTTTACTAATCCTTTGGTTAACCATTTAGCAAATGCTTTTGTAACATAGGTTAACCAATATATAGATGATATAACAGCTTCATTTATATTTAAGAGCAATTATTAACATGACACAGCACAATTGCTAATGCACATTATCCATAGCCACATGAATTCAGCAGCCAACACTGTGGTTGCTCTTCACAGAAAATCAGCATTGAATGATAGTCTTTGTTTATGTCTTCGACACAGCAAGCTTGGGCTAGCAAGTGGCATTTATGCCAACTGATGACCAGCTTTAACATAAAAACCCAGCCTTCTGTTCCAGGAAAAGACGTATGAAGTCTATTCGGATCAACTAGAAATTAACAATAAATGGGGCTCTGTCAGAATTGCCAATATCCTGAATGCATACGAACACACTGTTGATTCTCATCACTATTTCTGGGACACTGTTTGATGCCAAACGGTTGCTGTGCTTTCCCACAAAAATTCAACTCAGAAGCAAGTCAATCTGCAGAGCATTTTAAGACAATCAAGTGCAATAAAATCATCTACATATTTAGAAGGCTGTGCACAAGACATTCTGTCTTGAGCAAGCACTTATTATCATGTAACCAAAACCATTCACCACAATAGCGCCACTTCCAAACCAAAGTGCAAGATTTATCAAAAACCTACCTACATATTGGAAAGTAGCCCAGACAGTCATAGGAACAGGAGTATGCCATTCAGCCCCTCAAGGCTGTTCTGCCATTCAATCAGATCATGGCTGATCTCAGGCTAACTCCATATATAGGCAGTCCCTGCACTACAAACAGGTTATGTTCTTGAGTCTGTTTGCAAGTCACTTTGTACACAGTCAGAACACAAGGCAGGTAAATATTAAATAGCCATTTGTAAGTACAAGGAAATGGTCACATGTTGAATCTTTAATATTAGTATACACCTATACGGGATCACGTTCATAAGAATGAGCATTCGTACATCACACATTCATAAACTAGGGAACCCCTTTACCCGCCTTTGGCCATATCTTTTATACCTTTGTTCAACAAAAAGTTATCTGGCTCAGATTTAAAATGAACAACTAATCGGGTCCAAACTTATACCACCCTTTGTATGTAGAAGTGCTTCCTAACATCGTTCCTGAATGTGATGGCAAGAACTGCAGATGCTGGAATCAGAGTAAACAGAGTGTGGGATAACAAAGTGTGGAGCTGGATGAACACAGCAGGCCAAGCAGCATCATAAGAGCAGGAAAGCTTGACGTTTCGGGCCTAGACCCATCATCAGAAATGGGAGAGGGGAAGAGGTTTCTGAAATAAATAGGGAGAGAGGGGGAGGCGGATAGAAGATGGACAGAGGAGAGGATAAGTGGAGAGGAGACAGACAAGTCAAAGAGGCGGGGATGGAGCCAGCAAAGGTGAGTGGAGGTGGAGAGGTAGGGAGCAGATAGGTCAGTCCAGGGAGGACGGACAGGTCAAGGGGGCGGGATGAGGTTAGCAGAGAGGAGATGGGGGTGTGGCTTGAGGTGGGAGGAGGGGATAGGCGAGAGGAAGAACAGGTTAGGGAGGCGGGGACGAGCTGGGCTGGTTTTGGGATGCGGTTGGGGGAGGGGAGATTTTGAAGCTTGTGAAATCCACATTGATACCATTGGGCTACAGGGTTCCCAGGCTAAATATGAGTTGCTGTTCCTGCAGCCTTCGGGTGGCATCATTGTGGCATTGCAGGAGGCCCAGGATGGACATGTCGTCTGAGGAATGGGAGGGGGAGTTGAAATGGTTCGCGACAGGGAGGTGCAATTGTTTGTTGCGAACTGAGCGCAGGTGTTCTGCAAAGCGGTCCCCAAGCCTCCACTTGGTTTCCCTGATGTACAGGAGGCCACAACGGGTACAGTGGATGCAGTATACCACACTGGCAGATGTGCAGGTGAACATCTGCTTGATGTGGAAAGTCTTCTTGGGGCCTGGGATTGGTGTGAGGGAGGAGGTGTGGGGGCAGGTGTAGCATTTCCTGCGGTTGCAGGGAAAAGTGCCGGGTCTGATGGGGCTGGAGGAGAGGTTGGAGCGGACAAGGGAGACACGGAGCGTGTGGTCCCTCCGGAAAGCAGACAAGGGTGGGGAGGGAAAAATGTCTTTGGTGGTGGGGTCGGATTGCAGATGGCGGAAGTATCGGAGGATGATGCAGTACCCATTATCTCTCAACAGAGTGTGGAGCTGGAGGGAACACAGCATCAGAGGAACAGAAAAGTCGATGTTTTGGGTTGGGAACGTTCATCAGATGTCCTGACCCAAAACGTCGACTTTCTTGTTCGTCTGATGCTGCACATCTTTCCTGAAAGGTCTGGCCCTTAATTTTTGGACTGTGTCCCTTAGTTCTTGAATCTCCAGCCAGTGGAAATAGTTTATCCTTACTCACCCAGTCTTTTCCTGTAAATATCTTGAAGAATTCGATCACAGCACCCCTTAACCTTCTAAATTCTAGACAATAAAGGCCTAATTTGTATAATCACTTTTCGTAACTTCTGCCCTCAAGTCCAGGTACTCCCTCCAGGCTAGTTATATCCTTCCTGAGATGTGGTGCCCAGATCTGCTCACAGTATTCCAAATGGGGTCTAACCAGGATTTTGTATAGCTGCAGCATAAATTCTGTGTCCTTATACTCTAGTCCTCCAGATATAAAGGAAAGTATTCTGCTAGCTTTCTAGATCATTTTCTGCGTTTGTTTGTGGCAATTTATAGATGTTTGTACCTGAACCCTAAGTCTCTTTGTTGACATTGGTAAGGAAGTCAATACCAAAAGTTTGATCCAGTATCCGTTTAAATAGTACTATACTTTTGCACAAAGTTTACTTTCGAGATTTAAATGAAAATACAGATGGTAATGTTTTAATAGTCCAATTTCTGTTTACATCTCAAATGGATATGGATTTTTACAAAGAAAAACTTCACTGCAGTTGTGGGAACATGAGCTTGCCACAGCCAGACTTCAAGATAAAAATAAAGAACTGCAGACGCTGGAAATCTGAAACAAAAACAGAAAGCACTGGAGAAACCCAGCAGATTTGGCAGTATCTGTGGAAAGAAAAGCAAAGTTAGCATTTCAAATCCAGTGACCCACTTGATAGAAATGAAGACAGCTGGAAGAGATATCAAGGTGTAGAGCTGGATGAACACAGCAGGCCAAGCAGCATCAGAGGAGGAGGAAGGCTGACATTTCGGGCCT
>JAHRHZ010000014.1:62230985-62245295 GCA_024137785.1 Ginglymostoma cirratum
AAGGGTCTAGGCCCGAAATGTCAGCCTTCCTGCTCCTATGATGCTGCTTGGCCTGCTGTGTTCATCCAGCTCTACACCTTGTTATCTCAGATTCTCCAGCATCTGCAGTTCCTACTATCTCTGAAACAGCTGGAAGAGGGTGGTTTTTATGCTGATGATGATGTTGCGGCTTTGTAGGGGCTAATAGAGTACAACGAGACTGTACCCAGATGGGGAGAGAGAGTAAAAAAGGATAAGTAAACAAAGTGATTTCTGATAAGCTGCGGGACAGATAATTGCTAGCTGGGGTGCTAATGAGGATGTAAATGGTTGAAAATTTGTTGGATGTGCTGGGATCAGTCTTGAGAGAACAGGAACTAGGGGTGTGGGGGAAGGGAACAAACAAGGAAGAGGGTGCTCATGTTCTGAAACTGTTAAACTCAATGTTGAGTCCTCAAGGCTATAAGGTACCTAGCTAGAAAATGAGATGTTGCCCCTCCAGATTATGTTGAGCCTCACTTGAGCACCGCAGTAGGCCTGAGACAGAATGTTGGCATGGGTACATGGCGTTGAAGTAGCAGGCAACTAGAAGCTTGGGGTCACTTTGACGGACAGAGTATAGGTGTTGGGAAGTGGTCACGCAGTCTGCGTTTCATCTTCACAATGTACAGCAGACTGCATTGATAGCAGCAAGATTGAATGAATTGCAGGTAAATTGTTGGTTCACTTCAGGCATGTCTGGGTCTTGGACAATGAGAGTGTAAGTAATCAAGCAAATATTGCAACTTCTATGATTGCATGAGAAGGTGCTGCTGGGATGTGGAGAGGTGTCACGATTGGAAGAGGAGTGAATCAGTGTGTGCCTCAGATGGAATGGTCCCTGCGGAATGTTGACAAGGGATGAAAGGGAAATGTGTCTGGTGATGGCATCCCACTGGAGATGACCAAAATGGTGGCTTACAATCCTTTGGGGATGTGCAGACTGATAGGGTGGAATGTGAGGATCAGGGTATCCTATTGTTGTTGTGGGAAGGAAAGGCGGCAGTGTGGGCAGAACAGCAGGAAATGGATCAGACACATCTGAAGTCCCTGTCAACCAGGGTAGTGGGGAATCCTTGGCTGAGGAAAATGGTAGACATTTCCGAAACCCCCTGTGGAAGGTGGCATGATCAGAACAGATGCAATGGAGTCTGAGAAATAGGGATATAGTCAACAGCCTATCCCCAGAAATGGAAACAGGATGTCAAGGATGGGAGGGGAGGAATCAGAAATGGATCAGGTAAGGTGAAAGCTGGCTGGAAGAAAAATAGATAAATTTTTCCAATTCCAGGCAAAAAGAGGGAAGTAACACCGATTATCATCAGTGCACTGGAGGAAGAGTTGTGGGGAGGGACCAGAGTATAGCTGCAACAAGGAACGTTCCCTGTAATCCACAAAAGTAACAGGCATAGCTGGGGCAATACAGGCACCCATAGCCACACCTTTAACTCCTCTCACTTTCTTCAGGTTAAAGGAGAAGTTGGTTAAAGTGAGGACGATCTTGGCCAGGTGGAGGAGAAGGGTGGTGGATGTGGACAGTTCAAGTCTACTCTCATGGGCCTTTCCATGGATTGCCATCTTGCTGTGGTTAGACGCTTGGGTGCGTCGTTGATCCTGAGAGCCAAGCCATTAGGATTTTCAACTCTTGGCAGTGTCATCCATGACAGTAAAGTTGGAGGTGAGGAACCAGACAAAGCACATTCTGAAAGAAGTATTCAATGGCAATTTAGACAGATGATATTGATGTGTTAGGACAGGCGGTGCCAACAAAACGTCAGTTTTTAAACTACCTGTCAGAAAAGTCCATCTTCCTTAAATGAGGATTCCCCTCCACCGTAACTGACAGCGTCCTCGGCCATCCCCGACCATTTCCCGCACTTCTGCCCTCATCCCTTCCCTCTCCTCTCACCATAACAATACAGTACTCCTGATTCTCAATTTCCAACCCACCAGCATTCAAAGATCATAAGCCACTATTTCCACCACCACCACAAATCCTCCACCATTCCCATGTTAGCATTCCAAAGGGTCTTTTCCCTCTGGGACACTCTAATCCGATCCTCAAAACCCAATACTTCCCCACAGAATCGCTGCACCTTATCATGCAATCACAGAAGGTGCTACATTTGTCTATTTACCTTTCCCCCCTCATTAGCCAAGGCCCCAGGTACACCTCCCAGTTAAAGCAGCTATTTACCTGCACTTAATTCAGTCTAGTCCGACTGTGTTCGCTGCCTACAACACAGGCTCCTCTATGCTGGGGAGATGAAATGCAGACTGAGTGATTGTTTTGTTGAATACCTACTCTCTGTCCATAAAAATGACTCTGAGCTTCCAGCTGCCTGCCACTTCAATTCACCACTATGTTCCCATGCCAACATGTGTCTTTCAGGCCCACTGCAATTCTCCAGCAAGGCTCAACACAAACAGGAGGGGCTATACCTCGTCTTTCAGCTAGATCCTTTACAGCCTTCAGAGTTCAACATTGAGCTTAACAATTTCAGAACGTGAACATCTTCTTCTTTGTTTGTTCCATTTCCTCATACCCCCTACGTCCTGTCCTATATGATTTGCTCCAAGCACAGCCAACCATTTTCGACCATAGTGGTTAAACCCGAAACACCATGTTAGTGTTTCCCCACCCCCTTCCACCTCATCCAACCAAACATAAAAGCACTGCGATAGGGTTAAGGCAATGTAAAAAAATTTTTTTTACGTGTGAAAGGGCAGAGATGGCAATTAGAGTGGTGATATGCTCCTTCTATCAGATGTGGGAAATCAGGGAGCAGTCCAGTGACCCTAACAACTACATCTGCAGGAGGTGTGACCAGCTGCAGCTCCTCACAGACCAAGTTGTTTGGTTGGAGAAGCAGCTGGACACACTGTGGTGCATACAGGGGCAGAAGAATAATAGATTATAGCTTTAGGGAGGTGGTCACACCACAGATAGGTGGGTGACCGCCAAGAGAGGCAGGCAGGTAGTTCAGGAGTCTCCTATGGCTGTTCCTCTTTCAAACAGGTATACCGTTTTGGATGTTGTTGGGGGGATAGCCTCTTAGGAGATAGTATTGCCAGTAGCCAGACCTGGAGCACCACACCTGGTTCTGCTATACAGCAGGGCATGGCAAAGTCTAGGCAAGCGATAGTAGTAGGTGACTCGATAGTCAGGGGCACAGACAGGCATTTCTGTGACCGTGAACGAGACTCTAGGATGGTTTGTTGCCTCCCTGGTGCAAGGGTCCTTGATGTCTCTGAGCAGGTACAGGACATCCTGAAGTGGGAGAGAAAAGAGCCAGAAATCATTTTCCACATTGGAAGAAAGAAGAGGTCCTGTGAAGACAATTCAGGGAGTTAGGTAGGGAGCTAAAATGCAGGACTACCTGAGTAATATTCTCAAGATTACTACCTGTGCCATGGGTTAGTGAGGCAAGGAACAGAAGGAGAGTGCAGTTGAACATGTGGCTACAGAGCTGGTGTAGGAGGGAGGGCTTTAGATATATGGATCATTGGGATGTCTTTTGAGGAAGGTGGAATCTGTACAGGAAGGACGGGTTGCACCTGAACTGGAGGGGCACCAATATCCCGGGTGGGAGGTTTGCCAAAGCTCTTTGGGAGCATTTAAACTAGTGTGGCAGGGGTTTGGGAACCGGAATAGTAGGCCAGTAAGTGCAGGGTCTGGGTACAAAAGTGTGACAGAGATATGCACAGCACTGAGTAAGAGCAGGCAGAGGGAAGTCACGGGGCTCAGAGGGACTGGAATGCCTTTAATTCAATGCAAGAGGTATAGCAGGTAAATCAGATGAACTAAGAGCATGGATTACTGCATGGTACTATGATGTTACTGCCATTACAGAGACATGGTTAAAGGACGGACAGCACTGGCAGCTTAACATTCCTGGATATCGCTGTTTTAGATAGGACAGATAGGGAAACAAAAGGGGTGGGGGAGTTGCGCTGCTGATTAGAGATCACATCACAGCTGTGTTGAGGGAGGATGCATTGGAGGGATCTTGCAGTGAGGCATTATGGGTGGAGCTCAGGAACAGGAAAGGTGAAATCACAATTTTGGGAGTTTTCGAAAGACCTCCCAACAGCCCACAGGAAACAGGGGAGTAGATATGTAGTCAGATACTGTAGAAGTTTGAGTAGAGCAGGGTAGTTGAGGTGAGTGACTTCAACTTATCTCTTATTGACTAGGAGTCCCTTATAGCCAGGGGCTTGGACGAAGAGCAATTTGTTAGTTGTGTCCAGGGGAGCTTTTTGAGGCAGTATATTGACCACCCAACCAGAGAGGAGGCCATATTAGACTTGGTCTGAGGGAATCAGCCAGGACAGGTGATTTATGTTTCAGTAGGACAGTATTTCGGGCTCAGTGACCATAACTCCATAAGATTTCAAGTAGTCACGGAAAAGGACACAAGTGGCCCTCTGGTGAGGGTGTTTAATTGGGAAACAGCCAATTACACTCAAATTAGACAGGAACTGGAGAATGTGGATTGGATGCAGTTATCTGATCGCAAATCTACCTCTGGCATGTGGGAGGCTTTTAAAGACTAATTGACTAAAGTACAGGACCTGCATATCCCTGCAAAACTAAAGGATAGGAATTCAGGAACCATAGATGACGAGGGAAATTTTAAGGTTAATCAAAAGAAAAAGGGAAGCATACAACAAGTTTAGGCAGCTACAAACTGATGAAGCCGTGGAGGAGAACAGAGAAATTAGCAAGGAATTTAAATGCGCAATTAGGAAGGCAAAAAGGGGCCATGAAATGTCTTTAGCAAACAGGGTCAAAGAGAGTCCCAAGGCTTTTTACGCATATGTTAGGAGAAAGAGGGTAACAATGGAAAGGGTAGGCCCACTCAAGGACGAAGGAGGGAAATTATACGTCGCGCCACAGGAAATGGGGGAGATCCTGAATGAGTACTTTGTATCGGTTTTCATCAAGGAGAAGGTCATGACTAATGTTGGAGATCAGAGACGAGTGTGTGAATACTGTAGAGAATGTCAACATATTGAAAAGAGGAAGTTTTGGGAATCCTAAATTGCATTAAGATAGACAAGTCCCCAGGACCAGACGGGATCTACCCCAAGTTGCTCAGAGAGGCAAGGGAGGAAATAGCTGGGGCATCGGCAGAGATCTTCACATCCTCACTGACCACAGGTGAAGTTCCAGAGGACTAGAGATTAGCAAACGTTGTTCCCTTGTTTAAGAAATGACGCAGGGATAATCCAGAAAACTATAGGCTGATGAGCTTGACGTCTGTGGTGATGAAGCTCTTAGAGAAGATACTGAGGGACAAGATATACGCACATTTAGAGGAAAATGGACTAATTAGTGACTGGCAGCATGGTTTTGTCCAGAGAAGGTCATATCTCACCAACCTGACTGAATTTTTTGAAGAGGCAATGAGGATACTTCAGTGGTGGGCAAATTATTGGAAAGGGCTCTGAGAGATAGGATTTATGATCACTTGGAAAGGCACTGTTTGATTCGTGATAGTCAGCATGGATTTCTGAGGGATAGATCATGCCTCACAAACCTTATTGTATTCTTTGAAGAAGTGACCAAACACGACGTGGATGAAGGTAGAGAAGTGGATGTGGTACACATGAATGTAAGTAAGGCGTTTGATAAGGTTCCCCATGGTAGGCTCATGCAGAAGGTAAGGAGGCATGGGATAGGAGGAAATGTGGCAGATTAGATTCAGAATTGGCTGACCCTTAGAAGACAAAGGGTGGTAGTGGATGGAAAATATTCAACATGGGGCTCAGTAACGAGTGGTGTACTACAAGGATCAGTTCTGGGTCCTCTTCTATTTGTGATTTTTATAAATGATTTGGATGAAGGAGTGGAAGGGTGGATTAGTAAGTTCGCGATCGATACAAAGGTGGGTCACATTGTGGACAGTGTGGAGGGCTGTTCTAGGTTACAAAGGGACATTTATAGGATGCACAGTTGGGCTGAGAAGTGGCTGATGGAGTTTAACCCTGAAAAGTGTGAGGTGATTCATTTTAGAAGGGCAAACTTGAAAGCAGAATACAGGGTTCACAGAAAGATTCTTGGCAGTGTGGAGGAGCAGAGGGATCGTGGGGTTCATGTTCACAGTTCCCTGAAAGCTGCCACCCAGGTGGATAGAGTGGTTCAGAAGGCCAATGGTGTGTGAGCATTCATTAATAGAGGGATTGAGTTCAAGAGCCATGAAGTTATGCTCCAGCTATACAAAAGCCTGGTTCGGCCACATCTGGAGTATTGTGTCCAGTTCTGGTCACCTCGTTACAGGAAAGATGTAGAAGGGCTGGAAAAGGTGCAGAGGAGATTTACCAGAATGTTGCCTGGAATGGAGGGAAGGTCTTACGAGGAAAGGTTGAGAGAGGCTTTTCTCTTTAGAACGACGAAGGATGAGAGGTGACTTGATAGAGGTGCACAAAAAGATCAGACGTATAGATAGAGTGGACAGCCGGAGACTTTTTTCTAGGGTGGAGGTAGCTATTATGACGGGGCATAGTTTTAAAGTGAATGGACGTAGATATAGGGGAGACGTCAGAGGTAGGTTCTTTACTCAGACAGTGGTTGGGGCGTGGAATGCATTGCTGGAGAGGGTAGTGGAGTCCACCTAAAATGGGGGCATTTTATCGGCTATTAGATAGGCATATGGATGATAGTATAAGGTAGGTGTGAAGGTTAGATAGACCTTAGGTTAAGGGTAAAAGTTCAGCACATCATGGGTCGAAGGGCCTGTACTGTGCTGTACAATTCTATGTTCTATGATAATTGATGAGGGAAGGGCTGTGGAATGTAGTTTATATGGACTTTAGGAAGGCATTTGATAAAATGCCACATGGCAGGTTGGTACATAGAACCTAGAACATAGAACATTACAGCGCAGTACAGGCCCTTCGGCCCTCGATGTTGCGCCGACCTGTGAAACCAATCTGAAGCCCATCTAACCTACACTATTCCATTATCATTCATATGTTTATCCAACGACCATTTAAATGCTCTTACAGTTGGCGAGTCTACAACTGCTGCAGGCAAGGCATTCCACGCCCTTACTACTCTCTGAGTAAAGAATCTACCTCTGACATCTGAGCTATACCTATCACCCCTCAATTTAAAGCTAAGTCCCCTCGTGCTAGCCGTCACCATCCCAGGAAAAAGGCTCTCACAGTCCACCCTATCCAATCCTCTGATCATCTTGTAGGTCTCGATTAAGTCACTACTTAACCTTCTTCTCTCTAACAAAAACAGCCTCAAGTCCCTCATAAGACCTTCCCTCCATACCAGGCAACATCTCGGTAAATCTCCTCTGCACCCTTTCCAATGCTTCCACATCCTTCCTATAATGCGGCGACCAGAACTGTACACAATACTCCAAGTGCGGCCGCACCAGAGTTTTGTACAGCTGCAACATGACCTCACGGCTCCGAAACTCAATCCCTCCACCAATAAAACCTAACACACCGTACGCCTTCCTTACAACCCTATCAACCTGGGTGGCAACTTTCAGGGATCTATGCACATGGACACCGAGATCTCTCTGCTCGTCCACACTACCAAGAAACTTACCATGAGCCCTGTACTCTGTATTCCTGTTACTCCTTTCAAAGTGAATCACCTCACACTGTTCCGCATTAAACTCCATTTGCCACCTCTCAGCCCAGCTCTGCAGCTTATCTATGTCCTTCTGTAACCTGCAACATCCTTCCGCACTATCCACAACTCCACCGACTTTAGTGTCATCTGCAAATTTACTAACCCATCCTTCTACGCCCTCATCCAGGTCATTTATAAAAATGACAAACAGCAGAGGCCCCAAAACAGATCCTTGCAGTACACCACTAGTAACTGAACTCCAGGATGAACATTTCCCATCAACCACCACCCTCTGTCTTCTTACAGCTAGCCAATTTCTGATCCAAACCACTAAATCACCCTCAATCCCATGCCTCCGAATTTACTGCAATAGCCTACCGTGGGGAACCTTATCAAACACTTTACTGAAATCCATATACACCACATCAACCGCTTTACCCTCATCCACCTGTTTGGTCACCTTCTCAAAGAACTCAATAAGGTTTGTAAGGCACGACCTACCCTTCACAAAACCGTGTTGACTATCCCTAATCAAATTATTCCTTTCTAGATGATTATAAATCCTCTCTCTTATAATCCTTTCCAACACTTTACCCATAACCGAAGTAAGGCTCACTGGTCTATAATTACCAGGGTTGTCTCTACTCCCCTTCTTGAACAAGGGGACAACATTTGCTATCCTCCAGTCGTCTGGCACTATTCCTGTAGACAATGACGACATAAAGATCAAAGCCAAAGGCTCTGCAATCTCCTCCCGAGCTTCCCAGAGAATCCTAGGACAAAAACTAAAATCACAAGGGATTTGGGGTGGCCAGGCTAGACAGATAGAAAACTGGCATGATCATGGTGGAAGGATGTTTTTCAGAATGGAGACCGGTAACTAGTGGTGTTCCACAGGGGACAGTCTTAGGTCCTTTGTTGTTTGTAGTATATATAAATGGTCTGGAGGAAAATGTGGGTGGTCTGATAAGCAAGTTTGCTGATGACACAAAAATTGGTGGAATTGCTGACTGTGTCGACGATTGTGAAAGTATACAACAGGACACAGATAGACTGGCGACTTGGGCACAGAAATGGGAGATGGAGTTTAATCCAGACATAGATAAGCTGCACAGCTGGGCTGAGAGGTGGCAAATGGAGTTTAATGCGGAACAGTGTGAGGTGATTCACCTTGGAAGGAGTAACAGGAATACAGAGTACAGGGCTAACAGGAAGTTTCTTGGTAGTGTGGACGAGCAGAGAGATCTCGGTGTCCATGTGCATAGATCCCTGAAAGTTGCCACCCAGGTTGATAGGGTTGTAAGGAAGGCGTACGGTGTGTTAGGTTTTATTAGTAGAGGGATTGAGTTTCGGAGCCGTGAGGTCATGTTGCAGCTGTACAAAAGATGATGCGTTTTGAAGGATCAATTTTGGGTGTGAATTATATTGTAAATGGCAGAACCCTTCAGAACATTAACATTCAGACGGATTTGGCATGCAGGTCCACAGTTCCCTAAAAGTGGCAACACAGGTGGCCAAAGGGATTAAGGCAGCATATGGCATGCTTGCCTTCACAGCCGAGGCATGGAGAGCAGCAAAGTACTGTTACCCAGTTCTCAAAATGGCTTAAAAGACATCAGTCTCACAACTGGTAACCTGGTTTTAGCTAAAGGAAACAAATGAAGAATGCATAAGTTTATAATTAAGCTACATGAAAGTAGGAACATTCAGGACAGTGTGTGAGAAAAGTAAATGTAAAAGTAAAAGTACTAATAAAATAAATGCCATGGTGTAAAATAAACCATTTTCATTAACAGCTGAAATTATAATCACTGGATCCACATTACATGTTACTACCATCTCTAAGCCATATTTGCTACCGTTTTCCTCACAAAACATTTCATTCAAATACTACATTGACAAGATAAACTATCACTACAGTAAGAAACCAAACAGAAGTACTTAGAGACAGCTAAAGATTCATACTACACTACTGACAGGCAATAAGCAAAGTATAAGAACATGTCCAATCACCTATCCTTAAGATTTAGTGGCATTTCCAAAAGCTGAAAGCCCCAGCAAATTACCATTGATCCGAAGCATAGCCAGACTAGACACAAATAAGGTGGCTACAAACCCAAGTCAGAGTCTGGATATTCTGCAGTGAGTTGCTCACCTCTGGTATCCCCATTTTTCCATTCACAAGGCACAGGCCAGGGACATGATGGAATACTCTCCACTTGAGTGAATGCAGTTTCAAAAACACTAAACCAGCTCAACTCCATCAAGAACAAAGCAATTCACTATAAAGCATCCCATTCACTATAACTGCAATGTGGTTGCAAAGTACCAAGGCTCCTGTAACAGTACAAATATGAGACCTTTATCACCTAGAAAGAGATCAGCAGCAGATGCCTGGGAACATCATCACCCCCAGATCCTATTCCCATTACACACACCTGGATTTGGGAATATATTCCTTCATCACTGCTGGTCAAAATTTGGAAATCACTATCTGACAGCACTGTGTCCTCTCCACATGGACCTTAATGGTTCAAGATCGTGGTTCACAATCGGTTTCTTGAGGACTACTGATGATGGGCAATAAAGACTCACATTGATAGCAATACCCCCATCTTGAAAATGTATAAATTTATAGAAAACGTGTCCAATAATTCCTCCAAACTAAATCTGTCATATCAGAATGCCATAAATATACAAGATTAATTTGTCCATTTCTTAATCCATCAAGCAAATTTATACTTTGTTGCGTTACCTCAAATGCCATGACTTTTTGTTGGTCAACATCAGCAGTACAATTTCCAGCCAACTGTTCATCATGGACAATTACTTCAGATCTAAATGAAAGGATAGAGAAAACAGACAACAATATAAAGCAGTCTGAATTCAATCACGCTATTTAGCTACCATCAATTCAGGAATCTTTGCATTTTTTCTTTTCTCTTCTAACTCAGTCTTTAAACTATTTGGCCAAGCTTTAGCTATTGCCACTAATCTCTCTCTCTCTCTGCGTCTGCGTTCATTGTGAGTATGATCAAATCTATATAAATACTATTGGTTATTGTTTAGTTAGATTTATTCAGTAGTAGTGGCATTCATTAATATTCAAAGTTGAAGACACAAGCCTATGTACATGCAAAGTTTACTAGAACTATTCACATTATAGTTTCTAAACAGTGGAAGACAGCATTCAAAACAAAACATTCTAATTTTAAAAACTTATAAGATGCATCAACAGACAATTAATTTCAATCAAAAACTTGTGCAATGTGAGAACATTTGAAAGATCAGAATGTAATGAGTATACAAAGTTGCTTTTATTTATTTTCAGGATAAAAACATTGTCAACAATAGTAATTTTCCTAGCTGCAATGGGGGGGGATTTGAACTCGTATCTTAGCATAATTAGTTTAGAATTCTGGATCACTAATCTGCCCAAGTGCCACAAGGACCTATGCTTGGGCCTCAACTCATTCCAATTTATATAAGTGATATGGATGAAAGGACAGAAGAGTTGCACCCATTATTTTACATTGCCACTCTTTGTTCCAAAATGTACCCCTCATGATTCCCTCCCTTCAGCTTCTTTTACCAATTCCATCAACCTGTGTATGCCCTCTTGAAGTCCAGCATTATCCTCCTCACAGTTCACAATACTTCCAAGTTTTTTGACATCTGTAAAGGTTGAACCTGTGCCCTTCATGTCAAAATTTAGGTCATTAACATATATCAAAAAATGAGGTAATCGTGGAACCAACCCATAGGCAATATCACTGCACACATACCTCCAGACTGAAAAACATTCACCAAGGCTCTACTCCCCATTGCTTAATCACATCCTATCAATAGGCTCATTCAATAAGCCTCAATTTTACCGGTAAGACTAATAATTTTATCAAACATGTTTTGAAAGTCCACATAAACCTACAATTCAATGGCAGCTTCCAAATGCATTAACTCTACCACCTGAAAGAATCAGGGTAGCAAATGCACAGGAATATACAATCTGTAAGTTCCCCTCCAAGTCATACACAGGCCTGAACATTGAAGTATTTCATCATTTCTTCACTGCCGCTCAGCCAAATCCTGAAGCTCCATCATCTGTATTGCTGTAAGTGCATCTCCATCAGGTGGACTACCTCAGTTCTAGAAGGCAGTGGGTCACCACTTTCTTAATGGTAAATGAGAATGGACATAAATGCTACTCTTATCAGCAATACTCATATCCCAAGAACAAAAATTAAAACACATCAACCACATTATCCTCATCGATAATCTCTTACCAAAAAACTCAAATGAGTTAAACAGTTAGCCCTTAACAAATCTTGGATTTTCCTACTTAATCCACACTTGTCCAAATGAGTGTTATGCTGTTGGACTGGGGTGGACACGGTAAGAAATCACACAACACGAGGTTATAGTCCAACAGGTTTATTTGACAACACAAGCTTTTGGAGCCTCAGTCCTGCTTTACGAGTTAGATTAATATTAATCAATTAAAAGCTTCTAACTGATTAAAGATTTAACAGCATCTTTGGTTTGTTTAGTACATCCTCATACAATGGTCTTTGAACTTTTACTTATAAATTCGGTGCCTAATACTACCTCTCTCACTAACACATGAAAGAGGACTGAGGGTCTGAAAGCTTATGTTTTCAAATAAACCTGTTGGCTATAACCTGGTGTTGTGTGATTTCTGACCTTGTCCACTCCTGTCCAACAGTGGCACCTCCACATCATGGATTCCATTTCATGTTAGCTACGTTTTTTTTTTATAGTCTCTTTGCCTTTCATACTTATAATCCAGCAATGAGGCGATTAGATCAATCATTAAGATAAAAATCATGTTTTCTTTTAACGTCTTCCAAGCATAGCTGGCTATCCCAGCATTTATTATCATTAACTTTTAAAAGAAAATTTATAGGGTGTGGTCAACATTTGTTATGAATTCCTCACTGCTTTCAAATTGAGTGACTTGACTGGCCATTTCACAGGCCAGTTAACAATCAACAACGTTACTGTGGATCTGGAGTCACACGTAGGACAGACCAGTAAGGATAAGACCTTAAGACATAGGAATTGAAGTAGGTCATTCAGCCATTAAGTTTGCTCCGCCTTTCAAGGAGATCATGGCCAATCTAATAACACTCAACTTTACTTTCGTGCCTTTTTACCATAACCCTTTATTCCCGTACTGGTTAAAAATATGCCTGTCTCAGCATTGAACATACTTAATTCCACAGATTCTAAGCCTCAGAGGAATTTCCTCCTCACCACTGTCTTAAATATGCAACCCCTGCTGTGATTATGCCCTCTGGTCCTAAGCTGTCCCATAAGAGGAAACAACCTTTCCGAATTTGCCTACAAATTTTGTAGTGTATTTTTCCTTAATAAGGACTCCACATCTGCTCATAGTAACCTAACTGTGATCTGACTAGTGCCTTGTACAGTTTTATCAAGACTTCCCTATTTTTATACTGCATTCCTTTTGAAATAAAATCTAATGTTCCATTTGCTTGCCCCATGGCCTACAGAGCTCAGATGTTAGATGTTTGTGATTTTGCAGACAAAGACTCCCAAATCCCTCTGTATTGTATTTTCTGCAGTCTTTCTCCATCCAATAATATTCAGCTCCTCTACTCTTCCTGCCAAAGTGCATAACGTTACATTTTCCAACATTATATTATATCTGACATCTTATTGCCCACTCACTTAACTTATCTATATCCCTTTGAAGGGTGTGTGTGTCATCCTCATCACTTGCCTTCTCATCTATTTTTGTGTCATCTGCAAAAGTAGCTATTGTACATTCACCTTTCTTATCTAAGTCATTAATATTGTAAATAAATTGTGGCCCTAGCACTGATTCCTGTAGTACATAGGTAGTTACACGTTATCATCATGAAAATGCCCTTTATGCTCACTCCGTATTTTCTCTTAGTTTGCTAATCGTTTATTTATGCTAATATATTACTTCCAATGGCATGGGCTCTTAGCTTATTCAATACATTTCTCCCAAAAGGATAGTAGAGAACTAGGTTGATTCTTAATACCAATTGATAATATTTATCTTGATCATCATTACTCAGACTAGATTTATATTCTGGATTAACTAAATTTAAATTCCATCAGCTACCATAGTGGAATTTGAACTAGTGTCTGCAGATCATGAACTGGGAACTCTGGATTACTTGTCTGGTGACATTACCACCACAGCACCATCTCGCTCTTCAGAAGGATGTGGTAAGCTGCCTTCTTGAAATACTACAGGGCCCAGAAGTATAGATACACCCATGTGTTGTTAGAAAGTAAGTTCCAGGATTTTGTTTCAGTGACACTGAAAGAATATGGCGATGTTCCCATGCATCTGTTGCCCTTGAGTAACTTGCATAGAGTGACTGCACTGAACACAGAAAGCTTTCCCACTGATTTCCATTGGCTCTAGTTTTAATTAGGCTCCTTTGTGTGCAATTCTCCTTATGAATGGCATGAAACCTGTTGAAGGGGAAGTGGCATCCATAACTAACAAATAACTGAGAGAAACAAGTGTCTGAAACAGGCAAAGGATGTGGAATAGAGATAAAAGGTACTGCAGATGCTGGAGAATCCTTTGATAACAAGGCGTGGGGCTGGATGAACACAGCAGGCCAAGCAGCATCATAGGAGCAGGAAAACTTGACGTTTCGGGCCTCGAG
>JAHRHZ010000014.1:62245695-62258780 GCA_024137785.1 Ginglymostoma cirratum
GGTGTAACTATACTATGTAAAGGAAATGAACAGACAAAAATCTGCAAGATCGGGTTCTCAATAAGATGAAATATTACATTCATAAGACTCATAAGACTACAGTTGTTATTAAATTTGTAATAAATACACCATATGGGTAGTTGCTCAGAAACTGAGAAATTAGCAGAATTTGGATTATTGTCTAGTTAATTACAACCGCTGGAAAACAGACAGCTAGTTGTGCAAGATGATGAAAAAATTATTGATGTTGCCAGGACACATCTGGCCAATCACTGAGCCTCGAGGAAATAGGTTTGGTTCATCAGACAACATGCCAATTGCTTAGTGGAGAGAAGGCAGTTTCAGCGTCCTAGAGCCAGTCGTGTGAGAAGCAAGTACTAAGCAGGATGTAGGGGTTCCAACCTGCCACGATAGCTAGCTAGCTCAGGATCAAGTAAGCTGATCATTTATTTGGAGACTGGAAAGAGAAAACTGATCACTTATAGAGTCAGAGTTTTTATAAAACTGAGAGACACACTTCAACTCATCATGTCTGCACCAATCATCAAACATTCATTTATTCTCATCCCATGTTTCAGCACTTGGCCCATAGCCTTAAATGCTATGGCGTCCCACTGCTCTCCTAAACAGTTCTTAAATGTCTTCCAGATTCCCACTTGTACCACCCTTTCAAGCAATGAATTCCAAGTATCCACAACTCTATGGGCGAAAAGGTTTTTTCTCAAATCCCCTCTAAACCTCTTACTTCTAACATAAAACTGTGCCCCCTGGTTTCTGACTCTTCTAATAAGAGGAAATATTTCTGCCTATCTACCTTGGCTAGGCCACTCATAACTTTGTATACCTCAATCAGATCTGCCCTTAACCTTCTCGGACCTAAGGAAAATAACGCCAGCCTACCTAGTCTCCCTTCATAGCTGAATCATTCCAGCCCAAGCAACATCCCTCTCTAGCACAATCACATTTTTCCTATATTGTGGCAACCAGAACTGCACACAGGTCTCCAGCTGCAGCCTAACTGACATTAGAAACAGTTCCATCATAACCTACTTGCTCTTGTATTCATTGCCTTGACTGATAAAGGCAAGTATCTGAATGTCTTCTTAACCACCTGATCCACCTGTCCTGCTGCTTTCAAAGATCTATGGTCACGTACACTAAGGTCCCGCTGATCCGTTCTATTTCCTAGGGTTCTACCATTCAACATGTGCTTCCTTGCCTTGTTAGTCCTGCCAAATTAGTAACCTCAGGCTTTTCGGGATTAAATTCCATTTGCCACTGATCAACTCATCAATATCATCCTGCAGTCTAGGGATTTCTTCCTTGCTACTTACCACCATCACCAAATTTTGTGTCATCTGTAAACTTACTGATCATTTCTTCTACATTCATAACTAGATTATTAACACATCTAAACACAGTAAAGGAGCCAGAACCGAAATTGGTGGTGTGCATCTGGACAGAGGCTTTCTGTCATAAAATACCCTTCTAACATTACCCTCGGCTTCTTGCCGCTAAGCCAATTTTAGATCCAATTTGCTCAGCTGTCCTAATTTCCTTCAGCTCATAGCTTCTTAACCAGCCTGCCATGCCAGACCTTATCAAAAGCCTCAAAGTTTGTGTCGACTATATACACTACACTATCTACAGAAACATAGTGGGCCGAAGTGTCTGTTCCACGCTGTAATGTTCTACGTATACACCTAGTCACCACCTCGAAAAATTTGGTTAAATTCGTTAGACATAATCTCCCTTTTACAAAGCCATGCTGACTTCCCTTCAGCAATCCTAGTCTCTTGAAGTGGAGATTAATTCTGTTCCACAGAAGTTTTTTCCAATAGTTTCTCTACCACAGATGTTACACTCACTGACTTGTAATTTTGTGTTTCTCCCTAATACCCTCCTTCAATAATGATACCACATTAGCTGTCTTCCAGTTCTCCATCATTAATGGTGATCTTTCAGGAATCACAGAAGTCAGGGAGGGTGCCAGAGGACTGTAAAATGATTAATGTAACACTCCTGTTTAAGGGAAGCAGAAGACAAGAAACTACAGGCCCACTAGCCTGACCTTGGTTGTTGGTAAGATTTTAGAATCCATATTAAGGATGAAATTGCAAAGTACTTAGAAGTATGTGGTAAAATTGGGCTCAGTCAACACAGTTTTGTAAAAGGGAAGCCATGCCTGACAAATCTGTTAGAATTCTTTGAGGAGGCAACAAGCAAGTTAGACAAAGCAGAGCCACTGGACTTGGTCTGTTTTGATTTCTAGAAGGCTTATGTCAAGGTGCTGCATGAAAGGCTGTTAAATAAGGAAAGAGCACATGGTGTTAGGGGTAAGGTACTGGCATAAAGAGAGGACTGGCAGAAGGCAGAGAGCGGGGATAAAGAGGTCTTTTTCAGGATGACAGCCAGTGACTAGTGGAGTTCTGGAGGGATTTGTGTTGAGACCACAACTATTCACATTGTACATTAATGATTTGCATGAAGGAACTGAGGGCATTGTTGTTATGTTTGCAGATGACACAGATAAGTGGTAGGACAGGAAGTGTAGAGGTAGGGAGGAGGCTGCAGAAGGATTCGAACAGGCTCGGTGAGTGGGCAAAGAAGCAGCACAAGGAATACAATGTGGGAAAATGTGAGGTTATGCACTTTGATAGGAAGAATAGAGGCATAGACTATTTTCTAAATGGGGAAAGGCTTCAGAAATATGAAACACAAAGGGACTTGAGAGTCAGTTCGGGATTCTCTTCAGGTTAACTTGCAGGTTCATCTGGCAGTTCAGAAGGCAAATGCAACGTTAGCATTTCAGGAGAGCTAGAGTACAATATACTGTTGAGGCCACACAAGGCTCTAGTCAGATTATACCTGGAATATTGTGAGCAGTTTTGGGCCCTGTATCAAAGGAAGAATGGGCTGGTGTTGGAGGGGTCCAAAGGATTTTTACAAGAATAATCCCAGAAATGAGGGGCTTGTCACATATGGAGCAGCTGATGACTCTGGGACTGTACTAGTTTGAAGTTTAGAACAATGCGGGGTGATCTGATCGAAACTTACAAAATACTGAGAGGTCTGCAAAGAGTTGACGTGGAGAAGACGTTTCCACTAGTGAGGACATCTAGAATCTGAGGGCACAGCCTCAGAGTGAAGGGACAAACCTTTAGTATAGAGATGAGGAGGAATTTTTTTCAGCTTCAGTGGTTAATATGCAGAACTCATTGCCACAGAGCACTGAGGAGGCCAAGTTATTGAATTTATTTAAGACGAAGATATCAATTTTCTTTGTCAATCAAGGTTCTTGATTGACAAGGGGATCAAGGGTTAAGGGGAGAAGGTAGGAGAATGAGGTTGACAAACATATCAGCCATGACCGAATGGCAGAACAGACCTGATGGGTCGAATGGCTTAATTCTGCTCCCATGTTTTATGGTCTTAATAGGATATACTTTTGTTGCAATTCCTCATCAAATGCTGTGATAGGCAATCTTCTTAAATCACCTCTGGAGTTCAACTGTTTTATTTCCATTTGCACCAAGGCTGGATTGAGGTCAGGAACTGGCCCTGGCAAAACCCAGAGTCTCAGTCAGCAGGTTGTTCTTGACTAAACGCTACTTGATAGCATTGTCAATATCCCCTTAAATCACTTTGCTCATGACTGAGAGTGAGCTGATGGGGCAGTAATTGGCCTGGTTAGTTTTGTCCTTGTGGACCGGACAAACTTGAACAATTCTCCTCATTTCCAGGTAGATGCCAGCTTTGCAGCCATACTAGTACAGTTTGGCTAGGGACATGCCTAATTATGGAGCCCAAATCTTCAATATTATTGCCAAAATGTTGCCAGGACCCACAGTCCTTGTGGTATCCAGCGCCTTCAGCTGTTTATTGATATCATGTGGAGTGAATCAAATTGGCTGAAGATTTACATAAAGACCTGTGATTCAGGAGACCTCAGGAGGAAGCCGAGATGGATCATTCACCTCACACATCTGGCTGACGATGTACGCAAATGCCTTATCTTATCTTTTGCATTGATGTGTTGGGCTCTTCTATTTTTTGAAGGTAGGGATGTTTGTGGAGATCCTTCTCCCGTTAGTTGTTTAAATGTCCACCACCATTCATGACTAGATGTGGGAGGACTGCGGAGCTTATTCCTGAGCTGTTGGTTGTGGGATTACTCAGTTTTACTTATTGTATGCTGCTTATGATATTTGATATGCAAGTACAGCTTCATTAAGTTGACATTTCAACCTTAGGTTTGCCTGGTGCTGATCTTGGCCATGTACACCTGCACTGTTCATTGAACCAGTGCTGATCCCCTGATTTGATGATAAAGGTACAAATAGGGAACATGCCAAACCATGAGGTTACAAACTGCAGTTGAAGATTATTCTGCTGCTGATGGCCCACAGCACCAAATGTATGCCCAGGCTTGAGTTCTAAAGCTGTTCGAAATCTTTCCCGTTTAGCATTGTGGTACTACCACATGTGGTGGAAGGCATCCTCTATTCGAAGGTGGGACTTCATCTCCACAAGGACTGTGCAGTGGTCATTCCTAGCAATATTGTCAAGGAAAGATGCATCTGCGAAAGGTACATTGGTGACAGTTAGGCTTGTCCCCACCCTCCTGTTAGTTTCCTCACTACCTGTCACGGATCCAGTCTCGCAGCAATGACCTGGAACACTCAAGCAACTGAGTCACGAGTGGAATGGCCGGCATTGAAGCTTCCCACTCTGGGTACATTATGGGCCCTTAGTGAATGAATGAATGAATGATCGAATGATTTATTTACTGTCACTCGCATTTTACAGTGAATAATAGTGAAAAGCTTGAACAGTTGCCACAATCCAGTGCCATTTTGAATAGTTTAAGAATAAGGGATAAATGATACAACTGAAAGAGAATAGTTTAAGAATAAAAGATATAACCGGAAGACAATGACACCTGCATCACCACCCCTCCTCCACCACCTTGCTGATCCCTGCGCTGGACCCACCAACATAGAAGTCACCACTCTTTAGAAGCCACCCCTTCACCACTGGGGCCACCTCATGGATGTCGGATCCCTTGTTGAACCCACACTCCCCCTGCAACCAGGAATCTCAGGCTCCACTGCTGCCTTGATAATGCCAGGTTCCTGGCTTCAGGCATACTATGCTGCCGTTGCTACAGTCGCCACCTCGCCAGAACCAGGAGTCCCTGCTCTGGGCCTACTGCAACTAGGAGTCCATGGCTCTGCTGCCAGGCCAGGGTGACGCCATGTCAAGAGTTCCACACTGCGATGTCGCCTTGTTGGTGTTGCCAACTTCACAATTCTGCGGCCGCCGCCTCCAATTGTTGGAGGAGGTTGGCAGCCGCCACCAATCCTGAATGCTGGAAGGACATGCCTGCTGCTACTAATTCTGCCACCACCACTCCAGTCACTGTGAGGAGCTGCCATTCTGCATACGGCCCAGTCTAGTTGGCCGATTCCACCACTAACCCTCCACTAAAGGTTCCAAAGAAAAGAAAGCCGAAAGACTAAAATGGAAGAAAAAGGAAAGTAATAAAAATAGAGAAAAAACAAAAGGGAACATATAGGATGGATGAGCCCCAGGCAACAGCCCACATGCAGCAACTACTCCACCATCTTGAATTTTCTTCCACTTGGAGTTCAAGACGGAGAAGTACTTATTTAACAGCAGAGGCTGGTGAAGCAGGTGCGAACAGCAGGAGGTTTTCTTGTGCACATTTGACCAGAAGGCCTCCTTGCAGCCGAAGTCAATGTTGAGGACTCTTCCAAATATGTACTAATATATAGCCATCTCCACTGAGTTTGTCCTGTTGGTAGACCAGAACGTGTCCAGGGACAGTGAGGGTACTGTCTAAGACACTAAGTGTTCAGAGAGTATGATTTATTCAACATGATACTTGACCATAAGACCAAAGAAACAAGATCAGGAGTAGGCAGTTCAGCCCCTCATGCCTCCTCTGCTATTCAACAGAATCATAGCTGATCTGACTTCCCTCACGTCCACTTTCCTGCCCTGTCCCCATAAATCTTGCTTCCCTTAGTGAGTAAGTATCTATCTACCTCAGCCTTAAATACACACAAGGATTCTGCTGCCACAGCACTCTGTGGAAAGGAGTTAAGGGGATACGAAGGGATTCTACAAATACATTAAGGACAAAAGGGTAACGAGGGAGAAGACAGGGGCCTTTAAAGATCAACAAGGCCACCGAGGTGTGGCACTACAGAAGATGGGGGAAAAATACTAAATGAATATTTTGTATCAGTGTTTACTATGGAGAAGGATACGGAAGCCAGCGAACTTGGGAAAATAAATAGCGAAATATTGAAAAATGTCCATATTACATGGTGGTGGTGCTGGCCGTCTTAAGACGCGTGAAGGTGGATAAATTCCCGGGACCTGATCAGGTGTACCCTAGAACTTTGTGGGAAGCTAGGGAAGCGATTACTGGGCCCCTTGCTAAGATATCGTATCATCAATAGCTACAGGTAAGGTGCTGGAAGACTGGAGGTTTGCTAAAGTGGCGCCGCCATTTAAGAAAGGTGGTGAGGAAAAGCCAGGGAACTATAGACCGGTGAGCCTGACATTGGTGGTGGGAAAGTTGTTGGAGGGAATCCTGAGGGACAAGATTTACACGTATTTGGCAAGACAAGGACAATTAGGGATAGTCAGCATGGCTTTTAGCGTGGAAAATCACATCACACCAACTTAATTGAGTTTTTTCAAGAAGTAATGAAGAGGAATGATGAAGACAGAGTGGCAGATGGGATCCATATGGACTTCAGTAACGCGTTCCACAAGGTTTTGCATGGTAGACTGGTTGGCAAGGTTAGATCACATGGAATACAGTGAGAGCTAGCTATTTGGATACAGAACTGGCTTGAAGGTAGGAGACAGAGAGAGGTGATGGAAGGTTGCTTTTCACACTGGAGGCCTGTGACCAGCAGTGTGCCACAAGGATCAGGGCTAGGTCCACTGTTTTTTGTCACTTACATAAATGATTTGGATGTGAACATAGGAGGCACTGTTACTAAGTTTGCAGATGACATCAAAATTGGTAGTGTAGTGGACAGCCAAGAAGGTTACTTCAGAGTACAACAGGATCCTGATCAGATGGGCCAATGGGTGGCAGATGGAGTTTAATTTAGATAAATGTGAGGTGCTGCACTTTGGAAAGGCAAATCAGGACTTATACATTTAATGGTAAGGTCCTGGGAAGTGTTGCTGAACAAAGAGAACTTGGAGTGCAGGTTCATAGTTTCTTGAAAATAAAGTCACAGGTAGACAGGATAGTGAGGGCAGCGTTTGGTATGCTTGCCTTTATTGGTCAGTGCATTAAGTATAGGAGTTGGGAGGTCATGTCGCGGCTGTACGGGACGTTGGTTAGGCCACTTTTGAAGTACTGCATTAAATTCTGGTCTCCCTGCTTTAGGAAGGATGTTGTGAAACTTGAAAAGGTTCGGAAAAGGTTTACAAGGATGTTGCCAAGGTTGGAGAGTTTCAACTATAGGGAGAGGCTGAACAGGCTGAATGGTGACCTTATAGATGTTTATAAAATCATCAGGGGCACAGATAGGGTGAATAGACAAAGTCTTTTCCCCAGGTTATTGGAGTCCACAACTAGAGGGCATTGGTTTAAGGTGAGAGGCGAAAAATTTAAAAGAGACCTAAGGGTGACTTTTTCACGCAGATGGTGGTGCGTGCGTGGAATGAGCTGCCATAGGAAGTGGTGGAGGCTGGTACAATTACAACATTTGAAAGGCATCTGGATGGGTACATGAATAGGAAGGGTTTAGAGGGATATGGACCAAATGCTGGCAAATGGGACTAGATTAATTTAGGATATCTGGTCGGCATGGACGCGTTGGACCGAAGGGTTTGTTTCCATGCTGTACAACTCTAGAAACTGAGTTCCAAAGACTTGCAACCCTCAGAGAAGAAATTCCTCCTCATTTCCGTCTTAAATTGGAGCCCTTTATTCTGTGACTATGCCCTCTGGTCCTATACTTGACCACCAGGGGAAACATCTTCTCAAGCTCCTTAAGAATTCTACATGTTTCAACGATATTACCTCTCATTCTTCTAAACTCCAGTGAATAGAGTCCAACCTATTTAGCTTTTACTCATAAGACAATCCCCCCAAGCCAGAGATTATCCAAGTGACCCCTCAATGAACTGCCTCCAATGAAATAAAACATTTTCTTAACTAAGGGAACCAAAATTGCTCATACTACTCCAGATATGGTCTCACCAACATCTTGTCCAGTTACAGTAAGACTTCCCTACTTTTATACTCCAACACCCTTGAAATAAGGGCCAACATTCCATTATCCTTCCCAATTACCTGCTGTACCAATGTGCTTGCTTTCTGTGTTTTACTAGAGTGCTCTGATTTTGGCACCAGCCCCGTATGTTTATAAAGAGGGCTTTGCACTGTGGACAGGGTTGGGTATGCTGAGTCACATCTAGTTCCTTTGGTCAATGTCAAGTAGTCCATTTGGCTTTTTTTTTGCTTTCCTTTCTTTCGGCTTTGTTACAGTTTGATATAACCAAGTCAGAGGTCAGTAGATAGCATTAGATAGAATTTCAGAACCAACCCACACATAGTCCAGCCTTTTGTTTTCATTCATGGAATATGAGTGTCCCTGGCAGGTCAGCATTTATTACCCATTCCTGGTTGTCCTTGAGAAGGTGATAACCAGTTGCCTTCTTGAACCACTGCAGTCCATGTGCTGTAAGTTGACCGACCCACAGTATCATTAGGGAGGGAATTCCAGGACTTTGACCTGACGAGTCAAGGAATAGTGATACATTTCCAAGTCATAATGCTAAGTGGCTCGGAGTGGAACTTTCAGGTGGTGATCCATGTATCTGCTGTCCTTGTCCTTCTAGATGGAATTAGAAGTGGGATTGGAAGGTGCTGTCTGAGGATTTTCGGTGAATTTTCAGAGCGCATCTTGTAGATGATTCACACTTCTGTGACTGAACGTCAGTGGAAGAGGGAGTTGATGCTTATGGATGTGCTGCCAATCAAACAGGCTGCTCTGGCCTGGATGGTGCCAAGCTTCTTGATGGCTCTTGGAGCTGCACTCATCAATCAAGTGGAAAGTATTCCATCACACTCTAAGTTGTCTCTTTTAGATGGTGGGCAGGCTTAGGGGAGTCAGGAGGTGGGTTATTTGCCACAGTATTCCTAGCTTCTGACCTGATCTAGTAGCATTGTATTTATACGGCACGTCTAGTTGAGTTGCTGCCAATGGTAACACCCACAATGTTGATAGTGGGAATTCAGTGATGGTAACACCACTGAATAACAAAGGATGGTGGTTAGATTGCGTCTTATTGGAGATAGACACTACCTGGCATTTGTATGGCACAAATATTACATGCCTTTATCAGCCCCAAGCCTGGATATTGTCCAGATTTTACTGCCTTTGAACATGGACTGCTTCAGTATCCGAGGAGTCATGTCTGCTGCTGACAATTGTGGAATCATCGGCAAACATCTCCACCTCTGACCTTATGATTGAGGCATGATCATTGCTCAAGCACCTGAAGATAGGACACTACTCTGAGGAACTCCTACAGAGATGTCCTGGAGCTGAGATGACTAACCTCTAACAACCACAACTATCTTCCAATGCACCACATATGACTCCAACAGAGACTTTGTCCTAATAATTTCAGTTTTGCTAGGGCTTCTCGATGTCAAATGCTGTCACTCTCACCACACGTCCGGTACTCAGTACTTTTGCCCACGTTTGAACCAAGACTGTAATGAGGTCAGGAGGTGAGTGGCCGTGGCAGAACCCAACTGGGCGTTAGTGAACAAGAGTAGGTAAGGATAGTAGACTTTCCTTCTATAAAGGACATCAGTGAATTTAAATTCCACCAGTTTCCATGGTGGAATCTGAACCAATGTCCCCAGTACATTAGATCAGTGACGTTGCCACAATGCTAACATTGATTTTTATTGATCCTTGAACATACTTCCCTAAATGTTTTAAGGTATAGTATTCTAATACAAACTGTGAATAAAATTGGTTCATACCTGCATTGAGAAAGTAAGCTAGTTAAGTTCTGTAGTTTTTCCTGTAGAGAGAAAATCTCCGCTATATATTTCTTCTCCATTTCCTTGCATTGTTGCTCATGAGAAGTCCTCAGATCATTTATTTCTTCTACACGTTGGTTCTCTAACTCAACCTTCTGTTGGCAAAATTCCAGCTTTAGCTTTTCAATATCTTCAAGCTGAGCTGATTGGACCTGTGACTGCTCCTTAAGATCTAAACAACAGATAGGTAAGAAAAGTGGTTTATTGCATTCCTTCAATTAAGGATGCAAGCTTTTAATGTACTTCACTCCAGTACACTTTGCAATTTTACATTTACAAATTGCAGTTTTCACTACAAGTATATTCAGTTGTTAAGTAAAGTTACATAGCATACCATTAAGGTCTTGAGAACTAGCACATGGACTTTCTATTTGCATTCGTAAACTAGCATTTTCTTCTTGACTTTGAAATTGCAAATTTACGTAAGTAGTCTGGAAGTCTTCACACTGCAATTACAAAAAGTGAAAGAAGGTTTTCCATTTATTGCATATATATTGACATCATAACTTTAAAATAATTAATTTTAGTTTCTTGATGATTAAATTCTCTCAAAATCTTTCCATACCTAATACACTATTATAATTTAGATGGCTCTTTTGACAACTTCAAGTCATCCGAAAATGCCTTTAAAGTAAGGCCAGATGCAGGAATGCTTGCACTGTGTTCCACAACTCTTCTGATACCAAAGTAAGCTGTAACTGGTACAGCATAACCTCAACAACATTCAAATTTGAGCTGGTGAATAACTTTCAGGCCGTGCAAACGCTAGGCAATGCCCATCTGTGACAAGCAAAAATCTAAACATGCTCATTGAGGGTCAAGGGAATGACCATCAATGAATTCCCTCCTGATATATAAATGCAACGGCTAAAAGAACAAGTCATGACCTGAGAAATTCAACACACTTCCTAACTTCCCAAAACTTGTTTACAGGATGCAAGGAAAAGTCTCTACTTGCCTGAATGAGTACAAATTCAACAATGCTTAAGAGGATATAGGATACAGTTAAACAGTTTCCCTATTGATCGACATCCCATTTACCAATTTAAATGTTTATTCCCTCTACCCTCAGTGCAGAGTGGCATCAGTGTGCATCATCCACAAGATACAATGCAACAAAGTAAGGCTCTTTTCACAGCAACCTCAAAACCTGCAACCTCTGCCACCTAGAAGAACAAGGGCAGCAGATGGACAGAAGCTCAACAACTTACATAAGTTCCATAAGTCACACATCATATTGACATGAATCCATATTGCTGTTCACTTCTTAAAAGCAGTGGGTGAACCTACGCCACCATGAGCTTCACTGGTGGTTCACCATTCCCACCTTAAGTGCAATTAAAAATGGCCAATAAATGATGCTCTCACCAGCAATTTTCCCATCCAGTGATTGAGTTTAAACAAAGGAGCCACAGATATAGGAATTTCATGACCAAATCAATTAGACAACACCTAATATCTACATAAGAAAAAGCTGCCAACTTACAAAGATTCACATTTACAATACCAGTTTCTCCATTTCAGAGAAGCTGTTTATAAGTAATTTATGATTGAGGGTGCCATTATCTAGATAATCAGTTACACTTCAGTCAACACAACTTAACATTTTCAATGGTTTAACGATGAGAATAGATTTTTTTTCAATTAACCTGTTCAGAGTTGCTATTACACACTTCTGTAGCAGATGTAACTTGAACCCAGGCTGCAAAAACTTGAAGCTGACCTCAAATTACTGATTTGTTATTGATTTCGTCTGCAATTTGTGGAAGAGCAAGCCATCAATGACAGCAATTTTCCGGTTACTATGTTGAATCGCAATGCAGCATGCCATATTTTCTTAACCATTTTATACAGTAAAGACTTAGTGATGACAGTTTCCATCATTATAATAGTAAATCTCAAGTCACATTTTGTCAGTTTCTCATTTTGCACTATTTAGGACAATTTACATGAAATACCAAAAAGGAAAACCACATGTATGCTGTCTGGCAGGGGGAAATGTTGGCATGAGAACTTTAGATTGGTACAGTCACTATCATGAAGAATTGGTAGAGTCATTATCATGAAGAATACACCGGTTAAAGACAGCTTGGCAGTTGGCTGCCAAGTTTTGTTTAAATTTAAATAAGGCAAGGTAATTCTAATTGGTCAGGGCACTGCTCCAAGAAATGAATAGAAAATGGTTGTCACTTATTTTATTGTGTTGAAACAGGCACAGTGTACATACACTGTGTTTGTCTGCAAAGAACAGGACTCTGTATATTAATATATGTAAATTTCAACACATTCATGTGTGTCCTAATGTCAGCCAACGAACAAACCTAAATTGCCAACTCTGGATTACGTGCAAATGTTCTCCAATTGCAGAAACATGTCCAATTTTGGACACTGTTGAGAGTTCTGCAAATGCAAGGTAGTGGGATACAATTTGTGCTTGTTGTAAACAGCTTAAGGAGTATAATGTTTGATACCATCTGGTAGTCTTTGGGTTGAACAGACTAGATATCTAATAAAAACCAAAAAAAAACTGCAGATGCCGTAAATCAGGAACACAAACTGAAGTTGTAGGAAAAGTTCTGAGGAAGGGTCACCAGACCCGAAACATTAAACTATGATTTTTCTTCATGGATGCTGCCAGACTGGCTGAGCTTTTCCAGCAAATTCTGTTTTTGTGGCGTAGATATCTAGCCAGACTTAAACTCAAATGCCACATTACTCACTTGTGTGATAGGCAGACTGTTTTACTGGCTAGACAGCAGATCCCCTTAATGGCATATGCTACTCCTGTTGTTACTGCAAATTAGCAGTGTATGACCGAGATAACAAGGTGTAGAGCTGGATGAACACAGCAGGCCAAGCAGCATCACAGGAGCAGGAAAGCTTGACGTTTCAGGTTTTCTGATGAAGGGTCTAGGCCTGAAACGTCAAGCTTTCCTGCTCCTATGATGCTGCTTGGCCTGCTGTG
>JAHRHZ010000014.1:62278260-62320663 GCA_024137785.1 Ginglymostoma cirratum
TTCCACAGAACAGGGCTATCAAAAATAAATTAAAACATTTAATAATAATCAAATATTAATGTTATATTGGTTTTACGTTAAACAGGTTCAGACTCTGCTATCCCCACTGAGAGCGTCTATTTTTAATCACCTTTGTGCAATTCTTTGACGTGCTGTAATTCCTGCTGGGATAATGCTTGAAGCTGCCTTATTTCTGAAGAGCGAGAGGCTGTGAGCTGCTCTCGAAGTCTTTCAAGAGCAATTTCTTTTTCATTTTTCAAACTGTCCTGTACCAGCTCCAGTTGAGCAGCATAAACCTGTGCAAGACTAATGCGCTGAGCCTCCAACTGTAGTTTTAACTCTGCCTGCCAGTAAACAGAAAAATTAATTTCTTGAACATGTTTACTTACAAGAATATTATTTGGGAGACAGTGGCAAAAGAAAATTTGGAATGAAATGTAGACATTCACTAAATGCACCAGTTTACAAGGATGTCAATTTAAGAAATATAAATTTCTAAACTCTTCAGACTGCATTTTAACAATATAAGGTCAAATTGTTCCAATTTTCTTAAAGTATTACATACCTTTTTTTAGTGACTATATTTTTATGGTGCGGACGTACTGATGGAGGTAGGTTGAGAAGAGTGGCAAAATTATAATAATTTTGAACTAAATTTAGAGAACTATACCTCTGCCTGCAGTTTAGTTTGTTCCAGTTGTGTCTTGTAACCTTGATCAAAAGCAGTATATGCCTGAACTTTGTGTTCCATGTCTTTTGCCTGTGACAACACAGAATGCACAGAACTCATAACAGAAGTTGTATTTGAATAATGAGAAAAGGCTATGCTTAAGTGAAATTTTAAAAACTTATAAACAATGGTAAAAACATATTTAAGGACCCAATTATATCAGCTTTGAGAAAATAGAAATAGACTTTGAGGGTGAATGATTACCAAAACCATGATAAATATGGTGTTATAAAATTTCCAGAATTATGTGTTATATTTGCAGTATTGTAATTTTTCTCCCACTCTCCTCACATACCTGATTCTCCTCCAATTCAGTATGCTGTTCACAAGTAGAAACTCCAATGTGTGCTTCAATCTTCTTCTCCAGTTCTAACTTCTCCTGCTGAGTTACAATTAGAGCATTTTTCATCTCCTCTCTTTCTTTGTGAAAGGTTTCTTCTAGCAACATTTTCTGCTGTACAAGTTCAGCCAATCCCAACTGCTCATTTCGAGCTGACTCCAGCTGATGCCTAAGATGGTCCATTTCAGCCTGTGGATTGCCTAAGGACTCAGATGCCAGTTTCTCCTCTAAGTGCTTAATTTGGGTTAGTAAAGACTCTTTTTCTTGAATAAAGTTAATCTGATTTTGTTTCATCTCATCTCTTTCTGAAACAAGAATCTTCATCGAATTTTGTAGTGAAATTAGTTGTTCCATTAGATCTTCTTTCTGTTGCTCATGTTCTTTTAAATCACAGGAAACAATAAAAGATGGTTCTTTAGACTGATATTCATTCTTTGCTTTTATTAAATTTGTTTGGGACATTTGCTTGTGTTCTTGGGTCTCTACTTCAACATCTGGTACTTTCTGACTTTCAATTCTGGCAGTTTCCTCACACCTTTCTTTGGCTTGCTCTTTTAGAAATGTTAGTTCCTCTTTCAAATGTAAAATTTCATTCTGTCTCAAAATCAAAACCTCTGAAAGATCGGTCAGTCTCTTTGAGAGCTCATGTTTATCCTGTTGAGCTATCTCAAGTTTCTCCATTAGTTCAGTTGCATCTTTTTCAATAACTTCTATTGGTTGGGTACTGGAACCATCGAGTGTTTTGTCTAGCTGCACTTCATTTTTCACTGTGCAATTTTCCATGTCTGACTTTAACAGTTGGAGTTGTTCATTTAAGACCTTTAATTTAGCTTCATATTCAGCTTCTTGCTTAAAAATCCTTTCTTCTGTGTGTGACTTCATTTTCAATAGACAATCATATTCATCACGTAATTCTTGAAAGTTAACTTCAAAATTTTTCTCAGCAAAAGAAAAGGTGTTCCTTTGTCTCTCAACCTCCTCGCGAAGCGCTCTCTCCCGGGCTTCGAGTTGCCCATTAACTGCTGTAAGCGTTTCGATCTGTTCTTTCATTTCTGAAAGATCATCTTCACCAACTGATGCCAACTTACTTTCTTCAGATACAAAATGAATTTTCAACTTTTCTTCCAGTTGTTTTTTGATTTCTTTAAGACCTTCATTTTCCTTTTGAAGACTAGTGATTTTTGTCTGCACAGCTTCTTGCTCAGTGAACTGTTCCTCCAAAATTTTATTCCTGACTTGTAGCTCCAGTATTCCCTTTTCTAGTGTACTCTTTTCTTTCTCAACTTCTCTTAATGCCTCAATTTCTGTTTCAAGTTCAAGTATTTGTAAATGTGTTGCTTCCAGTTTATCATTTTTAATTGACATCTGCAGTTCCTCTTTCAATATAGCAATCTCAGATATTAGTTGGTTATTTTTAATTACAACATTATCCCTTTCACATTTCATTTCTTCCATTTCTTTTCTAAATTCTGTTTGCAAGTTTTCTAATTGCTGACTCTGTTTCATGACCAAATCTTCTTGAAGATTACAAATGTTTAATTTATGCTCCCTTTCTAGGTCTTCTTTTAGTTTGCTTAGCTCTTCCTCATGACTAAAGAGAAGTTGAGTCCTTACTCTTTCTAATTCAGCTTCTTGAGATTCAGCCATTCTGTCCAAGACTTCATCTTTTTCCCTCTCCAGCATGTCGAGCTTAATTTTATAATTGGTAATTTCTGCCTCGTGCTCAGATTCCAGCTCTTTATTAGACTCTGAAGTAGCTAACAGTTCGGCTTTCAATTGTTCAACCATGTCTTTCAGTTCTTCCACTTCACGTGCTTTGCATTTCTGATCAGCAATGCTTTCTGAGGCTCTCCGAATTTGATCTTTTGTGAAGTTGAGCTCTTCTAAGAGTTCTTGAACTTGGTTCTGTAGCTGTATGTTTTCTTCAGAAGCTCTTCCCAGCTGTTGTGTCAGTTCTTGCCTTATTTGATCTCTCTGAAAATGAGAGTCTCTTAACTTGGCATTTAATTCATTGATTGCAACATTTAACACATCAATTTGTTCCTCATTGACTAAATTATTAACAGAACGACCCAAAGCTGTTTCCATTTCAGTTTTATGTTGTTCGGTAAGTTTCCTAATCTCTAAAGTATGCTGCTGCTGCAATTCTTGCTTCATCTGCACGATCTGTTTACCATACATCTCATCCAATTCTGCTTGGAGTTGCTCCATTCTTCGATGACTTTCTATTTCAATTCTTTGTATCGCTTCTAATTCAGACAAATTGCCCATGTGACAGCGTTTCTGAAGTGCTTCTACAGTACCCATTAACTGTTTTATTTCATCTGATGACTGTCTCTCCCTTTGCTTTGAGCTCGTCAATTCTGTTCTCAGGTTTTCAGCCTCTTGATTCTTTTGCAATATCTGTTCATTTAAATCTTGAACTAATTTATCAGAAGCAAGCATCTTATCTTTCAAGAATAATGTAGCATTTTCATGTTCTTTAACTGTTTTTTCAAGTTGTTCAATTAGTTGGTCTTTGCTATTCAACCTCAATGTATTATCAGTCTTTTCATTGTCAGTCTGTTTGTAAAAAGAAATAAAGACGAAAATGCTAAACAATCACATTAATTTCCAAACAAAGCTTTGTTTGATCTGGTATTAGGCAAATAAATTGCAACAAGCAGCCTTTCACTAAATCTTAACAAGTTTAAAGCAAATTAAAGAGAATGTTGTCAGCCTGAACAGATTGTGCTGAAAGCATGCCAACCCTAGTAGCGTTATTGAAAAAAAACCTTGTATGTTCTGGAATAGTACACTCATTTCAAAGGGCTCAGTAACTTCAAACTGCCCTGGAAAGCAATCAGGTAAAGTTCAATTGCAGATGTATCGGTATTAATGGCATGATAAACTCTATCAGGTAATTTCCCAGAAAAGACGAAATTTTGAAAATAAATCATTCGAAAGTCATTTGAACAACCATTAGGAAAACTTAATTTATTGCATGATTTCTTAGCGGTGCCAATATGACAAAAATATTGGGAGAAAACAGTAACCTCGAAATGGAATGCGCTCCAAGGAGTTCTCAAATACAATTCCAAAGAATGAAAATTTTTGCATGCTGACATCTAATGTGTGAATCTCATTCAGCCACAAACAGCAGCTAAGTAACCACAATGAATTCCTTAAGGGAACAAAGGAGACATCAAATCCAACATCAATGTTTTGAGTTTACTAGCTACCCAAGACAAAAACAGGAGAACTGAAGTGAAGTTAAAGAAACTGAAAACAACTGAAGTCACTGTTGTAAACTGGAAATAGCAGGAACCCCTACACCCAGAAGCATCCCATTTCCACAACCACCACCTCAATCTGTCAAATAGCTTCTCTAAAAGGTAATCATTCCTTCCTGTTTCTGATCAATTACCAGATGTCATGTTAATTTCTCAAAGCGTTAAGCAGAACTTTCTTCAGAGATATGCAATAAAATTAATATACGCCAGATTCTAAGGTTTTCTACTCTACACTTAGCAGTGACTTCCACAAAACAAAAAGGAAACAGGGCTTGGAGGATCCAGCAAGACTGTCCCCAAATTGTCTACTGCTTATTCAGTTGTGTTATATTGGGGGAATGCCACCTATAAGCAAATTAGGCAAGATATGGAGAATGTAGACTGCTTGAGGATAAGTCCACATCAGACACGTGTGAGGCTTTTAAGGGCTACTTGATTAGAGTGCAGGACAGGCAGGTTCCTGTAAATGAAGGACAGGAATGCAGCGTTCCGGAATCTTGGATGACAAGGGAAATTACCAGCTTAGTCAAAAAACATACAAAACACACCGAAGATCTGGGCAAGTAAAGACAGGTGAAGTCCTTGCAGAATATAGAGGAAAAGGGAGCTCAAACAGGGAGTTAGGAGGGCTAAAAGGGGATATGAAATGTTCTTGGCCAGGAGAATCCTAAGGCATTTTATATATATATAGTAGGAGCAAGATAATAGCTATAGACAGAATTAGCTCACTCAAGGGTAAAGCTGAGAGGTTATGTGTGGAGCCAAAGAAAATGGGTGAGACCCTCAATGAGCACTTTCCACTGGTATCCATCAAAGACAGGGACATGAGGGATGTTGAGGTTAGGGAAAGGTGTGTAAATACACTTGGGCAGGCTGACATAATGAAGGTGGAAGTGTTGGGTTTCTTGAAATAAATTAAGGTAGTCAAGTCCCCAGAGCCAGATGGGATCTACCCCAGGATTCTGTGGGAGGCAAGGGAGAAAATAACACAGGTCTTAACAGATATCTCTGGATCTTTTTTGGCTACAGGCATAGTTCCAGAGGACTGGAAAACAGCCAATGTTGTTCCATTGTTTAAGAAGGGAATCAGAGATAATCCAGGTAATTACAGTCAGTGAACAGTCAGTGGTGGGTAAACTGTGGGAGTAGATACTGAGAGACAGGATTTATTCACATTTGGAAGTGAATGGGCTTGTTGTTAATAGGCAGCATGGGTTTGTGGGGGCAAGGTCACGTCTCATCAACTTGATTGAGCTTTTTGAGGAGATGACAAGAATGATGAGGAAAGCACAGCGGATGTTGTCTAAAAGGACATTAGTAAGGAATCAGATAAAAGACCTCACGAGATCTAGGGTGAGCTGGCTAGATGGGTATAAAACTGGCATGGTAATAGAAAACTGAGAAAAGTGGTGGAAGGGTCCTTTTTGGAAAAGAGATCAGTAACCAGTGGTAATCAGCGCTGGGACCTTTGTTGTTTGTAATATATATAAATGATCTGGAGGAAAATGTAGGTGGTTTGATTAGTAAGTTTGCAGTGGACACCAAAATTGGCAGAGTTGCAGATAGTGAGGGGGATTGTCAAAAGATACAGTGGGATATAGTTAGCTTGCAGATTTGGTTAGAGAAATGGCAGATGGAGTTTAATCCCGATAAATACAAGGTGATGCATTTTGAAACATCAAATTCAGGTGTGAATTATACAATAAATGGCAGAACCCTTAGCAACACTGGCATACAGGTCCACAGGTCCCTGAAAGTGGCAACACACATAGATAAGGTGGTCAAGAAGGCAAACAGCACAACTTGTCTTCGTCAGCCAGGGCAACGAATATAAAAATTGGCAAATTATTTGGGGACAAGTTGGACCAAAGAGTCATACATTCAGTACAGAAACAGACCCTATGTTACAGTTGTACAAAACTTTAGTTAGGCCACATTTGGAATATTAAATGCAGTTCTGGTCACCACACTACCAGAAGTATGTGGATGCTTTGGAGAGGGTGCAGAAAAGGTTCACCAGGATGTAGCCTGGTCCGGAGGGTTTTAGCTATGAGGAGAGGTTGGATAAGCTCTTTCTGAGGGCAACCTAATAGAGGTCTACAATTATGAAAGGCACAAATAAGGTGGATAGTCAGAGGCATTTTTCCAGGGTGGAAATCAACTGCAAGAGGGCACAGGTTCAAGGTGCGTGTGCATGTGTGTTGGGGGGGGTGGAGTTTAGGGGAGAAATGGGGGGAAAAAACTTTCACACAGAGGGTAGTGTGTTCCACACACCCACTGTCAGTGGGTGGGGGGGTTTGTGGAAGCAGGCACGCTAACAACGTTTACGGTGCATCTTGATAGACAGATGAATGGGAGGCAACCACAGAGTTAGAAACCATGCATAGGCAATAAGTAGCCGGTCTAAATAAGGTCTAGGAATTGGCACAGACTTGGTGGGCTGAAGGACCCGTTCCTGCGCTGCATTGTTTTGCATTATTCCCAATAATTAATAATTAGATTAAAGGGTTAATATTTGGTCTGTTAATTTTGTTAGGCTATTTGAAAATAAGCATTGTAATACTATAACCCTATCCCACACACACACACACACACACACACACTCCAGAGTGTTAAGCTTTCTAACACAAATTGTTGAAAAAGAAGTGAGTATTTCTTTTGTACAACGTCTGAATTTAACCTGAAGAAAGGGAAGGTGGAATTGGTCTCAACAAAAATGCTGAATGCAAGCAAATGGTTAAGTTTGCAACTGTCAATATCATTCAATTCACAGTGCAGTGATTACATGGATTATATTGAAAGTTTAAAATCTGGATATGATCAGTCAATATAAGTAAAATAATCTAAAGTACAGTCACTGAAAACCTTGAGTTCCAGTGTTTTCTGTTTTTGAATTAATTTTTACATTTAGAGATAAATTGTTGAGTTTTATTTCTTTTAAAGCATTTTAAGCAGTGTCATGCAGACAATGTAAACATTGAATGTCATGGTATACTCACAAAGAATCCAGAAACAATTACTAATGAACTATTATAGATTTTGGAACAAAACTACGATAATGTCATCACATTTGTTTATAAAATAAATTAATATAAATCATGTCGGTGCTCAGAGTCTGGAAAGGTGGGGTCAGAATTAAGTTGTTCTCTTACAAGTACAATACTCTTCACTAAAAACAGGCTTAGTTTTTATATTCAGAAACAGACATACCACTGCATAATCTTGAAGTTGATTCTGTAGATATTCTATTTGTTCTTGACACTTATCATTCATTTTCTGGAAGGCTCTCAACTGTTGTTCCTGCTCATCAATCTGCAACTGATATGTGATGAGCTGCTGCTTCGAATGCATCAAGTCAGCTGCTGTAGTACCATGGTTCGTACTTCTCATAGCTTCACTAGCTTGCAACTGCAATTCACATAAAGGAAAAATGCATTTAGTCAAGCCGTTAGTTTTTTCAAAATGACATATCTATACTAATTATAATTAACTTCATAATGCGAAAAAAAAGTACAAAAAATGGTGAAATCTCTCACGAATGAATGAACGTACAGAAATATGGCTGAGGAGCTATGTTCCCTCTAACATTTTTCCCCACTATGCATACTCTGAGGTCTGTTTGTGGCAGCAGTTCTTGTACGTGGGCATCAATGTGTCAAAATGCCAGAGAGCATGCATGAGACCTCCAAGTAGCTGTGAAGCCACGAAGCCTAGAAGGAATATTGTTTAGGAGCCAAGGTAGGACTAGGCCACTTGGCCCTTCAAGCTTGAGCTGCCATTTAAAATGATCACGGCTGAGAATGAAAGTAAACTCAACTGTACATTCCAACCACGCCAATAATCTTTCAAACCTACCCAATGCGACCTTAAAAATATTCAAAGACTCTGCTGCCACTACCTTTTGAAGATGAGAGTTCCAAAAACTCTCAAACCTCTCAAAGGAGGTCACTTTAATAGATTTTTAAAGAAAGGTGATTTCACTTGTTAAAACACATTCAGTGCCCATTTCAAGGCATTTTCTTCACACTGCTAGAGTGGACAACTTATACAGTGAGGAAAGTTACCAGAGACGACATTGAGGCCATCCTTCACATTCTTCAACAATAACAAAGAAGCTATTAATGCCAATGAATGAACTGGTACACATACATGTAGATTCAGTAGAACATTTATCTTCTAGGATATTCACCACAGACCTAGACTAGAAGCGTATGGATAGAAAATTGGTTAGTAGACAGGAAACAAAAAGTGTAGGAATAAATGGATCTTTTCCTGAATGATGGATAATAACTAGTCGGGTAGGACAGGGAGCACTAGCACCCCAGTTATCCACAATATGTATGTTACTGATTTAGATGAGGAAACGAAATGTAATAGCTCAAACTTTGCAGATGTCACAAAGCTGGGTGGGAGGATGTGCAGTGAAGAGCATGCAGATATGTTGCAGTGAGATTTGGAAAGCTGAGTAAGTGGACAAATGCATGGCAGATGCAGTATAAGGTACACAAATGTAAGGTTGTCCACTTTGGTAGCGAAAATAGAGAGTCAGATTATTTGGATCAATGTAAATTGAGAGAGGGGAATGTTCATCGAGACCTGCTTGTCCTCATGTATCAGTCACTGAAAGGAAGCACATAGGCACAGCGGGCAGTAAATAAGGCAAACTGTATGTTGGCCTTCATAGTCAAAAGATTTGAATATGGAAACAAGGACACAATGTTGCAACTACACAGAGCATTGGTTGAGGACACACTTAGGATATTGATGAACTGGGTTTAATTTACCTAATAAAAACCAAAAGAACTGCGGATGCTGTAAATCAGGAACAAAAACAAAGTTGCTGGAAAAGGTCAGCAGGTCTGGCAGCATCTGTGAAGGAGAAAACAGAGATAATGTTTCGGGTCCGGTGACCCTTCCTCAGAACTTAATTTATCTAATGAAGATGGTTCACACTTTGCACTGCCACAAGCTGTTGGAATGGCCTCAAATTATTAAGGCCACACCTGAAATACTGTCTGCAGTTTTGGTCTCCTTGTCAGAGGAAGGATGCTTTTGCTGTCAAGGAAGTGAAGCGAAGCCTTGCCAAATCGATTCCTGGGATGGCAGACTTGAGATATGATTTGGTTAGGATTGTAATGTGGTGAATCTTACAAGAATGAGGTGGAGGGTAGGGAGAATCTCATAGAAACCTATAAAACTCTAACAGGTTGGATGCAGGAAGAATGTTTGCAAAGATAAGGGAGTCAAAAATTAGGATTATAGTTTAAGGATAACCTTTAAGGTAAACCTTTCAGGACTGGGAGGAGGAGAAATTTCTTCATCCAGAGAGCGGTGATCCTGTTGAATTCAGTGGCACAGAAAGTGGTTCAGGCCAAAACACCGTGTTTACAAGAAGGAGGTATATATAGCTCTTATAGCTGAACAGACATGGGCAGGGGTGATGTCCTGGTGGGATCAGGGTATTTAGCTCAATGATCAGCATGATCACAACGAATAGTGAAGTAGGCTCAAGAGGTCAAATAGCTTCTATGTTTCTAATGCTGTGCCCACCTGTTGGAAAGTCAATGGTGAAATACATTCAGTGGTAGGGGCCTTGAATGGAAACTACAGATTAGTCATTACCAACCAACAGCAACAATAACTTGCATTACTGATAGTGAAAAGGTCACAAGGCACTTTACCAAACATAATGGGAATTCCAGAACTTGGGCCTACGCACGACTATCCGTGATGGGGCAAGAGCTTTTGAGGATATGGAAGAGGCTTCAATTGGAGGAAAACACAGATCATTAAGAATGGTAGGGCTGGAGGATGCTACAGCGAAAGAGATGGCAAGTCCGAAACGTTTTAACCATGAAGATATGTATACTAAATTAAATGTGGTGTCAATACAGGTTAGAAAGCACATGGGTTAAGATGGCTGGATCAAACTTGGTGCAAGTAAAAGTACAGGCGACAGAGATTCACACGAGCCCAAGCCTTTCCAGGACAGAATTAGAATAGTCAAATCTGGAAATAACAAGACTGCCTGAAAGGCAACATTTAGGAATAGGCGAATGACAATACCATGAGCCTGTAATAGCATCTTGGAAAAATGAACTTCAGGCACCGCCAATGATTAAGACTCAACAAAGAAGTAAAATTGAGCATGAACAGCCATTGTTTAATGCCATAATAATCTGAGGTTATTTCAACAGTGGGAGTGCAAAAAGTGAACAATCCTTCATTAGGTAAATTAAACCCAATTCATCATATTTTATCTCAAAGTAAATCTTCTAATTTAATTGCCAATTTTCAATAAATTACCAAGGAAATCAATAGTGCTAGCTTATAGCAATTAAAATTAGACAAATTGTTTGAGCTAAGCCCCTCCAAAAAGTACGAGTCTTCATACAGCTATGTTCAAATCTTCAGAATACCACCCCACATCACTGCTGATGATTTTAAGTATAGTCAGCTTTGCTTTGCAAGCAAACCTGACAATCAAGTTAAACACGGCAAGGCCCCACAAGAAGCAAATGGGACAACTGACCCACTAGTATAATGTGGTGTTGATTGAGGAAGGAACATTGCTCAGAATACCATGTCAATTCCTTGCTCTTCTTAAAATAACGTCATGGCAAGTTCATCTATCTCAACGTAAAAGTTAGTAGCTCACTACAGAACTGCACTATAAGCAGATTGTGGGTTTGTATTCTGGAGTGGAGGTGCAACTTAATACTTTATATCCAACGGGTAATAGTGGTATCAGAGTGCTAAATTAACAGCCTGGACAACTGTATGCAAATTAGTCTCTTCAGCAATATTTTAAACTTGACTGGTTACAATTAATTTTACCTGTTGAAACTGAATTTGTAGTTTCTGACTTTGCTCTGTTAAATCCAAAAATTCTTGAAGAATCTCATCCTTTTCTTTCCTAGCTTGCTGTAGATTAGCAGTAAGCTGAGTAATAATACCATCTCTCTGCTTGACTGCAGCTTCAAAGTCCTGTAGCTGTGTAAAGAATACAATTATAAAAGATAAATAGCACTATGAATTACAAAGAATACAATTATAAAACATAAATAATGCAATCAATTGGAAATTTCTACTACTTTAACATTGCAATGATAACAGAGTGGTACAGATACACACACAACTCTCCTAGCCTGTTTAAGGTGCATTCGAATAAGTGCATTTTCATTTGGAGTGGTTAATAAGTTAGAAATGTTTCCCGAATAGTGCTACCATAATTTTTTTGTTTTTGTATACTTACAGAGCATGGTTAATCTTTTTCCTGAAGCAAATTACCACCAACTCTCCTGCTCACAACCTCCTTCACAGATCCTCCTGCTTGCGGCATCACCCCACACTCTCGGTGCATCACCTCTCCAGCTTACTGTTTCCTTGTCTGACTCTCTGGCTTTGCCATTTCTATCGGAGGCCCTGTCTCTACTACCCCTCCACTTGCAGCCATTCTTGTGATCTGCCTCTCTCTACCTCACTCTTGCTTGTCATGAAGGTTTGCGAGATGGAAGCAATGAGGGACAAGGACTGGCAGGGTAAGTGGAAAGTAGGAACTCCAGGCAAAAATGAAAGGAAGATTCTTTAGTAGCTCAATTAGGTCACTACATAGTTTTGCACACTCATTAACAATGCCAACAACTGCAGGTCCAGCAGAACCTGTGGCTGAATTCAGCATTTCAGCCACAGGCACTGCTTGTAGGAAGTCATCAGGGATCTGATGGAGGTTCATAATGAGTGGTTGAACCTGCTTCACATGGCAGGCAGCAATGAGACATGGTGATCTGGCCTGGGTCATGGGTCAAAAATAGAGCAATTCTACAGTTTTTGAGAAGATTTGTAGCTCAGGTTGTGGATAAGGTTGTAGACTTGCCCGCTGAGCCGGTGTGTTTGATTGCAGACGTTTCGTCACCCTGCTAGGTAACATTGTCAGTGCTCCTCCCGTGAACAGTTGGTGTTCTGTCCTGCTTGTTATTTATATGCCTCTTTTTGCTGGGGTGGTTGGCATTACTTCTGGTTCTGTTTTTCAGTGGTTTCTATATCGGATCCAGTTCAATGTGTCTGTTGATGGAGTTCCAGTTGAAATGCCAGGCCTCCACAAATTCTCTGGCATGTCTCTGTTTGGCTCATGCTATTATGGATGTGTTGTCCCAGGCAAATTTGTGTCTCTTGTCTGTCAGCGTGAATGGAGACCAGTGAGAATTGGTCATGTGTCTTGGTGGCTAGTTAGTGTCTGTGTATCCTTATTTTTGGTTTTCTTCTAGTTTGGCCTATGTAATGTTTTTCACAGTCCTTACATAATATTTTGAATATTACGTTAGTTTTATAGGCTGTGGGTATGGGATCCGTTATGTTCGTCAGTAGCTGTCGCTGGGTGATTGTTTGTTTGTGGGCTATAATGTTACCTAGGGGTCGGAGTAATCTTGTGGTCATCTCTGATATGCCTCTGACGTACAGTAGGGTGACTAGTGTCTGGCCATGTTATGTCTTCTTGTCGTGGTTTGTCGAGGAAGTAATGGCATGTTGTGCTTTTTGGGTATCAATTCCTTTTAAAAATTCCATAAAAGTGCTCCTGTTCTGCTTTGCGCAATTCTGGATTGCTGCAGTGTATTGTGGCCCATTTGAACAATATCCTGATGCAGCTCTTTTTATGGGTGTTGGGGTGGTTGCTGGTGTAATTAAGTATCTGGTCTGCATGTGTGGTCTTTCTGTATAAGCTAGTGTGGAGTTCCCTGTTGTTCTTATGTTCTATCATTATGCCTAGGAAGAGTAGTCGGTTATTGTTCTCTTCTCCTTTTGTGAATTATATTTTGGTGAAGATGTTGTTTAATTGTTGGTAGGTTTCTTCTAGTCTTGTGCGTTGATAATCACGAAGGTGTCATCTACATAGCAGACCCAGAGTTTGGGTTGTATAGTGGGGAGCGCTGTTTGTTCTGACCTTTGCATTATTGCTTCTGCAATCAGTCCTGATATTGGGGACTCATTGGTGTTCTGTCGATTTGTTTGAATGTACAGTCGTTGAAGGTGAAGTGGGTTGTGAGGCACAGATCCAGCAGCTTCAGGGTGCTGTCCTTGTTGATGCTGTTGGAGTCGTAGGGTGCCTGCCTTCCTGATTCATCCAGCAGTGTGGCAATTGTCTCTTTAGCTAGGTCAATGTTTATGGATGTAAATAGTGCTGTCACATTGAAGGATATCACTATCTTGTCCTGTTCTGTTCTGGTGTCCATGATGATGCTGAGGAATTCTTGGGAGGATTGGATGGAGTAGGTACTGTTGTCAACCAAGTATCTCAGTTTCCATTGTAGTTTTTTGGCTAGTCTATATGCCTGGTAATGAGGCAATGGGTCTGAGGGGGCCTCCTGGCTTGTGTACCTTGGGGAGTCCATAGAAGCAGGGTGTGTTGGATCCCTCTGGCTTCATTTTTTGGTAGTCTGTCTTGCTGATATCTCCTGAATTGTGTAATTTCTTCAGGGTTGTTTTGATTCGGTTCTTCAATGGTCGTATATTCTAACAAACAGCACTTATATGGAGTTTTAAAAGGAATGGATAGCTAAAAAGCACAATCCACCTTTACCTCCGCGACAGGCCACAACAAGAAGACACAACATGGCCAGACACACTACAGTATATCAGAGATGACCACAAGACTACTCAGACCCCTAGGTATCAGGGTAGCCCACAAACCAACAACCTCCCTGTGGTAGCTACTGATAAACATAAAGGATACCACACCCACAACTAATAAAACTAATGTAATGTACAAAATACCATGTAAGAACTGTGAAAAATGTTACATAGGCCAAACTGGAAGAAAACTGACAATCAGAATACACAAACACCAAACAGCCAACAAGAGACACAACCAAATTTACTGGTCTCCATACACATGGACAAACAAGAACACAAATTCAACTGGGACAACACATCCATAATCGCACAAGCCAAACGCAGACAGGCCAGAGAATCCCTGGAGGCCCAGTATTCCAACCTGAACTCCATCAACAAACACACTGAACTGGACCCGATATAGAAGTCACTGAAAAACAGAACCAAAAGTAATGCCAACCATCCCAGCAAACTGAGGCATATAAATAACAAGCAGGACAGAATACAAACACTTCACCGGAGGAGCACTGACGATGTTACCCAGCAGGGTGACGAAACGTCTGCAACCAAATTTACTAGCTCAGTGAGCATGTCTACAACCACATCCACAAACCGAGCTCCAAATCTTCTCAAAAACTCATAGGGCAATTCTGACCTCAAGAAAGCCTACACATGATGGAAGTGCAGGAGCTGGCAATATATTTAAAGCCCTGTTGGAATTGCAATTCATTTTACAGGATTTTTATGAAAGTTTGTAAATCTGCAGATTAAATTGTTGTAAGCAGTACTTCTGGGTATTCAGCATTAAAAATCCCGTCCGAAATCTAACGAGACGAGCCCATGACTGTCATGGAGTTTTCTTCTCTGCAAAGTTGTGTGAAATCCTCTACATTGTCTACAAGTGCCTCACAGCGCCACGGACCCAGGTTCAGTTCCACCCTCGGGCGGCTGTCCGTGTGGAGTGTGCACATTCTCCCCATAGCTACGTGGGCTTCCCCCGGGGACTCCAGTTTTCTCCCACGACCAAAGATGCGCAGACTAGGTGGATTGGCCATGCTAAATTGCCCAGTGTTCTGGGATGCGTAGATTAGGTGAGGTATAGGGTGATGGGTCTGGGTGGGATGCTCTGAGGGTCGGTGTGGACTTGTTGGGCCGAAGGGCCTGTTTCCACATTGTAGGGATTCTATAATCTGAGTGCACTGATACCTTGCTTCCTGGTCATGGCCACTGAAAAGCCCCTTTAGCTGACCAGAGAGACCTGGAAGGAGGAGAACAGGTGAGCAGCAATAGTGTATCCAAAGGAATGGGGCCAATGCAGGAAAAGCCTAAATGATCTTGTTCGAAAAAGGGCACATTTGAATGACAGACTGGCAAGCGCTGTACTGAAGGTGCCACTCATCAGCTTCCTTAGCTTTATCTGTCACGTGTATGCATGTCATAGGAATCTTCTTCTTCCTTTCAGCTTTAGATCCCTCAAAAGTGCAGGTTTTAGATAAGTACATAAGCAGTGGAACCAAAGAGCAGTGCAGCAGTTCAGTACAACATGGAAGCCTTACTAACTTTCACCTTATTCACACAAGACAATAGTGCCCTCAACAACACGGAGAGTATGAAGACTTGCTGAACAATATCTTCACCATGAACAGATGCATGTGGAAAGTATATTTCCTCTTTGGAATAGTCCAGAAATAGAGGGTCACAGTTTATAAATAAGTGGTTATCCATTTATGACAGAGAGAAGCAGTATTATTTTTCTCACAGAGGGTCATGTGTCTGTAAGACGTTCTTCCTCAAAAGGCAGTAGAAACAATCTTTGAATATCTTGAAGGCCGAAGTAGGTAGATTCTTGGCGAGCAAGGGGGAGGTTGGTGGAATTCGTTATCCGGTATAGGAGGGAATGAAGAGCAATAAAATCAGCCATATTCTTATTGAATCTTGATCAACTGGGCCAGCGGGCTGAGGAATAGCAGATGGGGTTTAATTCAGATAAATGAAGGATATTGTATTTTGGTAAGACAAACCAGGGCAGGATTTACACAGTTAATGGTAGGACCCCGAACAGTGTTGTCAAACAGAGGGACCTAGGGGTGCAGACACACAGTTTTTTGAAGGTGCATCACCACCAGGACAAGGTAGTGAAGAAGGCATTTGGCATATTTGCCTTCATCGGCCAGACCACTGAGTACAGGAGTTGGGATGTCATGTCACAGTTGTACAAGACATTGGTAAGGCCACATTTGGAGTATTGTGTACAATTCTGGTTGCCCTGCTACAGGAAGCATGTTACTAAACTGGAAAAGGAGAGCTAGATAAGCTAGGACTTTTATCCTTGGAGCATAGGAGGCTGAGAGGTGACCTTATAGAGGTTTATAAAATCATGAGGGGCACAGATAAGGTGACTAGCCAAGGTCTCTTCCCAGGGTACAGGAGTCCAAAACTAAAGGACACAGGTTTAAGCTGAGAGGGGAAAGATTTAACAGGGGCCAGAGGGGCAACCTTTTCATGCAGAGAGTAGTGCATATATGGAATGAGCTGCCAGAGGAAGTGGTAGAGATGGGTATAATTACAACATTTGGTTAGGTAAATGGATAGGAAAGGTTTAAAGGAATATGGGCCAAACACAGGCAAATGGAACTAGTTCAGTATAGGAAACCTGGTTGGCACAGATGAATTGGGTTGAAGGACCTGTTTCCGTACTATATAACTCTGTGACTCTAATGGCAGAGAAGGCTCAAAGGACCCAGAGGCGTGTATTATCCAATCACAAAAACATATCTCCATTAACATCCAGGCAACAGTGTAGTGGCAATGTCATGACACTAGTAACACCAGATTCATGTTAAAAATAAACAACAAAAAGCTAGCTTAATGGTGACCGTGTAAACACTGCCAACTGGTCTAAAAACTCACGTGGTTCACTAATATCATTAGGGAAAGAAAACTGCTGTGTTTACCTGTTCTGGCCTACATGTGACTCCAGACATACAGCAATGTTATTGACTCTTAACTGCTCGGAGGGCAGTTAGGGATGTACAATAAATACTGGCTTATCCAGCAACACTGACATCCCATGAATAAATAAAAACAAAATTAACAACAGAATGTGCATTTATACAGTGCGTTTAAAATAATAAAATATCAATGTGCTTTGCTGAAGTATCATGGCAAAAATGAATGGTGCTGAGCCATTCAAGGATATACTTGGGCAGATGAACAAAAGCCTGGTCAAATAGGTAGACTTGAAGGTACATCTTCAAAGATGTAAAGACAGGCAGCAAGGCTTAGGGAGGGAATTCAAGTACTTAGGACCCAAGCAGCTGAAGTCATGGTTATAATTAGTGAATGATTAAAATCAGATTTTGTCAAGAGGTCAGAATTTAAGAAACAAGAGGATTATTGACATCGATCGCCTCAGCCTCCTCACCCCTCTCACTCACTCCAACCTCTCCCCCACAGAACAGGCAGCTCTCCGCTCCCTCCACTCCAACCCTAACCTCACTAACTAACCCACGGACAAGGGAGGTGCAGCTGTGGTATGGCGCACTGACATTTACATCGCCAAGGCCAGGCACCAACTCTCCAACACCACCTCCTACCGCCCCCTTGATCATGACCCCACCCCTGACCATCAAAACATCATCTCCCACACCGTCCATAACCTCATGTGAGCTCCCACCCACAGCCTCCAACCTCATCATTCCCGCACCACCCGTTTCTATCTCCTTCCCAAAATCCATAAACCCGGCTGCCTTGGCCGACACATTGGTGGGGCAGGAGCAGGCAGAGACAAACGTATCTCCACTTACCTTGGCTCCATTTTCTCCCCCCGGTCCAGGAACTCCCCACCCATGTCCGGGTCACCACCCACATCCTCCACCTCCTCCAAAACTTCCGATTCCTCGGTCCCCAACACCTCATCTTCACCATGGACGTCCAATGCCTATATATTGCATTCCTATGCAGATGGCCAAAAAGCCCTCCGCTTCTTCCTCTCCCGCAGGCCCAACCAGTCCCCCGCTACCAACACCCTTATCCGCCCAACCGTCGTCACCCTTAACAACTTCTCCTTCAACTCCTCCCACTTCCTACAGACAAAAGGGTGGCCATGGGTACCCGCATGGGCCCAAGCAATGCCTGCCTCGTTGTAGGATACATGGAACAGTCCCTCTTCTGCAGCTACACTGGCACTAGCCCCCACCTCTTCGTCCATTACATCGACGACTGTATCGGCGCCGCCTCGTGTTCCCACGAGGAGCTCGAACAGTTATTCAACTTTACTAACACCTTCCACCCAACCTCAAGTTCATCTGGACCATCTCTGATACCTCTCTCTCCTTCCCGGACCTCTCTGTCTCCATCTCTGGTAACCACCTTGAAACTGATATCTATTTCAAGTCCACCGACTCCCACAGCTACCTCGACTACACCTCCTGTCACTCACGTTCCTGCAAGGATGTGATCCCCTATTCCCAATTCCGCCGCATCAGCTCCTAAGATGAGGCGTTCCACTCCCAGACATCCCAGATGTCCTTATGTTTCAAGGACCGCAATTCTCCCCCTCCGCGGTTAAAAGTGCCCTTGACCACATCTCTTGCATTTCCTGCATCTCAGCCCTCACACCCCCTCCCCGCAATAAAAACTAAGACAGAATTCCCCTTGTCCTCACATATCACCCATCAACCTCCGATTCAACACATCATTCTCTGCCACTTCCGCCACCTGCAGTCTGACCCCACTATGAAGGATATATTTCCCTCCCCACCCTTATCTGCTTTCTCCGTGACTCCCTCGTCCGCTCAACACTCCCCACTAGCCCCACCACCACCGGCACCTTGCCCTGCAACCACAGGAGGTGCTACACCTGCCCCTATACCTCCCCACTCACCTCCATCCCAGGCCCCAAAAACACCTTCCACATTAAACAGATGTTCACCTGCACATCTGCTAATGTGGTCTATTATATCCGCTGTTCCCGATGTGGCCTCTTCTATATCGGGGAGACCAAGCGGAGGCTCGGAGACCGCTTTGTGGAGCACCTACGCTCGGTTCGCGACAAACGACGACACCTCCAAGTCGCAAACTACTTCAACTCCCCCTCCCATTCCCTGGACGACATGTCCATCCTGGGCCTCCTCCAGTGTCACAACGACACCACCCAGAAACTGGAGGAACAGCACCTCATATTCCACCTTGAAACACTACAACCCAATGATCTTAATGTGGACTTTGCAAGCTTCAAAACCTCCCCACCCCCCACCTCATTCCAAGTCCAGCCCCCCATCTCATCCCCGCCTCCTCGACCTGTCCATTTTCTCTTCTACCTATCCGCACTCCCTCCTCACTGACCAACCCCCACCCCTACTTCCTACCTACACTCACCTTTTCTAGCTTCATCCCCGCCTGCTTGACTTGTCCGTCTTCTCTCCCACCTATCTGCTCCACCATCCACCTTCTATCACCATCCCCTCTTCTCTATTTATTTCAGAGCCCCCTTGCCCCCCCACCTGCCCCATTTCCCAAAACATCAGCTTTCCTGTTCCTCTGCTGCTGCCTGGCCTGCTGTGTTCCTCCAGCTCCACACCTTGTTATCTCAAACTCCACCATCAGTAGTTCCTACTATCTCCAAGAGGATTGTCGGACTGGAAGGGATTACATAGATGGCAGAGATGCCAGGGTATGAAGAGATTTGAAAGGCTTAGAATTTTGAAATTTAAGATCCATGAGCCCAGACAGAATGAGGAGAGTTACAGAGAAACATAGAAAATTGGGACAAAATTCAGCCTTTTGAGCTTGATCTGCCAGTCAACATGATTATGGCTGATCATCCAACTCGGTACCCTTTGCCTGTTTTCTCTCCTTATCCTTTGAGCCCTTTTGCCCATAGAACTATATCTAACTCTTCCTTGAAATCATTCAATGTTTTGGTCTCAATCGCGTTCTGTGGCAGAAATTTCCAAAGGCTGCCACCCTCTGGGACAACAAATTTCTGCTCATCTTAATCTTAAATGGCCTACCAAACATCCTATGACTGTCACCGCTGATTCTGGAATATTTGGTCATTCGGAACATACCTTCTGCATTTGCCCCGTCTAGCCCTGTTAGAATTTTATAGGTTCCTACGAGATGCTCCTTATTCTTCTAAACTCCACTCTCTCTTCATAGGTCAGTCCGGTAATCCCAGCAATCAATCTGAAAATCCTTTTTTGTAATCCCTCCCCAGTCAGAACATCCTTCCTCAGATAAGGAGGCCAAAACTGTGCATGAGACTTCAGGTATGGTCTCACCAAAACCCTGTACAACTATAGAAAGACATCCCTGCTCCCATACTCGAACCTAAACACTATGAAGGTCAACATTCCTCCTCCTTCCCAATCTATCGCCATTCGGATTATAATCTGTCCTCCAGCTTTTACTACCAAATTAGATAACTTTACATTTGTCCACAATATACTTCATCTGCCATGTATTTGTCCACTAACTCAGCTTGTCAAAATCACACTGAAGCATCTCTGCATCCTCCTCTCTTAGAATATGGGAAGCAATGTTTTGAGTGACCTCAGATTTACTTTAGACAGGTTGTGGGCACCCAGCCACAAGTACATTAAAAGAGTCACATATAGAGGTAACAAAGGCACAAGTGAGAGTATCAGCAGCAGTGGAATTGAGGCAGAAGTAGATGTTATATCGGGAACAGGCTCTTGCTTCTTATGTTCTTAAGGTGTGGATGAGGGGTTGAAAGTACTTCTTGGGGTCCAATATGACACTAGGGTTACGAAAAGTTTAACTTCAAAGAATTCCAAGGAGGAGGCAATGACATTAATGGTAGGGGAGTTGTGTCTCTGGCGAGAGCTGAAAATACAATAGCTCCAGTCTTTCCTATATTTCACTGACACACATCTTTGCTCACTTAATATTACATGACAGATAAACAAGCTGACAATTTATAGAGATCAGGATGATGGTTACATGATTGATGATGGGGTCATAATGACCTAGTAAAATTGTGGCTACTTAAGTAATCTAAAACCCCAGAGTAATGTTCTGGGGACCGAGGTTCAAACCACATGACCACTGTACTGATTCAATTTTAAAAATTGGAATTTAAAAGTCTAACAATAATGACTATCATCGATTTTGTGAAAAACATCATGTTCACAAAATTCAGTTTAGGGAAAGACCATCCTTCTGGTCAAACCTACAGCAATGTTGTTGACTCTTAACTGTCCTCTGAAATGGGCTGAGCAAGCCACCCAGTCAAATCCAACAGCGAATATGGATGGGCAACACATGCTGGCTTAGCCAGCGACCCTCTTATTGCGCGAGTGAATAAAAAAAGCTAAGCACCATCAATGCACATGCAGAAACTGCATGTTTCTGGACGGCGTCACTGAGGGATGGCATGTATATGAGACATAAGAGGGAACTGAATTACTAAATATGCTTAGAAAATATGTGAATGCTTTAGAAACAGACTTAGAAAGTTTGCTAGATGATCTTTTAAAATAATACAAATGTAAACCAGAAAAGTTAAGGACTCAATGTAAATATTAAAGTAAGTGGGTTTTGATACATTTGAAACATCTGATATTTTTGTTGCTCTGAAAACAGCCACACAAATAGAAGGGCATTAGGATGAAAGAATTCATCAATAGATAGGAAATGAAAAGTGCACAGAAAATAAACAAAAATAAATACAGCATTCAATTAATAAATATTCAATTGTTATGTCCTATAAGCTTTGAACAGAATTACTTCCTACATACATCAAGGGATATTTTATACATTATACAGCAAAATAGAAATCATGCATGCATAATCTTGCATATGGAATAATGTGTTTTGTATTACTGTTACAACCAAAGTGATTTGATTCCAATAGCAGGAATTGTAGCACCAGTGAACTTAAGTAAAGCAAATTTAGTACTAGGAGATAGAGCTTCATAAGCTCTACACCAAGATCTTGGTAAACTTCCACAATGCAGTTCCGATTCTAAAACGAAGACAAGATGTAAGTTTAAATTGGGAAACTTCCTTTCTTTAATAGAATTGAAATGGATTATATTGTATTAAAATTCTTAGGTTGGGCATCTCTTCCAGTCAAATAATTCTAAATTTTGAGTATGTGATGTTAGATGTAAATCTCAATAATGAACTATATCAAAATAATTCATATAAACACTAGCCGAATATTCACTAGGAACTATAAGTTCCATGAGCCTGAGATACGTCCAAACAATATCAGATAAATGTAATACAGTTTCTTCATTTAAAATGATCTTCATCTCTTTTCAAACTATGCTTAAACAGTCAGGTCACTATACCGAAGTATAAATCTGACTTCACATTTTGCCTCTAAAAATGCAATAAATTTAATTTAGCATTAAATCAAAAGGAGTTTGAAAAATTTTTAAGACCAGGAAAGTCTTTGATATTTTACAGAGTTTTTTTTATTTAGAAAGGACAATAATTCAAGTAAATGTGCTTCAAAAAGAAGGAGGAAGGCACAAAAGGGAACAATGGAAATTTACCTGCTGGAAACCTTCTTTACCGAAAACTCCTCTCAGCTCTTCCAGCTCTCTGTTCAGCTCTTCAATCTCTTGTTGTTTTGCAGTTAAATCTTCCTCCATTATTTCAAGTCTTGTCTGAAAGGGCTGCGCATCATTTTCAGAGCAAGTTCTTGATATGCTAAAATCCTCTTCCTGAAGCAATTAAAATGAATTAGAACCCTGTACAGTCTTACTTTGCTTTGAAGATCTTTAAGGAAAAGGCACAAATAGAGAAAAATGAATTTCATAGAGGTCCACTTAATATTAAGAACACAGCTAGTAGCAATTTATCACTATAGCAACCATTGTTAGCGATTTGCATTTCAAAAGCTGCATGGTAAATTTGTCTATTTTTCGACGCATAGCACTTTGATGGTCAAGACAAAAATAACATTTTTAATTCTATATTAGTTCAGGTGAATACTTTTATGAACTATTCGAGCACGGCAATAATCTTACCAAGTCTTCCATAAATAAAATCTATGTGCAATATATAATCTAATCATCATACTGAAAAATTAAATAATGAGGATTAAAATTGGAAAATAATGCCCACGACATGCCCACATCTTTATAAAACTGGCAGGAGATTGACAACGTTCCATTATGTTAGTGAGTAATTTCAGCTCCTCCAATGACTGGACTCTGTGGCACTGAACTATTCTGACTGGAGAATCTAATATTCAGTACTTGGTCTGTGTAATGTTAACTCACTACAAGATATCAATGTCATTGTACATTTAGCTTCTAAGGAAAGGAGACTTAAAATCCTAGATCCTTATCACTAGTTCGTGCCAGTAGGTGTACATGGACAAATGTCAGTAGGATCAGATTGGCCTAGGTTGCAATCCCCCGAAGGTAACCACTCAAGAGTTCAGATTCACATTCATTCAGTGACTATTTGAATGAAATATCCAGGATCCTGCTAGCATCTGCAGAATTGTTCCCATCCATGAACCGTGGAAAGAAGGAGACTAAAACAGAGTGCAGCATTTTGAAAAATATTACTTAAAATACAATATGTATGGTCCGCTGAAAAGCAGAAGTTGAAAAGTTAAGCAAAATCATAATTTCAGAAAAATGTGTACTACCTGTATTTTAAATTATTTGATTTTTAAAGTGTTCAATAACAATGACCAATTATGCATTTGAGGTTGAACAAAGTAACATTGGTATAACAAGCATGGGGCTGGATGAACACAGCAGGTCAAGCAGCATCATAGGAGCAGGAAAACTTGACGTTTCGGGCCTAAACCCTTCATCAGAAATGGGGGAGGGGAAGAGGGTTCTGAAATAAATAGGGAGAGAGGGGGAGGCGGATAGAGGATGCATAGAGGAGAGGATAGGTGGAGAGGAGGCAGACAAGTCGAAGAGGCGGGGATGGAGCCAGTAAAGGTGAGTGTAGGTAGGGGGGTAGGGAGGAGATAGGCCAGTCCAGGGAGGACAGACAGGTCAAGGGGGCGGGATGATGTTAGTAGATAGGAGATGGGGGTGTGGCTTGGGGTGAGAGGAAAAACAGGTTAGGGAGGTGGAGATGAGCTGGGCTGGTTTTGGGATGCGGTTGGGGGAGGGGAGATTTTGAAGCTTGTGAAATCCACATTGATGCCATTGGGCTGCAGGATTCCCAGGCTGAATATGATTTGCTATTCCTGCAGCCTTCGGGTGGCATCACTGTGGCATTGCAGGAGGCCAAGGATGGACATGTCATCTGAGGAATGGGAGGGGGGAGTTGAAATGGTTCGCGACTGGGAGCTGCAGTTGTTTGTTGCGAACTGAGCGCAGGTATTCTGCAAAGCGGTCCCCAAGCCCCCTTGACCTGTCTGTCCTCCCTGGACTGACCTATCTCCTCCCTACCCCACTACCTACACTCACCTTTACTGGCTCCATCCCCGCCTCTTCGACTTGTCTGCCTCCTCTCCTCTATCCATCCTCTATCCGCCTCCCCCTCTCTCCCTATTTATTTCAGAACCCTCTTCCCCTCCCCCATTTCTGATGAAGGGTTTAGGCCCGAAACGTCAAGTTTTCCTGCTCCTATGATGCTGCTTGGCCTGCTGTGTTCATCCAGCCCCATGCTTGTTATCTCGGATTCTCCAGCATCTGCAGTACCTTTTATCTCTAACATTGGTATAAATTTGGTATACATCTGGTATAAATCCGAACATTGTACCCAGTAAGGTCACCTTAAACTCTAATTGTTAAGAAGAAATTTAACTATTTTCCTCATTTGGAAAATATAGGTAACTCCACTTCTAAGAATGATGCCTTATTCACTCAGTTAATACACAAAATGGCAACTGCATATCAAATTGTAAAAAGTTGAAATAAACACAGAAGAAATATACCTTCCTCTTCCAGTGAGGTAGTCAAGCAATTCACAACACCAATGTTAGTACATAGGTTATGCATCAAAGTATCAATGAACGTTAGTTAGCTAATGTTAATAAACATTATTAACCATCTGCTACTCACAATGGTTAAAACAGCCCCACATAATTCCAGAGTGTCTTGGGGCAAATTTGTGCATTGAGGCTGAGGAATACCAGTTGCAGAAAATAAAAATTTCGATTTTACCATATAATTTTACAATTTTAACTTCATGCCAAATCAGAGTTGGCAAAGATGAAATTAAAGCTTTCTCCAATATTGGAGATGAGCAGATGGTGAAGAATAATGGGTTACTGCAGACGGTGCAGCTGATCTAAATCAGCTATAATCTTATTCAATGACAGAGACAAAGGCTCTTGTGGTGGAGTGGTAGTACCCCTACCCTGAGCCAGGAGACCCATGTTTAAATCCCACCTATTTCAGAGGTCTCTAATAACATCTCTGAATAGGTTGATTAGAAAAATATATTGATGGTAGAGGTGAGGGCTCTTTGGGGCAGTAGTAACAGCCTTAACTCCGAATAAGGAAGCCTGGGTTCAAGTTGCATCTTATCTAAAGTTGTGTCATAATATCTCTGCATGGTGTTACTATAAAATACCTTGAAGAATAAAGGAAGCTTGAAGATGCAAAGGGCCTAACCCTGCTTATGTTACAATCGTTCTCTGCATCAACAGTGATTTAAATTAAAAATGTTTTGCAACTGCTCTTGTATATTCTCTCTTAGAGGTTTTCTTGATTTGCCAATCCATGCTGCATTTAGACTTACGAAGAAAGGAAATTGGGCTATTTACTTTAGAAACAGCTCCAGCATTTGTTAGAGGGATACGAGAAATCATTTTGAATCCACAGGTATCAAAATTTAGCATTCCACTTTACTTATCAGACAGATCATTTCTATATTGATTTGATTTGATTTACCATTGTCACATGTACCAAGATACAGAAAAAAGTATTGTTTTACATGCTATCTAGGCAAATTATACCGATACGAGTACATCAGGATAACAGAACAAAATGCAGAATATAATGTTACAGCGATAGAGAAGTTGCAGAGAAAGATAAACTTTAATTTATGACAGATCCATTCAGAGATCTGATAACAGCAGGGAAGAAGCTGCTCTTGAATCTGTTGGTATGTGTTTTCAAACTTTTTTCTCTTCTGCTTGACAGAAGAGGCTGGAAGAAAGTATAATCAGGGTGGGAGCAGTCTTTGATTATGTTGGCTGCTTTCCAGAGGCAGTGAGAACTATAAACAGAGTCAATGAATGCAAGGCTGGTTTGCATGATGAATCGGGCTGTGTTCACAACCCTCTGTAAATTCTTGTGGTCTTGGGCAGAACAGTTGTCACACCAAGCTACAATGCATCTCGGCAGGATGCTTTTCATGGAGCATCTATAAAAAGTGATAAAATAACTCACTTATTTTTGAAATTTATGAAATTGATTTCGGGATGTGGGCATTGCTAGCTAGGTCAAATTTAATGCTCATTCATAGTCACCCTGTAGAAAGTACTGGTGAACAGGCACACTCCTTGGTCTGTAGGGACTACCACAGCGCAGTGAGGAGGGAATTCCTGGTATTTGACCGAATGACACTAAAGGAACAATGATATAGCTTGAAGCCAAGACAATATGCAGCTTGGAGGAGAATTTGCAGGTCATGACATTCCCATGTTTCTTCTGCCCTTGTCCTTTTAAGTCAGAAGTCACACAACACCAGGTTATATTCCATCAGGTTTATTTTAAATCATAAGCTTTCAGAACATAACCTCTTAATCAAGTGAAGTGACAGAGAAGCACACAGAACACAAAATTTATGGGCAGAGAGATCAAGGGCACAGAGATCAAAAGATCATACAAATAGTGAGAGTGGAGTGTTGAAAAGTAAGTCTCTGCAGGTAGTCGAAAGTGTTAGACAGTGTGAGTAAAATGTCAACAGCTGAATAACAAGCGAAGGGATGACCTATAATCCAACTAAATGAGGTACAGAGATAATCACAAAAAATTAAATATAAGACGGTGCTGGAGTCAAACCAAATAATTGGAATAACATGATAGGTGTAAGAGTTGCATGCCGAGAGTCTAACCAAAGTAACAAGTAATCCAAAATTGCGCAAACTAATTAAGGCAGAGAGATCATAATAATTTATCAAGGTAATGGTGTTAAAACAGTATAGTAACGACGATCTTACAGATACAGAAGTGTGGTGAGGTCACATGTAGCGCGATATCAACCCAAGATCACAGTTGAGGCTGTCTTCATGGGTATGGAACTTGACTATCAGTTTCTGCTCGGCGATTCTACGTTATTGTGTATCTATAATGTCACTTAGGAGGTCGCTTACCCAAAGATCGGAGGCTCAATTTTCTTCACCGCTGAAGTGTTCCCTGACTGGGAGGGAACATTACTACTGTCTGGCAATTGTTGCGTGGTGTCCATTAATCTGTTGTCATAGCGTCTGCATGGTCTCACCAATATACCATGCCTTGGGGCATCTTTGCCTGTAGCATATGAGGTAGACAACGTTGGCTGAGTCACCCGAGTATCTGCCGTGTACGTGGTGTATGATGTCCCCAAGTGTGAGAGTAGTATCCATGTCAATGATCTGACATGTCTTGAAGAAGCTGCCACTGGCAGGGTTGCGTGGTGTTGTGGTCAATGTTGTCCTGTAGGCTGGGTAATTTGCTGCGAACAACAGTCTCTTTAATGTTATTGGTGGTTGTTTGAAGACAAGAAGTGGAGGCATAGGGATGATCTTGACGAGATGCTCACCGTCATCGACAACATGTTGAAGGCTGTGAGCAACATGGCGTAGTCTCTTCGTTCTGGGGAAGCACTGAACGATGAAGTGTATTCTATCGGTCGTATCTTGCGTTTGTCTTCTGAGGAGATCATTGCAGTTTTTTGCTGTGGCATGTCAGAACTGGCAATCAATGAGTGGAGCATCGTATCCCACGCTTATGAGGGTGTCCTGCAAAATCTTTGGGTGTCCGTCACGTTCCTCTTCATCTGAGCAGATCCAGTGTATGCGCAAGGCAACCTTGCCACAGCAATCTCTGCAAGACATGTCAGATCATCGACATGGATACTGCCATTACATGGGTACCCACCGGGTACACAGTAGGTACTCAGGTGACTTGGCCAATGTTGTTTACCTCATACACTACAGGCAAAGATGCCCCAAGGCATGGTATATTGGCAAGACCATGCAGAAACTATGACAATGGATGAATGGACACCACGCAACAATCACCAGACAGGAATGTTCCCTCCCATTCGGGGAACACTTCAGCAGTCAAGGGCATTCAGTTTCTGATCTTCAGGTGAGAGTCCTCTAAGGTGACCTCCAAGATACACAACAATGCAGAATCGCAGAGCAGAAACTGATACTCAAGTTCCATACCCATGAAGACGGCCTCAGCTGTGATCTTGGATTCCTGTATATTTAACTTTTTGTAATTATCTCTCTGTCTCATTTAATCAGATTGTGGGTCATCCCTTTGCTTGTTATTCAGCTGTTGACATTTTACTCACACTGCCTAACACTTTTGATCACCTGCAAAGACTTACTTTTCAACACTCCACTCACACTATTTGTATGATCTTTTGATCTCTCTGCCCATAAATTTTGTGTTCTGTGTGCTTCTCTCTCACTTCACCTGACGAAGCGGCTATGCTCCGAAAGCTTGCGATTTCAAATAAACTTGTTGGTCTATAACTTGGTGTTGTGTGATTTTACCCACCCCAGTCCAACACCGACACCTCTACATCTTCTCCTTCTCGGCGGTAGAGATCATAGGTTGAGTGGCGCTGTCTAAGGAATCTTCGTGAGATGGTGCAGTGAATCTTATTGATAGTACACACTGCTGCCAGTATGCATTATGGCAAGGGGAGATGATTAGATTCTTGCTTGAAAGGGGGATGGTCATTTCCTGACACTGGTCTGGGGAAATCGTTACTTATCACCAAAGCATGGATGTTGTTCAGGACTTGCCACATATAGACATAGGCTGTGTCAGTCTCTGAGAACTCATGAATGAACATTGTGCAATCATCAACGAACATCCTCATTATAGACCATATGATGGAAGGAAGGCAATTGATTGACCAGCTAAAGATGATTGGGCATAAGACAGTATCGTGAGGAATACAGTGATGCACTGTCCTCTAACAATCACAGCCATCTCCCTTTATGCTAGGTATGACTTCCACCAGAAGAATGTTTTCCCCAATTTCCATTATCCTCAGTCTTGCTAAGGATCTTTATTGTCACATTCAACCTAAAACTGCCTTGACATCAACTGGAATTAACTCTCACCTCAACAAATGAAGGCAATTATATAGACTTATACTCTGGGAACTGTTCTAACCATTTGGAAAAAATTCAGTCAGTAGCTGTGGTTAAATATGCAGCAAGTTATTTGACTTCATACTGTACCCTCATCATATCTTCTGCTTTAAATACTGTTTCTTGTTGCACTGTACAACAACCATTTGCCTGTACAAACCAAACAATATTTTTAAGTATTTTCTCATCCATTCCTAAAAATCTTTCGAAAAAAAAATTCAGCATTAACATTTATTAGTACAAGTGAGCAGCATGTGAAATAGTGTCAAATCATTTCATTACATGGTTGTTTAACAGTTGGGTCATTCTGCATTTCACCAAAACATTCTTATAACTTTTCACATCCATCAGAAATTGAACGCAAATCATTAATAGTCACTTTTAATTAAAAAGAACATTAATACATCTCAAATTAAGAATTTTTTTTCTTCTCTCAAATGTTTGCAGTAGCTTCACTTATCAGTCTTTACTTTTTTTTTGTGCAAACAAGAAGCTAGAGATTGAACTTGAGGCTACTACGATGTAAGCAAAAAGCTAGTAAACTTGCAATCAGTACCTTCTTGATAGGTTTAACTTATAAAGTATTAACCTACGCTAACATACATTGCCAAATCACATGGCCAACCGATCAGCATACTTTTCCCATCATAGCAACATAGCATTGTCTTGGACTCCTAGCACTAAGGTGTATCCTCCACATTCCAAAAGATACAGGGACAGGAGTAAGCCATCCAGCCGCTCAAGCATACACTCCCATTCAACAGGATCATGGCTGATCCAACATTTCTCATGTATGTTTTTCTGCCCGTTCCCTGTAATCCTTGATTGTCCTACTGATCAAGAATCAATCTACTCAGCCTTAAATATACACAAAGATGCTGCCCCACAGCTCTCTGTAGCAAGGAGTTCAAAAGACTCAAGTCTCAGAGAAGAAATTCCTTATTTCAGTTTTAAATTGGCACCCCTTCATTCTGAGAGTATACCCTCTGGTCCTAGACTCTCCCATGTGGGGAAATTAGCATTTACCCTGACAAGCCTCTTAAGAATTCTACATGTCTCAATTAAATCACCTCTCATTCTTCTAAATATGTGCTGTCAAACATTATTTTTCACTGCTGAAGGCTCACAGAGAACTGTGGTACATCAAAGTTTCACAACTTTTGCTCCCTTCAGCTCTATCTACTTCACTTGATTCTGCTTAATGGCCTGATGCTCTCTGCTTGGTGTATATGAGGGGTCACATCTCTCATTTAGGCAAAATAACTTTTTCAAAATCATTGAAATAAATTTCCTATTGTATTTTAAAGTTTCACAATTTATACACAAGATAAGATCTGACAAAGGCTACTGATCCAACCATAATTTCCCTAGCAACAGCATTCATTCAGGTCTGGAATGATTGCAAGGTTGTCTCCAATATTCTCTGTGAGAATACTTCATGACAGCATTCAAAATTTGTCTGTTATTTGTATATGCTTTCAGCTCTCATTCCATTCTTAGAATTTATTTTAAATATTCCAGGCTTTCATTTTCATACCTTACATTGTCATACCCTTCAATAGAAATCACCTATCGTCTTTCTTTAAAAACTGAAATGTCCTCTGAAATGAATAAATCTCTCTAATCTTTCTGGAATAATTTTCTGTTCAACAAGATTTTGAAACATTAGTCTGAGCTCTTTTATAAATGAATATTCCATTAAAATCCTCATTCAACAAATTGTAGCTTTTTTCTTGGGTTTTGACAGAGGCTAACGATAAAACAGTTGAAATTGTTGACAACTTCTAGCATTTCCAATTACAATATGCAGGATAGACAAAGTGCAGACCCTCGACAGTTGTATTGAAATACTGACAACAACTCCTTCATTTTTGTGTTTAATTGTACAAATGCAGAATCCATGAGTTACTATATTATGCCCACCTCATTAGAATTACTGACGTTCAGCATCTAGGTCTTTTTAAATAGAAGTGTTATGGTTGCTCATTTCCACCCCTGCAGAATGGAACCATGATCCAATAATTATTTTTTTGATAGTGCCTTGTTAGTGTCCTTTAGAACTCCAAGATATAAATAGCTGCTGAAAAAGTCTGGCTACTCTTAAATTCACTGAAATAATTTTAGAATAGATCATGGACTGAGAAAGTCTAAGCACCTATAAATTCCCTTTGAATTTGTTGGGGCAGATTCTTAATCCCTTCTGGAGTATCTCTCTCCAATATCCTTTTAGTGGAGTACTTTGTTGTTTTATCAATATTTACTTTTACAAAATGAAATAATATAATTTCTAATAATTTTGAGCCCCAAATATCATGCATTCTTTACAAAATATTTACCTCTGATGTATAGTCGTCAGCTGTGGTAGACACTTCACTTTCTGGCTGAAAAATAAAATATATAACTTAATTAAAATATTTTAACTTTCAAAATAAAGATATATAAACATTCACAATATATTGACAAGTTAAAAAAATGAAATAGCAAGAAATGCTATGGACAGCACAAATTTGTTCTCAAAATTATAGCAATATGAATGAGTGAGAGACTTCCATTTTGGGTCCAAGAAGACAAATTTGAATATTTAGAAAATGACGATAGGCTAGGAACTGCAGAGCAAAACTGACAAACATTCTCACACATAAGACCCTAGAAGCTAGTACATATGTGCAGAAAGTAAAAGAAAAGCTATTGAATGTTGGTTATTATCTCAAGTCACCTGGAATACAAAAGTCAGGAATGATAAATCAGTTATAGAGCCTAGGTCAAACCTAATCTCAAGTTATTGCAGAAAACAAGGTGTGGAGCTGGATGAACACAGCAGGCCAAGCAGCATCATAGGGGCAGGAATGCTTGATGTTTCGGGCCTAGACCCTTCATCAGAAATGGGGGAGGGGAAGAGGGTTCTGAAATAAATAGGGAGAGAGGGGGAGGCGGATAGAAGATGGATAGAGGAGAGGATTGGTGGAGAGGAGACAGACAAGTCAAAGAGGCGGGGAGGGAGCCAGTGAAGGTGAATGTAGATGGGGATTTAGGTGGGGGATAGGTCAGTCCAGGGAGGACGGACAGGTCAAGGGGGCGGGATGAGGTTAGTAGATAGGAGATGGGGGTGGGGCTTGAGGTGGGAGGAGGGGATAGGTGAGAGGAAGAACAGGTTAGGGAGGCGGGGACGAGCTGGGCTGGTTTTGGGATGCGGTTGGGGGAGGGGAGATTTTGAAGCTTGTGAAATCCACATTCATACCATTGGGCTGCAGGGTTCCCAGGCTGAATATGATTTGCTCTTCCTGCAGCCTTCGGGTGGCATCATTGTGGCACTACAGGAGGCCCAGGATGGACATGTCGTCTGAGGGATGGGAGGGGGAGTTGAAATGGTTCGCGACAGGGAGGTGCATTTGTTGTTGCGAAATGAGCGCAGGTGTTCTGCAAAGCGGTCCCCAAGCCTCCGCCTGGTTTCCCCGATGTACAGGAGGCCACAGTGGGTACAGCGGATGCAGTATACCACACTGGCAGATGTGCAGGTGAACATCTGCTTGATATGGAAAGTCTTCTTGTGGCCTGGGATTTGGGTGAGGGAGGTGGGGTGAGGGAGGTGGTGTGGGGGCAGGTGTAGCACTTCCTGCGGTTGCAGGGAAAAGTGCCGGGTGTGGTGGGGCTGGAGGGGAGTATGGAGTGGACAAGGGAGTCACTGAGAGAGTGGTCCTTCCAGAAAGCAGACAAGGGTGGGAAGGGAAAAATGTCTTTGGTGGTGGGGTCGGATTGCAGATGGCGGAAACGTCTGAGGATGATGCGTTGGATCCGGAGGTTGGTGGGGTGGTACATGAGGACAAGGAGCATTTTTTTTTTGGTTTTTATTGCGGGGACGGGGCGTGAGGGATGAGTTGCGGGAAATGCGGGAGACACGGTCGAGGGCGTTCTCGACCACTGCGGGGGGGAATGTTGCGGTGTTTGAAGAATGGGGAAATCTGAGATGTACGGGAGTGGAATGCCTCATCCTGGGAGCAGGTGCAGTGGAGGTGAAGGAATTGGGAATAGGGGATGGCATTTTTGCAGGAAGGTGGGTGGCAGGAGGTGTATTCTAGGTAGCTGTGGGAGTCGGTGGGCTTGAAATGGATATCGGTTTCTAGGTGGTTACCCGAGATGGAGACAGAGAGGTCCAGGAAGGAGAGAGAGGTGTCGGAGATGGTCCAGGTGAACTTCAGGTTGGGGTGGAAGGTGTTGGTGAAGGTGAAGTGGATGAACTGTTCGAGCTCCTCGTGGAAGCACGAGGCAGCGCCGATACAGTCATCAATGTAATGGAGGAAGAGGTGGGGTTTACGGCCAGTGTAGGTACGGAAAAGGGATTGTTCCACGTAACCTACAAAGAGGCAGGCATAGCTTGGGCCCATGCGGGTACCCATGGCCACACCCTTTGTTTGTAGGAAGTGGGAGGAATTGAAAGAGAAGTTGTTGAGGGTGAGGACGAGTTCGGCTAAGCGGATGAGGGTGTCAGTGGAGGGAGATTGGTCAGGTCTGCGGGACAGGAAGAAGCGGAGGGCCTTTAGGCCATCTACATGGGGAATACAGGTGTATAGGGATTGGACGTCCATAGTAAAAATGAGGTGTTGGGGACCGGGGAATTGGAAGTTCTGGAGGAGGTGGAGGGAGTGGGTGGTGTCACAGACGTAGGTAGGGAGTTCCTGAATCAAGGGGGTGAAAATGGAGTCTAGGTAGGTGGAGATGAGTTCGGTGGGGCAGGAGCAGGTGGAGACAATGGGTCGACCAGGGCATTCAGGTTTGTGGATTTTGGGAAGGAGACAGAAGCGGGCGGTGCGGGGTTGGGGAACAATGAGGTTGGAGGCGGTGGGTGGGAGGTCACCTGAGGTGATGAGGTTGTGGATGGTTTGGGAGATGATGGTTTGGTGCTCGGGGGTGGGGTCATGATCCAGGGGGCGGTAGGTGGTGGTGTCGGAGAGTTGGCACCTGGCCTCAGTGATGTAGAGGTCAGTGCGCCATACTACAACTGCGCCTCCGTTGTCCGCGGGTTTTATGGTGAGGTTGGGATTGGAGCGGAGGGCTGCACTTTCTGTGGGGGAGAGGTTGGAGTGTTTGAGAGGGGTAGAGAGGTTGAGGCGATTGATGTCTCGACGGCAGTTGGAGATGAAGAGGTCGAGGGAGGGTAGGAGGCGTTGGGGTGGTGTCCAGGAGGAGGGCTTGTGTTGGAGGCGGGAGAAGGGGTCAGTAGAGGGACAGTTAGATTCACAGTTGAAGAAGTAAGTGTGGAGGCGGAGGTGGCGGAAAAACTGCTCAATGTCCAAGCGTGAGCGGTATTCGTTGATATATGGGTGGAGGGGGACAAAGGTGAGCCCTTTACTGAGGACTGACCGTTCGTCCTCAGTAACGGTGAGGTCTGGGGGGATGGTGAAGACTCGGCAGGGCTCAGTGTTGCTGTCTCCTCTGGAGCTGCTGGCTGTGGAGGCAGTGGGCGGAGCGTTGTCAGCATCAGCTGTGGGCGGAGTTGCGTCAGCGTCGGCACTGTGCAGGTTTGCAACGGCGTCGGCGGTGGGCGGAGTTGTGTCGGCGTCAGCGGTGGGCAGAGCAGGGTAGGCGGCAGCAGCAGCGGTGACGGTGGTGTCTGTGTTGTTGGTCTCGGAGATGGAGGCAGTGGCTTCAGCAGCGACGGCGTTCGCTGTCCCGGAAGCGGTGAGCCCAGCGGTGGCGGATGTGACGTCATCTGTGGGTTCTCCGGCAGTGGCCTCATGGCCAATGGCGGCGGGTACATTGTGGGGGAGGTCCTGAGTAGGGTTGGGGATTTGGGAGGTGGGGGAAGCCCATTTTGGGTGGTGGGCACCAGTAAGTTTACTGTACTTACGGTTTTTAGTGTCCAATAAAGCTGAGTAGAATTGTGAGTTCAGGTTGTGGATCCTACGAAGAATAAAAAACAGGAGAGGTCCTTTGCAGGTCTGGGAGAGGGAGGCTCTGAGCTTGGGTAGTTTTGATTGTAGTGCCTGGAGATGCCGGCGCATTGCTGCAAGTGTGTGTTTCAGGAGTCGCAGGGAGAAACGCTGCTGAAGGGTCTCAATGTTCTGAATGTAGACATTGTCACAGTTGGGGCCAAATTGGGATGGCTTGAATGTGGACTGTAGTCCATTGGGGACGACCTGGTTCCGTAGGCAGGTGCTTAGAAAGGTGATGTAGCTGTAGTACCTGGTTTGCTTCAGGACATGGTCGAGCAGTTTCAAGGCTGAAGGGATTATGAGAGAGTTGCAGTAGGAGAGAGATCCCCTGAGGTTTGTCCGGAGGGAGGAGGGTAACTTCTTCAGGGTAGGCTTCCTTAGAAGAGGCTTCACAGTGGGGTTAAAATTGTATCAGAGATAATAAGTACTGCAGATGCTGGAGAATCCGAGATAACAAGGTGTGGAGCTGGATGAATGCAGCAGGCCAAGCAACATCATAGGAGCAGGAAAGCTTGACGTTTCGGGCCGAGACCCTTCATCAGAAATGGGGGAGGGGAAGAGGGTTCTGAAATAAATAGGGAGAGAGGGGGAGGCGGATAGAAGATGGATAGAGGAGAGGATAGGTGGAGAGGAGGCAGACCGGTCAAAGAGGGGGGGATGGAGCCAGTAAAGGTGAGTGTAGGGCAGGGAGGTAAGGAGGAGATAGGTCAGTCCAGGGAGGCCGGACAGGTCAAGGGGGCCGGATGATATTGCATTCAGGTTTACGCATAGCATGTGGAAGAGGGTTATGAGACTACAGTGTAGACTCACCACATCATTAAGGCTTTAACCTATTAAAATTTCAGGATAGGATACATGAACATGATTTGTAACAGCATGTATTTAGAAGGTCAGAGATAATCTAATTGACCACCTTAAATGATACATTGATAAAAATTTGGTCATTTAAGAGTAAACTTAAATGGGAACTTTTCCACAAAATGAAGAAACAACATGGAATTCTCACCTCCATACTACAGACATCAAAGAGTTTGGATCAGAGGGAGTAAAGTGAGTTAAGGCACAGATCAACAATCAATTAATTGATTTGAACAGGTTCAAGGAGCTGAATATTTTTTTTCCTGTCCTTATAGCTCCTGATTTAATGCCAGCATTGATCTTGCTTCCTTATGGTGTTAGCCCAACTTGCCTGCCTCCTGGTCTGTTAAGCTGGTCAAAGCTGCTAAATGCACTTTTACATTCCATTGAACACATCTGAAAATTACCAATTCTCACATCTGGTTTTGCACTTGCTCTAGATGCAAGTGTGATGCCAAAACTGAAAATTTCTCTAAAGGTTCAGTGCCCTATTTGGCCTGGGTATGGAGTTAAGAGACAAGGGCGTAGAATCTCATGCCTCAGCCCATGAATTGTTGCATTGTATCTAGCAGTATATAAAATTTATAGGGCAGCTTAAAATCTATCCAAATGTATCCTGATTCTTGAAACTGTTATGATCCCAGATGATGGCAATACTGGACAAATCAAATCCCAGAATGGAATGTGCACTGAAAAACGGCAAGTTTTATTTTTGCTGTTGGTGTACCATGAAGATCTGTTACTTAACATATCCACAAAAGCCTGCCAATATATGTTTAACAAAAGAATATAAATGTTTAGAATACAAGAGAAAAACATACACTTATGCTAAACCATAGGAACTATTTAAAATAAACTTATGACAAATGCCATACAGGGATTCAGCCTTTTCACCCTCCACAACTTCAGTACAGACACACAAACTTCAGTGAAGGGTCAGCATTGTCTCTGTTTTAAAGCTCTTTGGTCAAATGCAATCAGTTTCTTTTCAAAACATTTCTGCATTTACAAAATGTTGCTTTCGTTAGATAGTATCGCTCCTTGGATTCCTTAAACATACTGCTAAATAAGCTCACTTATTCCTTAACATGTATTATGTAAACTTTAACAGCCTTGTAGATTGTATTCCTCTCTGACACTTCATAAACCTTCTGTTCCTGGAGCTTTCATCTTACTGACTTTTCAGCCACTCAGGGTTTCTTTGCTTCTGACCTTTTAGAACCACTAAATTAACAGCGCATCTAATGTAAACATTGGTTACAGACTGATTCTATTTGAATGAAACCTGCACTCTGCCGAACATTACTGACTTTCTGTATCCCTCCTGTCACTGGGCAGCACAGTATTTCATCCTTACCTTCCTCTCTAATGCAATGTAAGATTCTCAAGAGTATTAAAGACTTAATTTAAATGCATGCAAACAAATTTCCAGGCATCCCAATACCCCTCTCAGAATAAATCTAAAATGAAAGTGAAAACAATAACTTCCAAATTCCTAACACAATGTAGAGACACAAATTAAATTTTAAGCTACATATCCTCCACTTAGAGTCATAAAGTTGTACAGCATGGAACAGACCTTTTGGTCCAACTTGTCCATGCTGACCAGACATCCTAAATTAATCTAGTCCCACTTGCCAGTATTTGGACCATATCCCGCTAAACCCTTCCTGTTCTTATACCCATCCAGATGCCTTTTAAATGTTGTAATTGTACCAGCCTCAGCCACTTCCCCTAGCAGCTCATTCAATACACGCACCATCCTCTGCATTAAAAAATTGCTCATTAGGTCCCTTTTATATATTTCCCCTCTCACTTTAAACCTACGTCCTCTAGTTTTGGACTCCCCCACCCTGGGGAAAAGACTTCGGCTATTCAACCTATTCGCGCCCCTTGTGATTTTATAAACTTCTGGAAGGTCACCCCTCAGCCTCTGACACTCTAAGGAAACTAGACCAAGTCTATTCAGCCTCTCTCTACAGCTCAAACCCTCCAACGCTGGCAACATCCTTGTCAATCTTTTCTGAACCCTTTCAAATTTCACAACATTCTTCCTATAGCAGGGAGACTAGAATTGAACACAGTATTCCAATAGTGGCCTAACCAATATGCTGTACAGCTGCAACGTGACCTCTCAATTCCTAAACTCGCTGGCCAATAAAGGCAAGCATTCCAAACTTCTCCTTCACTGTCCTGTCTACCCGAGACTCCACTTTCAAGGAACTATGAACCTGCACTCCAAGGTTTCTTTGTTCAGCAACACTCCCCAGGACTTACCATTAAGTACATAAGTCCCGTAGAACCCAAGTTTCCTAACCCAAACTGCAATTCGTTATAAACCTTCATCACATCTCCCGCAGAAAGAAAATGAAAAGGTTTTAATGAGATGCAGTTTCATTTTGCATTACAATTTTCTCATCATTTCTATTTTATGTACAGATTTTACTTTGCCAACAATAGATTCATACTAAATACACAAAGATTTTCCATAATGGCCATAGTATATATGAATCTATTCTGATCATGACATTCGTTTTCATCTTCTTAATAAAGAGTCCGCCATAATATTATCTCTGATTGCAACACGAATGAATTTCAAGTTGCATGGTTATAGCAGTAAATTCTAATGAAACAGTTTAAAATAATGTTATGAACTCATGATAGATCATTCAAAGGGTTATGATCCACAACTGTCTGCAGTGTTATTCGATATGTAGACTTCAACATGTTAGAGAACATAAAAGAGAGAAGAGTAGGTCACATGATCCTTTGAGTCCTCACGATCTGATCTGATCCTCAATTCTACATTCCTGTATACCCCAATATTCTATCATCCCCTTGGTAATCAAGAATCACCTACCACTGCTGTAAAAATATTCAAAAATTCTGTATCTACTGGCTTTTGAGGAACAGAATTCCAAAGAGACTCAATTGTCAGAATTTGTTTTCCCCTTATTTTTAAACCCAACACCAAACACGAAGTCTCTTCTCCAATGTTGAATATTGATATTACCACATATTTGATTTGTGTCAAAAATAACTGACTTACTATTTGATCCCCACATCCTTTGCCTCTATTAATACTGCACCACATTGCTGGCCTCAGAACCAGTTTAAACAGCTTAGGACAATTTGATGCTGCTAACGAACAATTCAAGTCATCAAAAGCACTCAACGTGTGTTTGGTTACTCAAATTTCTCGGCTTTTCTTAAACTTCTCAAAAGAACCACCACGGTGCTGAAATTCAGAACAAACATGGGTGAGATCGTAAATGAATACTCTGCATTGGTAATCACCCAGGAGATGGATATGGAGGAAAGTGGGATTAGTTAATATGCTTATGTGGAGCAAGTTAATATGCTAGAGCATTTTGAGATCAAGAAAGAAGTTGTGTTGGGTCTCTTGAGGAGCATTAAGATGGATAAGTCCCCAGGGCCCAATGGGATCTATCCTGGTTACTGAGAGAAACAAGAGACTGTTGGGGCTTAGACCAAGATCTTTGTATCATCGGTAGCAATTGGAGAGGTCCCTGTGGACTGGTGAGTGGCTAATGCTGTTCCTATGTTCAAAATGGGAAACAGATGATCCAGGAAACTACAGACCGATGAGTATCACATGGGTGGTTAGGAAGCTTTCGGAGGGAATTTTTAGGGATGGGATTTACATGCATTTAGAAAAGCATGGCCTAATTAGGGGCAGTCAGCATGGGTTTGTGCAAGGCAGGTCATGTCTTACTAACTTGATCGAATTTTTCAAAGAGGTAACAAAGGTCATCAATGGGGGTTGAGCAGTGGATGCTGTCTAAATGGATTTCAGTAAGACTTTTGACGAGGTCCCTCATGGTAGGCTTTCCAGAAGCTTAAGACGCATAGGAACCATAATGACCTGCATGTGTGGATTCAGAACGGGCTTGCTCATAAAAGGCAGAGTATAGTGGTGGAAGGGTGTTTTTTTTTTTAGCTGGAGGTCTGTAATTTGCACTATTCAGGAGAGATTTGTACTAGGACCTCTGCTGTTTGTGAAATATATAAATGACCTGCGTGAAAATATAGATGGGTAGGTTAGTAAATTTGTAGACGATACAAAGATAGATGGAATTGTGGATGCAGAGGGATATAGATCAGTTACAGATATGGACGAAGAAATGGCAGATGGTGTTTAATCCGGGCAAATGTGAGGTGCTGCACTTTGGGAGATTAAATGTTAAAGAAGAGTATACAATTAATGGCAGGACCCTCAACAGCACTGATGTGATATAGCGGTTCAAGTCTATAGCTCCTTGAACGTGGCCATGTAAGTAGACAGGGTGGTAAAGGAGGCATGTGGCATGCTTGCCTTTATTGGTCGGGGAACTGAGCACAAGAGTCAGGATGTCATGTTGCAGCTTTATAAGACTTTGGATAGGTCACAGTTAGAGCATTGTGTTCACTTCTGGTCATCACATTACAGCAAGGATGTGGAGGTTTTGGAGAGGATGCTGAAGAGGTTTATCAGAGTGCTGCCGGCATTCGAGGGTATGAGATATAAGGAGAGGCTCCAGTCTGTCTGGCCAACTCTGTTCTTGCCCCAGTGAAGTTAGCACTTCCCTGGTTTTATTCTGAATTGACTGTTATTATTTTTTACCGTTATCTGAAATCTCATGGAACAATGATCAGCGTCCCCTAAATTTTCCTCTGCTGACATTTAGGTATTTGACCTAACTCATTTCTAAGAACCAAGTCTAGCAATGCCTTGTTTCTTGTGATTGGGCACTTACAGCTGTAGAAAATTTTCCTGAACACAATCAAAGGCGGCTTGCCCCTCTCTGTCCTTAACACTACTATTATCCCAGTCTTTATTCAAGTTAAAACCATCCACAATTACACTAGCCTATAATGCTTTCAACTATAATTTCCTTGCAGACTTTGTTCTTTGACGTCCTTCCCTTCAATTGGTGGCCTGTAGACTACATGAAGTGATGTGAAGACACCCTTCCTTTGATTAGTTCTAGCCAAATCGATTCTACATATCCTCCAAGATATCTGTTTCCACCAGTACAACAATGCTGTCCTGAACCAGTACTGATGCCTTTCCTCACTTTCTTGTACACTTAAAATTAGGAATACTTAACACCTAGTACTGCCCTTCCTTCAACCAGGTCCCTTTGATCACTACAGCATAATTCCACATGCCAATCTACCCATGCATTCGCATACAAGCGATATAAATCTGATTTAACAAGCTTTAATTTTTTAATTTATTTCAACTCCAGGTATTAACATACTATTCTCTATTCTAGTCCTATCCATCTGTCCCAGTATTGTGTGCAATCAGATAGTACTGGATGATAATCTCTCCCTGTCCTAACACACCTACTAAATTAGGTTAACATATCCCAATAAAAAAATCACTAGGAAAATGTTCTGCAAGGAATTTGGTCTCAGCTCTCTGTAGGCGTCACTTCCTCCACAGCCAGTCCAGTATCCCGGGAATTGTTTTATGGGATATGGACATGGCTCGGTAGGCCAGCATTTATTGCTCATCCCTAAAAGCCCTTGAGAAGGCAATAGTGAGCTGCCTTCTTGAACTGCTGCAGCCTACTTGGTGTTGGTACACCTGCTTGGCTGTTAGAGGGGGAGTTCCAAAAAATATCCCAAGTAATACTGAAGGAACAGCAATATATTTCCAAGTTAGGACAGTGAGTGTACTGGATGGGAACCCACAGAGTGTGGTAGCTTCCTGGAAAGCACTGCCAGTGGAGACGGTGGAAGCAGGTATGCTAGAAACATTTAAGACATACTTTGATAGACATATGAATAGGAGGCGAACAGAGGGATAGAAACCGCACATAGACAATAAGTAGTGGATCTAAATTAGAATTAGGAATCGGCACAGGTTTACTGGGACAAAGGACCTGTTAATGTGCTATATTGTATAGTACATAATGCTTTGATAATCCCAATGAATTTTGAAAAGTTATCATTCCAGACAACATTGTTTTACATTAATAAATGTCCATCCACGGTTACAAAAGTTTATATTTCTTTGCCGTATGAATCAAAAGAACTTGCAATATCCCTTCAATAAGTTAATTTTCATAATTGACTCTGCTTATTCAATCCTCTCAACAGTCCTCCATCAGTGAATCAAACATTAAATCACCTTCATTATTAGGTTGACTTACAATAATTTGCAAACAATTATTGAGAGATAGCATAAAATTTCATCTAACTTTTCAAGCAACTCTATATTATCAAATTTATTCTTAGAGGTTTGATCTAAGAATTTTTAATTTCTGCTTCTTTCCCAAATCATGCTAATATTTATTTTAGAGATAGTAGGAACTGCAGATGCTGGAGAATCTGAGATAACAAGGTGTAGAGCTGGATGAACGCAGCAGGCCA
>JAHRHZ010000014.1:62321063-62400965 GCA_024137785.1 Ginglymostoma cirratum
GGAGCAGGAAGGCTGACATTTCTGAAGAAGGGTCTAGGCCCGAAACGTCAGCCTTCCTGTTCCTCTGATGCTGCCTGGCCTGCTGCGTTCATCCAGCTCTACACCTTGTTATCTCAGATTCTCCAGCATCTGCAGTTCCTACTATCTCTGAAACAATTTTAACCCCACTACAAAGCCTCTTCTAAGGATGCCTACCTTGAAGAAGTTACCCTCCTCCCTCTGGAAAAACCTCAGTGGATCTCTCTCCCACTGCAACTCTCTCGTAACCTCTTCAGCCTTGAAACTGCTCGACATTTCTGAAGAAGGGTCTAGGCCCGAAACGTCAGCCTTCCTGCTCCTCTGATGCTGCTTGGCCTGCTGTGTTCATTCAGCTCTACACCTTGTTATCTCTAATATTTATTTCGTTCCCTATTTATTTCACCACTGTTAACACACTTCTCTCCTGACTATCCTTCCTATCACAGTATTATTTTAACATACCAACCTGACACTGTGGCTCTTTTTTTTTTGCTTGAAGTACTCACTACATAATTTGCACAAATGCATTTCTTTTTCATTTGATACAGTCAACTGAACCTCACTCTTAATAGATACCCAGAGACAAGTAACAATACTACCATCTCGTCTCCAACTAAATTTCCAAGTTATGGCCTTTTTAACTGTTTTACTTTGTTTTGTTGAGACATCTTGGAATGTTTTTAGTCCAACTCAAATAATTTGAAACAAAAACAAAGAACACCACATTCTGGAAATCTGAAAGAAAACAGAAATTGCTCAGAAAATTCAGCAGATCTGGCAGCATAGGTGAAATAACGTGGTCAGTTTTTCTAAGAAATTTGACACATTGGTCAAAAGTATAGTTTCTAGGCTTTACATTACAAATTAAAGGGTCATTTTACCTCAAGCTCCTGGATCAGTTCAAAAGGACTGAATCCAATGAATTCATCAGGTGCTTCCCTAAAGGCATACAAGTAAGAGGAAATTCCTTTATCCTAAACATTAGGGCATTCCTCACAGTAAGCTCAAAACATGGCCTTTAAAGTTTGACACCATCCTCCAAATGTTCCTTGAGATTGTGAATGATAAGCTAAAGATAAATTGTTCAATTTCCAAAGTATTCACTACTACTTTAATGAGATGTGACATCAAAATTCGAATGTTGATCTGAATCTATTTCTTTGGACAGTGTCTATATTGCAAAACAAACGTCATATAGATCAAGAAGAACTACATTTATTGAATCCCATTCTATCTTCAGGATATTCAAACGTTAATTAATTGGGCAGCCAATTAATTTGAAGTTCAGTCACTGTAGCCATGTGGACATATCATGGCAACTAATTTATGCAAAGCATAAAAGAAACCACAAACAGCAAATGAAACATCATTCTATTTTTGTTTTGGTGTTCAGGGACATAACATTCTAGTTTGTATCTAAAGTAATATACTTAAGAACACTATTAAACAGGGAACATAGTCTTTTGGACTTAGTAAAGGTAATCACAAATATTTTGGGTAAAAAGTATTTGTGGCACACTTCTAAATATTCTTTTGTGAATTCTGTTGATAAAAGTGTACTTGGTCAGAGGAGAGACTAAATGCAGAGACTTGAGAAATAAGAATTGCTATTGATAAATCCTTCACCAAAGTTCTCAGATTTCAGCTATGTTTTGACTCTGAGCTACAATGCATTCTATCTTTCTCTTACAGGAAAAATTAAAATCTTTTTGGTCACCCTCTTGTGGAACTTTTCTCCTACCATCCACCCCCTCACTCAACTTCTTTTTCTTGCTACAGCCTTCATTATTGTTTAAAACCTCTGAGAAAAATCCTTCTGACAGTCTTTGGTTGATTCACTTATTATCTAGGTTTCTTTTCTCTCTACAGTACAGCGCTTAACACTCGAAGAGTCTTATTTATATAAAAAGCCTTGATCAATTAGAAGTTGCTGCTTGCATTACTCAGTAACTGTTTTCAGTTGGTACCTGACTGAATAATCAAAAGGCAAATATCAAGAGGTTAGAACTAATTTCAGTGTAATAAGAGCTGTTAGTTTTCAAATGTTGCAACCTCTAACACTATACTTATATCACGGAATTAATGTTTTACTTGGCTGGTGTTCTGAATTCCATCCTTTTATATTAGAGTCATAGGTGTTGTGCAAAGATTCCACGGCACCAGAACATGATGCAACAGGTCAGCAATGCATACCTGTTTGAAAATAGTTTATTTTCAAGCTGCAAAACTTGCTCTGGAATCTGAGGACAGAAATAAATAACCAGCGATAGCATTTATGACTGCTGCTGCAAGCTTGCCTTTGAAGGTGCTGGTGAAAAATACTTTTCATTACTTTTTTTTTACCTAGCCAACTTCAATGGCTAGGTGGTGATGCTCCATAAATGAGTGAATGGCACCACATAATTGCAAACTCCAAAAGTGGACATCAATGTTTACACTCAGGATGAATAAGTTATTGCAATTGCCCCATGGTGGGCTTCAGTCTTTCACCTTTACTTTTAAAAATAATAAAGAGAAATCTTGTATATAAACCAAGGAACTCCTAATTTTCCAAACTTCAAACAGGCAGAGCAAGAGGAATACACAAAAAGTGACACTTAATGGTAGGCGTGAGGCCTTGTGTAGAATGTTTTCTCAGAGTTTTAACCTGGAATCAGGCTGGTTTTATTCTGAAAGCAGGAATTTATAAAATGTCTTTCTAACAGAGTTCTTCATACCCTGCTCTAGCAGTTTCTAGAATGCAGGAATGTATGAATGATTAAAGATTCAACGGAGGGGCGGGCGGGTCAGTCAGCCATTTTAGGTTGTTCATTCTACTCACACCAGCTGTATGATCCATTAATCTCACTGCCCTTCATCTGTCTGCCTATAAACTCAGTGTCTGTGTGCTCTCCTTTCACTTTACCTGATGACGGGGCTATGCTCCAAAGGCTTGTGATTTCAAATAAACCTGGTGGACTATAAGTTGGTGTCGTGTGATTTTTGACATTGATTTCAATACACTAAGAACGTGACTTTGATTTCAATACACAAAGAACGTGTGAGAATGGTATACAATTACAACTCAGAAATTTGGAAATGTTAAGAAAATAGTGAGGCACAAAAGAGTTCAAAGATTTACTTAACGAAAAAGAAATTTAACAAGTATATCTTTAATGACATGCACAATAACCACCTCATCTATATACCATCCCTAAATCAGTAAAGTATCCCGAAGTGCTTCATAGAAGTGGCACAAAATTTGATATGAGCCACATAAGGAAATATTACAGTCAATGAACTAAACCATTACCAAAGAGGGGTTTTTACTGAAGGTTTTAAAGGGTGAAATTAAAAAATGTGCAGTTATAGGTTGAAATTCTCAAAAGGTTGAAGCTGAAAGTTCCACAAGTGGCAAAGTCAATAAATTGGGAATGCTCAGGAGGCCCAGAATTTGGAACAGCACACTTCTATGTATTGAACAATTGGAGAATGCTGCATAGATATGGAAGGGTAAAGGTGTGGATAAAAATTTTAAAATAAATCCTTGGCTGCATAACTCTGTAGTGTGGAAGTTTAGGGTGAATCGGTTCCATATAATGTTATAAAAAACATTAGAGGAATTAATATTTTGTAACAAAGGCAGTTTAAAGATTTTCAGCAGCAGATAAGCTGAGGCAAACTCAGCTTGGATGACGATACAGATGTAGAGAGAGACAACTCTTAGCAATGGCGTAGTCATATGGTTAGTAGCAAACCTTGGGATCAAATGACACCAACAATACCAATAGTCTGGTTCAGTCTTAGACAACTGCCTGAGAGAGGGGTTAGTGACTAGTGAGCGGAAGTTGTGGTGGACGCCGACAATAATTGATTTTTTGGACCCCTACCAATATTTTTCCACTATGTAATGAATTTTGCTATGTGCACCAATATTAAGTAAAATGTGTAAATGTGTAGTTGCTAGAAGAAACAAAAACACATTTAATATATGATGTACATGCACTTTGCCCTTAAGGCCATCCACCTTTTAAGAACTCTAGGTGATGTGTATCTACAATGTGGCAGCACTTCCTACATATGTTCGCCTGTGTCCAAGCTGAACAGAAGGAAATCAATTGGTTTGCTGAAATGTAAAACAAATAATTGCAAATGCAGTTGGGCGTGGTGGGGGGAGGGAGACAGACAAAGGGACTGCAAACAATAAACCAGGAAAGAGATAAATGCAGAATGGATGCAAATGGGACACATGAACAGGTGAAAATGGACCAGCTGTGCTGGGAGCAACCAGTACAGACCAGGACCTGTGGATAGGCAACAAACATGGAGAAAAGTATTCACATCCTAAAGTTGATGATCTCAATGTTGAGTTCTGAGGACTGTAAGGTACCTAGGCCAATGATGAAGTGCTGTTAGTCCTGCTTGTTTTATGCTTCACTGGAGCACTGCAGCAGTCCTGAGACAGACATGTTGGTACAGGAATATTATGATGTGACGAAGTGATGAAGATGAACAAGGAATGTTCCATGTAACTGTCAAAAAGGTAAGCATAACTGGCCACAAGTGGGTACCCAAAGCCATACCTTTGACCTGTAGAATTTGTTCGAAGCACAGATGAGTTTGGCCAAACAGAGGAGAGCAGTGATGGATAGAGATGATTCAGGCCTTGTTTCAAGGAAGAAGCAGAGAGCCTAACATCTTCAGCTGCTTCATCAATGACCTTCCCTCCATTAGAAGGTCTGAGTGCTGATGTTCGGCACTTTTCGTGACTTCTTAAGTACTGAAACAGTCAATGTATACAAATAACAAGACCTGGACAATATCCAGTCTTGGACTGGCAAGTGGCTAGTAACATTTGTGCCAGACAAATGCCAGGTAATGACTATCTCCAATAAGAAATTATCTATCTTGCCTCTTATTGGAGATCCCTTGACATTCAATTATGCTACCATCGCTGAATCCCTACTATCAACATCCTAAGGGTTACCATTGATTAGAAACTCAATAGAATTGCCATATAAATGCCATATAGAAGTAGCTTTGAGGCTAGGAATACTGCAGCATGGAACACACCTCCTGACTCCCCAAAACCTGTGCACCATCTATAAAGCACAAGTCAGGACTGGGATAGAATATTTCCCAATTGCCTGGATGACAGCAGATCCAACAACTCTCAAGAAGCTTGACAACATCCGGGACAAAACAGCGCAAGTGACTGGCACCACATCCAAAAGAATCCACCACCGATTCTCAGTAGCAACAATGTATATGATCTACAAGATGCACTGCAGAAATACACCAAAGACCCTTAGACAGCACGTCCCAAATCTACAACCACATTCATATAGAAGGACGAGGGCAGTGGATAAATGTGAATGCCATCACCAGTAAGGTCCCTTCCAAGCCACTCACCATCCTGACTTAGAAAGATATTGCCACTCCTTCACTGTTGCAGGTCAAAACTCTAGAATTCCCTCCCTAATGGTATTATGGATCCACCTACAGCACGTGGACCTCAGCAGTTCAAGAAGGCAACTCAACACCACCTTCTCAAGGGCAACTAGGGACAGACAATAAATGCTGGTCTGTGACATTCACATCCCATGAGAGAATTTAGAAAAAAGCTCTCAGGTCATCCTAATGTGGATAGCCATGTAGAGGGATTACATTTCGAAGCCAAAGAAAAGACAACTGGTGCCAGCAAACTAGAAATTTTGAAACCAATGCCAAATGCCAGAAGAATCATGGATGTAAGCAGGAAGAGACTTGACAAGAGGAGAACAGATTTAGTTGAGATGGGAAGAATAAATTCTATGGGCAGAAACATGCTGAAGCAATGGATCTTTCCAGGCAGTCCAGTTTGTAGATTTTAGGAAGAAGGTTCCCAAAACATTAACTCTTTTTTTTTTCTCTCCAAGTGCTGTCAGACCTGCTGGGTTCCTCCAGCACTGTTACAGTAAGCCATACAGAATTCAAGGACTGTGAGGTTAGAGGTTTTTTTTGGGGGGGGGGTGCACACCCTTAGATGAGTTGTGGTTAGTGATAGTTGTGGAACCAATAGCTTCATGTTCAATGTTTTGGGTATGGTCCAGGGGAAATAGGAGCCAGCGTCCAAGAGCTGGGACCCAGTCTCCACAAAGAAGTGGTCAATGCGTCAGTCAACAACACCACCACCACCCTTAGCGGCAGGTTTGATTACAAAGTTAGGGTTGAATCTGAGAGCCAGATTGCAGTCAGTTCAGAGTGAGACAGTTAAAATGCATGAGAAGACCAGAGAAATTAAGGTGATCGATGTCACACTGACAGTTCTCAATTGGTGGGAGCGATACAGGTGAGGGAGAGCGTTGCAGGCAGTCAACAGGATGGGGATGGGATTCCTGTCCAAAGGAAGTGGGTGTGGAGGTGCAGGAAGAAGAACTTGATGTAATGCCATGCCCAAAATTAATTAAGATCGGCATGTAAAAGGATAAAACGAAGCCTTTTGCTGAGTGCAAATCGTCAATATCAGAGCACAGATGGTCAGATGATACCCAACAAGAGATGGATTTGGAGTAAGGGATGGAGTCAGAGGGAAGGGGAAGGAAGGATTCCAGAAGGGCATGTAACCTTTGAGTTATTGTAGCATGCACTCCTTAACAACTCAATGGATGAGAAAAAGTTTCTTATTAAAATGACAAACAAACTGAAGAATGAAATGAACCGGGGGAAAGGGCACCTTTATCATAGTGTGAAACAGTGATTATGGGGAGAGATTAAGAGTCGCATTTGGTGGCACATAATGCAGAGTATGGATCTCAGGATGCAGTGAGAATAGATGTCCAAAGAGAACTGTATATCACAGAGATATCTGCAATCTTGGGTGGATTCAAAACAAGAAAGATGAAACTTCAGTTGGAATTGACATTGGATAAATCTGAGCCACAGTCACCAAGGAATGACAATGGCTGTGAAGACAAATTTTGGCAAATACCTTATCAAACGTGAGGAGGGAGAACAAACATAACGATGTTGAACAAGAATCAAGATTCAAAACAAAAATCCTGTCAGAGGAAAGAGCATAAATTCTTCGGGGGCAGCGGTGCTTTTGGAGGGCAAATCTGAATAAGAGGCCGACAATGTCTGTGGAGTGAAAACTGTTAATAACATCAGCTAATATGTGAGGCAGCAAGGAAAGCTAGTTGATTAGCAGTCTATTGTGACCAGGGTCAGAGGAGACAGAGAGGAGTCTTCGGGATAAGGCAGGAAGGGAGATAGGAGAAGAACTAGAAAAGTAGGATATAGGACTTGAACAGGTAGAACAGTAGAAGTTTGACCTGATGAGGTCGGGGAAGGGAGGGAAGTAGCAGAGGTAGCTAATTGGATAGTCTCAATCTCAGCATGCAAGCTCAAGAATGCACTGCAAGTCATGGGGTCTTTACATAAAATAAACCGTAGATGTGAGTTTTCAAGGAGCATATTGTTCAGAATTCCTGACTGCCAACACCAAACACAAATCTGACTTCAGATTCTAACTGTATTTGTCTTTATGGATCAGTTAAAGATGTTAAACATTTACAGTCACTTACTGACCTCCCTTAACATGACACTGCAGGATTGGAACCAATGTAACCATTAAGTCACACCAGATTAGAGAACATGGGACAATAGGAACTGTGGATTACATTTCTAGTGGTCAGAGAAAAATTGGGCCTCAGTAGCTCCATCTCTACCCTCAATCCACTTAACATTCTGCTATTCATTTTCCTTTCTATAAAACCATGAGATCCATCACGGTCCAGCTCTCTTTAACTACTTCCAACTTAGTCCATTGTCTCTCATCACACCCTAAACATCAATCTACCCCTTTACCATCCCCAAAATGTTGGTCTCAGAAAGCTATAAACCATATCACCTTCAACAAAGCAGTTACCTTTGTCCTTTCCCACCCTACATTCCTATTTGTTTCTTTCAGAGACTTTGCTTACAAAATTCAAGAATATTTCAATGAAAAAAAAACAAATTAAAAGCAAAGATTCACCTTGCTCCTCTTCAAATATAAATGTCTTACTTTCAGTTTCTTTCAATGTGCTGTCCATGTGTTAGCAATTGAGCACGAGCTACATACATTGACCATTTTTGATTTTAAAACTGGATGAGGTAATTAGATGGCTTCATAATCAACTGTTTTAAAACATAATGAAGCTAACCTTTAGATGAACTACAACATAATTTCCTCGCTATGAATATTTTCCTCTTTCATTTTTTAAAGTTTATAGACAATGAAATAATGGTTATAACTGGATCATAATCATAAGTCATTTATTTCTTTCACATACAGCTTTTATTTTATAAAGACTATGTTTTTGAAATGAAACATCTAGCTTTTCAACGAGAACTTCAACATTGGGAAGTTTCTGTGCAAAAGACAATGTTCTCATTGATAATGCACCCTGGGAAATTCAACACAACTGCTGCCATAGATCTTACACAAAAGTATCAACTCATTGTTCAGGCTTTGGAGATAGATGAGGCCTTCAACTATAATCTTTCCAAGAGGCATTAAAAGCCATAAAAAGAGAAATCAATGCAAAAATTTAAATTATTATTTAACATTTTTTAAAAATATTTTGTCATTAGACCCCTTATTTGGACAAAATAAATTGCAGTAACTGAAGGAAAATGGTGCATGTTAAGCTTTCAGATCACATTGTCAGAGATTTATGGCGTTCCTGTGACTGCACAACAGAAGGATGAAATCACAGACATTTTTCACAATAAATTTCAGCATAGAAGCTGACAATAGTGTCAAAAATATAGCAACCAGAAGCCAACTCGCAGAGATGCAAGATTTTCATGTTGTATCTATGTTTATAGCTTATTGATTTGGAATGTTCTTGGATTGAAAGTTGAAGCATTTAATCTACCACTGTTCCTGGATCCATAGCAAAGAACTGCATGGATAGAAAGTGTAAATTACCCTGAATCATTGCTAAATCTGTGAAATATCCATATACTTACAACAATAGCATTAACATACTTTAAACAGAAAGAAAATGACAGCTCGAAATTAGATAACATAGCCCTTTATGTCTCTGCTGAAGCTTGTTAAGCAGCATTAAATTAACCCCAATGCCCCCCTCTCTCCATTGCTCCCTATTCTCCTCTGTTCAAACATTTATTCAACTTGGTCTCAAAAGACACCTATTTCCATGCTTTCAAAGCCTTTTACCTAAAAAATATTTCCCCTAATGTTTTAGGAGCAGCAGGTGGTATAGTGGTAATACCCCTAGGCTAATAATGCAGAACCCCATGCTATAGCTTTGGGGGCATGGGTTCAACCACTGTACCTAGTGAAATTTGAATTCAATTAATAAAATGTCAAATTACAACCTAGTTTTAGTATTGGTGGCCATGCAGCTATCTCAGGGAAAGTGTAAAAAAGAAATGTGTGAAGGAAGTGTTTTTATACAGAGGGTGATAGGTGCCTGAACATGCTGCCAGGGAAGGTCGCTGAAGCAAATACATTAGCAATGTTTAAAAGGCATTTACACAACATTAAAAATCAGGGAATAGAGGGATATGGACCATGTGCAAGCAGACAGAATTAGTATACAATGGCATCATAGTTGGCAGAGACATGGTGGGCTGAAGGGCCCATTTATGTACTGTACTGTTCGATGTTCTATTTCACTGACTCTCTTACCGTTTTAGATTTGATATTGTCTCATCACTGTCTGTAAAGACTATCTTTTTCAATCTGTCTTTTTTGACTGTGGACTGAAATTTGAAAAGAACTATTTTTAAAACCAATGAGTGCTGAAGGATAACAACATGTTTTAAAAGCAAGTAACCTGACAAACATACACACACAGCTACTGCTTTAAGCAGCAGTGGAAGGAGGCTTACAGACAAGCTGGAACTGGTGAGTGTATAAATGGAGATTCAATTGGCAACAGGTAGCTGATTCATACCTGGTCACCAGTCAACAGACCAATGTCAATGGCCTTATATCTGTGACTAACAATGGGGATCGCTTGCAGGTAACTAAACTGCTTGCGGCTGTGAACAAGATAGGGAGAAACCATCAGACCTCCGAAAGCTGTCTCTGTGCTCTGCAGTAAAAACAAATTTCCTTCAGTTGTTGGTGCAGGCTGTGACTTTTAAGTAATGTCAGAAACCTTTATAAGTGTGAACCAAGTCACTTTCTTCTTTCTGCCATCAAGTGAAAGCATCTGGAAAAGGAAGATCGAGAAGCTACATTCCAAGCAGAAAAAGAATCATTTCAAAACAGGGATTTTTTTTCCTATATGTATGTTTATGGAAGGGACAGTTTAAAAGGTGATTAGAGTTTCAACTGGTGGTTATGTGCTGATTGTTCATAATTGTTTGCCTATGGCTAGAGTCTATTTATTTGTAAAAAGTAGCAATTATCATTAAGTACAGAAACCTGGCCCATGCTTTCCGCCAACCTGAGTCTGAAAGTCAAGTAAGTTGAGAAATGCTGTGTATTTTGCAAAATTTTTAACTTTTGTGTTGATTCCAGAGATAGCAGGGCTGGATTTCCAGTAGCAACCCATCGAGGTGACACATGGCTGGGCAAACATACTTTGTTTGCCCACCTCTGACCTAAAAGGACAAGGGCAGCAGATACAAGGAGGATCAACACCTGTAAGATGTCCTTTCAAGCCTCACATCATCCTTGGAACTTTATCAACATTCCTTCAGTGCTGATTCATCAACATCTTGGAACTCTCTTCCTAACATCACTGAGTGTGTAAAACAGACAGTGCTGGAGAACTCAGCAAGTCTGGCAGCATCCATGGAAGGTTTTGAGTCCAATGACTTTTCTTTGGAACCTATGTGACTTGAAGGAGTAACTCTGTTTCTCTCCTGAAAGATGTTGCCAGGTCTGGATTTTTCCCGCACTGTTTTAAATTTCAGATCTCCAACATGTATAGTATTTTGGAGATAGCAAGAACGGTAGATGCTGGCGTCACAGTCAAAACAGTGTCGAGCTGGAGGAACACAACAGGTCAGGCAACATCAGAGGAACAGGAAAGTCGACGTTTCAGGTCGGGACCCTTCATCTGTAGTATTTTGTTTTTGTTATAGCACCGTAGGTACACCTACGCCACATGGACTACAGTGCCTCACTATCAGCTTCGCAAGGCTATTAGGGATGAAGAACAAATGCTGGCCTTGTCAGCAATGGCCATATCACACAAAAACAAGTTGCTCACAAGTTCCAAATACAAATTTTTTTTTTCAGGATTTCTTTTGTTTTAAACAGTCCACCTGTTTCAACTAACACTGTTTTTACTCCATTATAAGTTGAAGGTCTTGTTTGTTTTTTTTTTATCCAACCTTCCGAATGCTTTTGTTTGTTCAACTAGACAGCCATTTAAAAATAGTAGATCTAAAATAAAACGCATTATTTGACTGAACACTGAATCTCAGATAAGTCTTTACCTTTTTTAGGGAGCATTTTTTTTGAAGTATCAAATTCACTACTGCCTGTTCCAGCACTTAGTTTCACAATAGTTTTACTATGCAGCCAAGGCTGGAGGAGGAAGTCATGATCATCGTTTTAATGATTACATATTCCACAAGTCATAAGTACAGTATACACCTACACAGTGGCTCATTTTGATTTTAACTGGTGGAATGTGCCCAAATAATTCCAGGGAATGCACTGCAGAGTTGTTGACAAACTATTTTCACTTCTAACACTTTGGCCTAAAGCCAGTAAACTGATGGAATAAAAGTATCTTGTGTTTGTTGGCCATGAGTGCCCTACAGTAGATGAATTCAAAGGGCCTCAATAACACCATTATGACTCCCTTCAGACACCATAAAACTGTGGTATACCGAATTAGGTAGTCTTACTTAGAACAATGAAAAATAGCTAGTGTGAAAAACAAAACTTAGCACTGGTTAAAAGGGCCCTCTTTTGCTACTACACTTATATACAAGCAGAGCTGATAAGCTTTATTCTGCATTCGTACCGACTGATCTAGAAATTTCTGGTACAGACTCAGTGCATAAAATTATCTTGATACTTAAAGATGTCACTTCAAAAACTGCAAATATAATTAAGATCAATGGGGTGGAGTGAGATACGCAATGAATTTTATTTTTAAAAAAATGAATACAGGGCATCCGGTAATTTCATTTCTACAAATGCATATACATAATCTATAATTTCATGTTAAAGTACATTACAAGGTAACTCATGTTATGAGTACACAAAAATGCTCCTTCATTAATGCATCACCTACTTCTTCCCCACCTACTCTCCCCACAGCCTCAACCCCCCTCCCTCTATTTATTTCTGGGCTCCGCTCCCCAGTCCAGTTGAAGAGTTTCAGCCCGAAACATTGATTTCCCTGCTCCTCGAATGCTGTCTGAGTTGCCATGCTTTTCCAGCTCCACGTTTATCGACTCTAGCTTCCAGCATCTGCAGTCCTTACTGTCTCCAATATACAATGTTATTCTGGTACCATAACTGTATTTAATTTCAGCAAAGCAAAAAAAAAAGTATCTTTAACTGATGAAACAGAATACATTTTAAGGAGAAGTTGGTTCCAAAAATTGAATTTAAGTAGCATTAACAAAAAAAGTAACATTCATCTTGCTGTGAAACACTATTAATTTTCAATCATAAATTTCCTGATTTTACACAGTTAAGCAATAAAAATTTGCCTTCTATTGTCACATGAAACTGGATGGACCACCTGGCATTGAATGAGGCACTGGAAACAATAATGGCAAAAATTGCCCTGATCCCTGCAAAGTCCTCCTTACTGACATCTGGGGGCTAATGCCAAAATTGGGAGGGCTGTCTCACAGGCTAGTCAAGCAGCAGCCCGACATTATCTGTAAGGTATGACTCCAAGAGTGTGGCTATGTCCTAGTCGCCACCATCACCAAGTCTGGGTGGGACCAGCAGATGTGGCGGTGCAGTGGTATATAGTCAAGAGGGAGCTGCCTTGGGAATCCTCAACATTGAGTCCAGACTCCAGGAAGTCTTATGGCATCAGGGTAAACATGGGCAAGCAAACCTCCCTCTGATTAGCGTGGACCATGCTTGCTCAGCTGATGAATCAGTACTCCTCCATATCGAACAACATATGGAGGAAGCACTGAGAGTGGTAAGGGCAGAGCATGTGCTCTGGGTGAGAGACTTCAACGTCCATGACTAAGAGTGACTTGGCAGCAGCTCTGCTGCACAAGCTTGTTGAGTCCTAAAGGACATTGCTGTTAGATTGGGGCTGCAGCAGGTAACAAGGGAACCAACAGGAAGGACAAACATACTTGACCTTATCCTCACCAATCCACCTGCTGCGGATGCATCTGTTCATGACAATATTGGGAAAACTGACCACTGCACAGTCCTTGTGGAAATGAAATTATACCATCACATTGATAATACCTTCCATCATGCAGTGTGGATCAATGTGCCAAATCAGTGAGACTATGAACAGATCTAGCAAGACTGGACATCCAAGAGCTGTAGCCCATCAATAGCAGCAGAATCTGAAACCTGGCACACCTGCACTCAATCATTACCATCAAACCAGGAGATCAATCCTGGTTCAACAGAGAGTGCAGGAGGACATGCAAGGAGCAGCACTGGACATACCTAAAAATGAGGTGTCACCTTTGTTGAAGCTACCAAGCAGGAATACCTCTAATCCAAACAGCATAAGCAGCAAGTGACAGAGCTAAACGATCCCATGACCAACAGATCAGATCTAAGATCTGTAGTCCTGCCAAATTCAGCTGTGAAAGGTTGTGGACAATTAAACTCACTGGAAGAGGAGGCTCCACAAAAATCCCCGCTCTCAACGATGGAAGAGTCCAGCACATTAGTGCAAAAGTTAAGGCTGAAGCATTGGCAACAATCTTCAATCAGAAGTGCCAAGTGGATGATCCACTGCAGCCTCCTCCAGTAGTCCCATGCATCACAGATACCAGTCTGCAACTAATTTGATTCACTCAATGTGATTTCAAGAAACGATTGGAGGAACTGGCCACTGCAAAGGCTACGGTCACTAACAACATTCAAGCAATAGCACTGGAGACTTCTGCTCCAGAACTTGCACACCTCTAGCCAAACTGTTCCAGTATAGTCACAATACTGACAATTACCTGACAAATATGGAAAATTGTCCAGGTATGTCCTGTACACAAAAAGCAGGACAAATTCAACCTGTCCAATTACCAATCATCACTAAAGCAATAACTTATGTCATCAGTGCTATCAAGCAGCACCTGCCTAGCAACAACCTGCTCACTGATTCCCTGTTTTGGATTCTGCCAGGGCCACTCAGCTTCTGACCTTGCTACAACCTTGGTTTAACAACGGACAAAAGAGCTGAATTCCAGAGATGAGACAACAGTGACAACACTTGACATCAAAGCAGCATTTGACTGAACATGGCATCACAGAGTCCTAGCAAAACTGGAATCAGTGGGAATCAGCCCAGAATGGGGGTCTCTGATGGTAGGAGTCATAACTGGCACCTAGGAGGATGTCTGTGTTTGTTGGAAGTCAGTTATTTCATCTCTGCACGAGTTCCTCAGGGTAGTGTCCTAGGCCCAACTATCTTCAGTTACTTTTCATTAATGACATTCTCTCCATCATAAGGTCAGAAGTGAGGATGTTTGCACTGTGTTCAATGATTGCACTATGTTCAGCACTATTTGTGACTTCACTTACTGAAGCATTTCATGTATAAAAGCAAAAAACCAGGACAATATCCAGGCTTGAGCTGACAAGTGCCGAGTAACAATCGCACCACACAAAAGCCAGGCAATGACCATCTCCAACAGAAGACAAACTTAACTCCTTAACCTGAAATTAATTTGCTGTTCTTTCAGTGCCGCTGGGTCAAAATCCTGGCATTCCTGCTCTTACAGCATTGTGGCGTAACTATACCAGATGGACTGCAGCAGTTCAAGAAGGCAGCTCAACACTTTCTCAAGGAAATCTAGGGATGGAAAATAAATATTGGCCCATCCACAAGAGCCTACATTATAAAACTGAATTTTTTTTAAATTGCTGGCATGTTTTCAATATGCCTATCTGACTTTCTTTGAGGGGAAACAAAAACTTTCTAGATTTCTACATATTTCTATATGATTCAACATATATAGTCAGTTCTGATATAACTCAAGTTTCTTCAACGCAAATTGGCTTTAATGCAATTGAAGAATTTATCCGCTATTTGTAAAAAGTGAAATTTCCTTACCTGTATCGGCTATAACTCGATACCGGCCTCATTAGTTTAAATGGCTTGATTATTTCACAATTTTCTTTTAATGTGAGATCACACGAGAACATAACTATCACATTATATCAGAACCGACTATAATCAATCTGTAAGGTTTTGGAGAAGATCTGTAGCTCGGGTTGTGGGTGTTGAGGTTGGTTGGCTCGCCGAGCTGGTTTGTTGTTCCGCAGACATTTCGTTACCGTGCTTGGTTACATCCTCAGTACAGACTCTGATGAAGTGTCGGTGTGTTTTCCCACCTGGTTTTTAAACTCTGGGGTCCATTGCAATGGATTGCCTCACTTTCAGGTTTCCTCCGTAGTGGAATGTATATGGGGTCAAGTTCAATGTGTTTATTAATAGCATGCTTCGTGGAGTGCCATGCTTCCAGGAATTCTCGTGTTTGTCTCTGCCTAGCCTGTCCCAGGATCTTGGTGTTGTCCCAGTCGAAGTCGTGGTTCTCCTTGTCCATGTGGATTGAGATGAGTGAGTATTGGTCGTGTCTTTTTGTAGTCAGTTGGTGTTCATGTACTCTTGTTGTTAGTTTCCTTCCTGTTTGTCCGATGTAGTGTTTCTCGCAGTCTCTTCAGGGGATCTTGTAGATGACATTGGTCCTGTCCATGGCGGGGAGTGGGTCTTTAGTTCGGGTGAGCACTTGTAGGGTTGATGTGGGTTTGTGTCCCACCCTGATGCCCAGCGGTCGTATAAGTCTTGGGGTGAGTTCTGACGTGTTCCTGACGTAGGGTAGTGTGAGGAGTGTGTCGAGGCATATAGAATCTTTCTGATGCTGTGCCTGTGGACATCTCCTGACCCAGTTCTTTGGATATCTATTATCCTTGAACAGTTGGAAGAGGTATTCCTCCTCCTCTTGGCGTACTTCCATGTTGCTGCAGTGTGTTGTTGCCCTTTTAAATAGTGTTCGCACGCAGCTGTAATCAATCTGCCCTCTGGCCCCTTTTTCTGCTTCTTCTTTATCGTTTTCTCTTTCATCATCCTGAGAACACTGGGCTTTGATTTCCCTACCATTCCCCATTGTGGGAATGTACCTCCAATGTGCGTGGATCATATCCTCTTTCAAGGCTGGTCTACGATAGTTTTCCTGCCCATCCTTGGTTTTAATTTACTGGAACATATTCTTCTCATCCCACCATCATTGGCCTCCAGTGTAGCATTTTTATTCTGTGTTGTTCCTTGTCCTATTTTTCCATGGCTAACCCAATTCATACAATATTATGATCGCTGCTCCCTAAAAGTCTTTGGTTGCCAATGTGGACTTTGGATTCTAGCGAACTCTGCGATACTACAAGTTGCAGCAAAAAAGGGGTTAATAATTGCAAACTAAGTCTGCAAAACACATGCTACATATATTCAACATTTTCTTGTCTGTGCCTGATAACAAACATAGCAAAAAACTACAATGCCAAGATGCATGCTTGTTGGATTCAAATGATCTTAATTGAACGTGAAGCTAACTGTATGGAGCAGAAGACATTGGATGTTAGGCTGTCAATCACTGGTTGCTTCAGCACTGATGGACAAGCAACAAAAGTAGAGACCAAGGTGAAGATGCAAACCCTGAAACAAAGACAACTGATATCGAGGACCCAGGACCAACATGCAGGAGTCCTGGTCAGGGACTCAGTGAGGGGCCAAAGAATGCTAAAGCCAAGACTAATCACTTAACAGGTGGTATTCTATACAAGTTATAAGTACTTATATTTTGTGATTTACTGATTAATGTTACAATAAAATTGTTGGTCAACTGGTCTATTTGTCATCAGTTGTACAAGTTAAGGTTTAGAGCCAAGGGATAGCACAACATTAATCCAACTCATGCCCCAAATCCTTCCTTGCTGATAGAGAAACACAATGAACATGAAATTTCTTCTGAACACTCTCAGAATTTCCTCTCTGATCACTTACATTATCAAAATCCTGGTCTATATTCGGATAATTAAAATATACTATCACAATTCTAATACATTTCAACTTCTAAAATTTCCCTGCAAATTTGCTTTACTGTAACTTTCTCCGTATTTAGAGGTCTACTGAATACACTAGTAATCTAAATCTAAATCTCAAATATTTCTTAATTCTAACCAAATAGATTCAGTCCTTGATCTCGTTTTCGCTCGCCAGCCCTGTTAGTATTGTCTTCAAATCACTGTCCTGACTTGGAACTATATAGCCATTCCTTCACATTTGCTGGGTGAAAATCCAGAAACTCCCTTTGTGACATTGAAGAAGGTAATTTATCACCACCTCCTCAAGGGCAATTAGAAAAAAGCAATAAATGCTGCCCTTGCATATTCCAAGAAAGAATATTTAAAAACTACAGTATCATGATCCTTGCAGATGGTAATACTGGACAAGTCAGATACCAGAATAATTCCAAATCTCATAGAAATAGTCCCCAAGTTCTATTTTTTGCAATTTGGTTACCATGGTGGTCAGTCATAAACAAGAACATTGTTTATTACGCTAATGAAGTGCTCAGGCAATTTGGAAAAATCTTACCTTAAGCAGCAAAAAGAAAAATAAAACTTTTCCCAGGTCATTTTTTATAAACTCAACCCCAGTGAAGTATCACTGTGATCTTAAATCTTTAATTTATTACTTAGCTGATGAATTTGCAAAGATTTCCTTTTGGACTTTCTGCATATTCTAAGATGGGACTCCCTCCATTACTGTCTCCCCAAGACAGAAAGACATCAAACTAACTCACTGACTTCACAGAGATAGGAGGAACTAATTCTGGGGCAAGTAATTAGCATCCTGTCTCCTCGATGTTTGTGATCTGGTGGCACAGCTCCAACAGCAGTCAAGAAACTTAAAACTATCCACGACAAACATCCATTCGATTAGCACCCATCTACCACCAGCACAGTGGCAGGAAGTGTTCGTCATCTACATGACACATTGCAGCAACTCACGAAGGCTCCTCAGGTAGCAAGTTGCAAACTTTTGACCTTCGACTACAAGGGCAGCACATGCAATGGGAACAATACCACCTACATGTTTCCCTCTAACCTGACTTAGAACAACATGCTGTTCCTTCACTATTACTGAGTCAAAATCCTGAAACTCCCTTCCTAAAAGCATTGAGGGCACAAATATATCCCCACAACGGCAGGGTTCCAAATGGCAAGTCACCATCACCTCATCAAGGAAAAAAAATCGAGATGGATAATAAATGCAGGCCTAGCCAGCAAAAAAACACATACATTGGGCGAATAAAAACAAAATCAGCATATTACAATGTTCAAAGGGGCTTGCACTCCTTAGAGTTACTCAGAATCCTGAAATGGAAGATGCAGCAATGCTTTCATGGAGCACAAATCTATCGCCCTATCTCAGAAAGGCACATTCATTTAAACCTCCCCTCCCATTCTGACAGTGCAGTTATTGTCTCTCAGGCAGACGGCTCAGACTGCTGCTGCTCATGCTAAGATGTTAAAATTTGCAACCAGGCTGTCAAGGTTCAACTATGTTGTTATCCAAAGCCATCTGTAGTCTCTTAAACTTAATGGCAGTAGCCTTACACCAGCCATGCTGCAACTTCAGGGGAAGTATTATCTTACAGCACTAGGACAGGCAAATGCACAGACGTTAGAGGAAGGTGCAGATTTCACTGAGAACATATGAATTAGGAGGATTAGGTTATTAGGTCCTTTCAGCCCACTCTGCCATTCAATTAGATTATGGTTGATCTGATTGTAATTTCAACTCTACTTTCCTGACATTATCTCAGGATGTCCTTCCTAAAGAAAATTCATACATTTTACGTGACAGCTTGGCTGTGCACATGTGCATGGATTATGCAATTAACTCACTGACCACATGGTAAGGAAACAGCCCTAAAAAGCCACTATCTACCCTTTGTTCGCCATAGTGGCTAAAGTACAGCTAAGAAAGAGGAAATGGTCACAGAATGATGGCATTAAGACTGTTACCAGGTTACAGAGCACTGACTTGTGTGATTCTTTGCATATATTCACACAGCAGCTGGACAAAAGACATCATTACCTAACTGGTTTGCATACATGCAGCAACATGACACCTGATATGACTTAGCCCAAAAGTGTGTGCCTCAACTGCAGAAATGTTATTTTGAACAAAATGCACCTATAATGCTTGAACTAAAGGTGCTTCGGTTCCAAATTCACACCAAACAATGCAACCTTATATTCATTTTTGAATTTCCTCAGAAATAGCTAAAATGTGGTCACAGCTAACACAGAGGCTACCCAACCTTCTGCTATATAGTTTCACTCACCTCGTCTTCCCAGCCAAACCTCCCTTCAACCTTCACCTGCCCTAGCCTCATGGGGGCTCAGTGGTTACCACTGTACTGCCTCACAGTGGCAGGGACCTGAATTCAATTCCACCCTCAGGCAACTGTGTGTGGAATGTGCACATTCTCCCATGTCTACATGGGTTTTTTTCCAGGTGATCTGGTTTCCTCCCACAAACCAAAGATGTTCAGGTTAGGTAGATTGGCCATGGTAACTGTGGGGTTATGGGGATAGGGTTGGTCTAGGTGGATTAGCCACGTTAACCAATGAGTTACGGGGATAGGGTGGGTCTGGATGGGATGCTCTTCAGAGTGTCAGCGTGGACTCACTGGGCCAAATGGCCTGCTTCCATACTGTAGGGATTCAATGATAGAGTCTATGATAGCCCTAAACTGCACATACATTTCTAGTTTTTCTCATGTTTTCTCAAATAGTCTAAACCTAACCCTCATCTCTTCCACACGATGAACCATGTTCTCCTTTTTCCACATTCCTGAACTGCTGACCACTCAGCTTGTCATCCTGGTCTCCATGCAGGATGACATTGTAACATATTCCCTCATCTCTGGCTATTCTCTCATCTTAGCTATTCTTTCAAATCCAAAGCCACCACACCCCACTCTCAACTGGCCAGTTCCCATTCATGCGAATATTTTATTCATTTGTTCTTCTTTTTTGCAATTTAGGACAAACATAACTTGTTTCGTGAATGAACGTTTTCAAAAATACTAATGTTATGCACAAGAATACATGATTGCTACTATCATTACATGGTCAAGTGATGTTGTAAATTGACATTAAACAGGTATAATAAAGTAAGTCATGTTATTGAATACATCCCTCACATTGAATAAATGCCAATGCTTTATGAGAACAAAAGAATTTAAATATTTTTCATTTTACACATTAACTTCTCCTCTGCAAATAATTCAAAAACTGTCAAATATTCAGCAATTAGCTCTCTAGATAATGTTTTACAGAAAAACTATTTACTACAGAAATAATTACACATTTGTTTTTACACTTATGTCAATGTGGTTTGTAATCTCAGCAGTGCTGCTACAACCAATACATTGTACTTCTATTTATACCGTAGTTTAAAAATCTTCAGGTACAAGATTGACAAAATCTGAGAATGGACCAGACCTGCGTCACGTACAACAACAGAGTGCTTCACATCTGGTGACCAGGATTTTACCTATAACGAAGAGAGAGCAGAGCTCCCAAAAGCCCAGTTACTGCCATACCTTGGCAATTCTCTCCTCCCCAGATCTTGCACACATTCAGCTCCTCTGAACCACAGCCACCCCTTTCAGGCTCACATCTTTTCTGACAGTCTCAGCAAAGAGCTCTGTACAACACATAAACAAGGCGGGAGAGAGTGGGCAACCCTGCCTGACTCCAGATCTGATTGGGAAGCTTTCTGATTTCCAACTATTGATCGAGACTACACTAACAATGTTGATGTAGAGCAGTTGGGTCCAATTGCGGATTCCTTCCCCAAAGTCTATTTGGGACAGCACGTCCCACATGTCGATGTGCAATATCCTGTTAAAGACTTTCTCCTAATTGAGGCCAATTAGGCAGGTGTCCAGACCCCTGTCCTGAGCATGGCAATTGTATCCCTGAGGAGCAGAGGGCTCTCAGAGATCAGTAAATACAGGTTTGGTCAATATGAATCACCGATACCAGAGCAAACCTGACCTTGTTAGCGATGACCTTAAACGCGATTTTGTTGTCTGCAAACAGCAGTCAAATTTGTTGCCAATTTCTAACTTCCTCCCTCTCCGTCTTTCACTCGTAGACAAGGGTGATGATACCTTTCCTCATGGGTTTGCACTTGCTACTTGCCAGAAGCATATTATCGTACACTTCCAGCAGTTCCTGGCCATTCAAGCACCACAGAGCTGAATACAACTCGGCCAGTAAGCCGTCACTTCCAGGAGTTTTATTCTTTTCTAAGGACTTGAGGGCTTTGCTCAGCTCACCCAGAGATAACAAGTGGCCCAGCCTCTCCCGGGTGCTGTCACCTAAGACTTCCATGATAGTGGGCAGGAACTCAGTCACCCAAGCCATTTTCCACTTCATCTGGAGGTCTAAGATGGACCGTGTCTGCAGGGACACCACACAACTCTAGATAGGCGGGGGAAGGACATACCCATTGGTGCCCTCATCCTGATGGCCACCTTCGTGTGTGACTCTATCAAGCTGTGCATAGACCCTCGACATGCAAACACCAAGTGTCACTACGAACTCAGGTTCTATCTGTCCCAGTGTTGTGAAGGATGGGTCTGGCCTCAGTGACGCAGAACGTTCCAAGCAGCTGGTCTGTTCCTCATCGCCTGTCCTTCATGGAGAAATGTGCACAGAAAAACACTGACCACAAGTCCATCAGGAAGTGGTCAGCAGATTGCATTATTGGTCTCCTGTGGGAAAAGGAGAAGGTGGATCCTGTTGGGTTGCTCCTTAAGCAGACTGTCAAGTCATTTGGCAAAATGCCTCATCACCAGAACTTTCCAAGAAGCATCAAGACATCACTTAGATACTGGTGAGGGCAGCACCTGCACAATCCGTCATGTATGCCCAGAGAGAGAGTGGGAGGGAGGGAGTATGTGTGTGTGTGCACGTGGTAGAGACTATCACACACCACCTCTGGGGTATGTTTTTGCAAAGCAAGTGTGGAGAAAAATGCTGTGGTTTCCGTTGAGGTTGGTCCCAAACAGCTGTGATGCAGGACTCTATGCTCTATGGTCTGTTCCCCGGGATGCACACCGAGACAAACATCAATTGGGCCTGGAGGGCCATCAACTTGGTGAAAGACACTCTTTGGTCTGCCTGAATCTTGTTGGTCTTCCAGGGCAAAGAATCAACCTCAACCAAGTGTTGCAGACTTGCACATTCCAAGGTCCAAGACAACATGCGGAAGGACGCAATAAAGATCGAGGCAGCTGCCACCAAGGTGCAATGGGGAAAAACCTCTGTCTAAGGTCTTTCTGCCAAAGTTAAGTAGAAGTTTGTTCCGTTATTGGTCTTGCCCCAGTGCCTCAAATGCTTGTAAATATGGGCAAGTAATAAATGCCTTGGGTTTGTTTGCTGGATAGGATTTTGTTTCTTCATATGCATTTGTATAGAACCGAACAGCTTTAATGACTATATATGTACACAAACATATTTTTACGAATAAAGTAGATTTTTGAGATAAAAACAGACACACAAAATCTAGGCTAATATGTTGAATTGGTGTATTGTGATCATATCTCATCTTTACAAGGATGTTTTGGGTTAGGTCACTTTTTCTGAATACCAAGAAATCAGAGCTAATGGCAAGTTGTATTTCCCTCAACCAATATAACAAAATTCTATCAGAGATAGTAGGAACTGCAGATGCTGGAGAATCTGAGATAACAAGGTATAGAGCTGGATGACCATAGCAGGCCAAGCAACATCAGAGGAGCAGGAAAGCTGACATTTCGGGCCTAGACCCTTCTTCAGAAAAAATATTTTTCTGAAGGGAAAAAAAGCGTTCATCCAGCTCTACCAGAGATAAAAGGTACTGCAGATGCTGGAGAATCCGAGATAACAAGCATGGGGCTGGATGAACACAGCAGGTCAAGCAGCATCATAGGAGCAGGAAAACTTGACGTTTCGGGCCTAAACCCTTCATCAGAAAATCTTTGCCTGGAGGTGCCTGCGCATTGCTGCAAGTGTGTGTTTCAGGAGTCGCAGGGAGAAGCGCTTCTGGAGGGTCTCAATGTTCTTTCATTTTCTGATGAAGGGTTTAGGCCCGAAACGTCAAGTTTTCCTCTTCATCCAGCTCTACACCTTGTTATAACAAAATTCTACTCTTCCAATCAGAAACATATGAATTTGGTACTTAATGAAACACCATCTACCCAGAGCACGTAATGTATGAACTTAGCAGAACTGGGAAAATATTAGGCCTTTGTACTCTTACTGTAAAACTATAAAAAATGACACTACACAAATCCTACATGGTATATCAACACACTATAATGAATTTGTCACATCTTATTAAATTGAAGAAAAACAAAGCACAAATAATTCTCACCTCAAACATATAGGTCTGATCCTGTTTGATTACATCTCCACTGTGTAAAATCCTATTAATTATGAACTCTCCATCTCCTGGTGGACCACTCTCTGCCCTAGTTTTAGCATCCTGTTGCTGATGTTTAGTTGTGACATATTCCACTTGCTCCTCCGGTTTGTTTACTACTTTTTTCTTTCTCTTTTGTTTTTTTCCTGGATTATGAAGGTCGACCTGGGCTTTCCGCTGTCGAAATTGGGCAAGCTGAAAATAGAAAATTTGATCATGACTTTTCAGATTATCAAAATCTTTAGAGATACAAGAGCTTACATTTTTCTTCACATAAACAGAAATTAGAACAATATAGTAAATAATGACAATTAATCCTTTACATATTCCCTCATGCCTAGAATACACATTGATTAGAACCTAGAACATAGAACATTACAGCGCAGTACAGGCCCTTCGGCCCTCGATGTTGCGCCGACCTGTGAAACCAATCTGAAGCCCATCTAACCTACACTATTCCATTATCATCCATATGTTTATCCAACGACCATTTAAATGCCCTTAAAGTTGGCGAGTCTACTACTGCTGCAGGCAAGGCATTCCATGCCCTTACTACTCTCTGCGTAAAGAATCTACCTCTGACATCTGTCCTATATCTATCACCCCTCAATTTAAAGCCATGTCCCCTCGTGCTAGCCGTCACCATCCCAGGAAAAAGGCTCTCACAGTCCACCCTATCTAATCCTCTGATCATCTTGTATGTCGCTGTTAAGTCACCTCTTAACCTTCTTCTCTCTAACAAAAACAGCCTCAAGTCCCTCAGCCTTTCCTCAGAAGACCTTCCCTCCATATCCAAGCAACATCCTGGTAAATCTCCTCTGCACCCTTTCCAATGCTTCCACATCCTTCCTATAATGCAGCGACCAGAACTGTACGCAATACTCCAAGTGCGGCCGCACCAGAGTTTTGTACAGCTGCAACATGACCTCACGGCTCCGAAACTCAATCCCTCTACCAATAAAACCTAACACACCGTACGCCTTCCTAACAACCCTATCAACCTGGGTGGCAACTTTCAGGGATCTATGCACATGGACACCGAGATCTCTCTGCTCGTCCACACTACCAAGAATCTTACCATTAGCCCTGTACTCTGTATTCCTGTTACTCCTTCCAAGGTGAATCACCTCACATTTTTCCGCATTAAACTCCATTTGCCACCTCTCAGCCCAGCTCTGCAGCTTATCTATGTCCCTCTGTAACCTGCAACTTCCTTCCACACTATCCACAACTCCACCGACTTTAGTGTCATCCGCAAATTTACTAACCCATCCTTCTACGCCCTCATCCAGGTCATTTATAAAAATGACAAACAGCAGTGGCCCCAAAACAGATCCTTGCGGTACACCACTAGTAACTGAACTCCAGGGTGAACATTTCCCATCAACCACCACCCTCTGTCTTCTTACAGCTAGCCAATTTCTGAGCCAAACCGCTAAATCACCCTCAATCCCATGCCTCCATATTTTCTGCAATAGCCTACCATGGGGAAGCTTATCAAAACACTTTACTGAAATCCATATACACCACATCAACCGCTTTACCCTCATCCACCTGTTTAGTCACCTTCTCAAAGAACTCAGTAAGATTTGTGAGGCACGACCTACCCTTCAAAAAACCGTGTTGACTATCCCTACTCAAATGATTAGATGATTATAAATCCTCTCTCTTATAATCCTTTCCAACACTTTACCCACAACCGAAGTAAGGCTCACTGGTCTATAATTACCAGGGTTATCTCTACTCCCCTTCTTGAACAAGGGGACAACATTTGCTATCCTCCAGTCTTCTGCCACATTCCTGTAGACAATGACGACATAAAGATCAAAGCCAAAGGCTCTGCAATCTCCTCCCTAGCTTCCCAGAGAATCCTAGGATAGATCCCATCCAGCCCAGGGGACTTACCTATTCTCAGACTTTCCAGGATTGCTAACACCTCCTCCTTATGAACCTCAATCCTGTCTAGTCGAATAGCCTGTATCTCAGTATTCTCCTTGACATCACTGTCTTTTTCATGTGTGAATACTGATGAAAAATACTCATTTAGCGCCTCTCCTATCTCTTCGGACTCCGCGCACAACTTCCCACTACTGTCCTTGACTGGCCCTAATCTTACTCTAGTCATTCTCTTATTCCTGACATACCTAGAGAAAGCTTTAGAGTTTTCCTTGATCCTACCTGCCAAAGACTTCTCACGTCCCCTCCTGGCTCTTCTTAGCTCTCTCTTTAGGTCCTTCCTGGCTAACTTGCAACTCTCAAGCGCCCTAACTGAGCCTTCGCGCCTCATCTTTACATAAGCCTCCTTCTTCCTCTTGACAAGAGATTCAACTTCTTTAGTAAACCAATTAATATAGTTCCGGTTTGGAAAAGATGTTGCAAACAATTCTGTATTACAGATTATGTTCTGTTTCATTTCCAATAGTAATGATTTTATTGCTTGTGTCATCTTTCTGCACAATGCTTCGAACATACAATGTTAAGGGGTGATTTGACCAAGGAATTTTAAGTTGTTGAAAGGAACTAATATGGTTAATGGAGGGAAACATGTCCCTACTGGTAGGTGACATTATGCAAAGAATAATCCAGTCAGTTCCAGGTACTGTTTTATCCCCATAACTCTGCAATTTCCTTCAAATATCTAATTAATTTCTGTCTGACATCGTGGGGCTTGGAAAGAGTTTGGAATTCCAATTAATTAATTGAGCTAGCATCTACACAATTATGTTAAATCAGAGGTAGATACATGCTGGACTTTAATAGAAAAGGAGACTGAGTCGAAGCATGTGCAGTGAAGTTAAGGTACAGATTAGCCATGATCTCACTGAATAGTAAAACAGGAATGCAAGGCATAACGGCCCTGTTCCTGTTCCTACATTCCCATAATCTAAACCAGTACGAACCAAGTGATTCAATCAACTAAGTCTGGACTATAGCAAGACTTCATTCCCTGAACAAACTTTATATACCTCTTTCAAAACCTTTCCAATGTGAAAAGAAAAACAAAACTGAAGCAACAATAATAGTATTATGATAGATTCAGAATGACTTCCAACCGAGGATAATGCTGAGAGGAACATCTGGGAATATATTTTCTATGTAATATAAATATATATTTCAAAACTTGGAGCAAGTAGTAAACGTAAGATAAAGATATAAAAGCAAAATACTACAGATTCTGGAAATCAGAAATAAAACAGAAAATCTTGGAGTAACTCAGCAGGTCTGGCAGCATCTGCAGAGACAGAAAAAGAGTTAACATGTCAAGTCTGATGTGACTCTTCACATCTGTATTATTTGAGTAAAAAGCTTAATTAATGTGCAAAACCATTACATAACAACATTTGAGAACTGCTGATTCTGATTATTTTTCTCAAATCAGTTCAAAAGAATTATGTCAGACTTGAAACGTTAACTCTGATTCAGCGTTCAGCTTCTCTTTCACCATTCAGATATGATTCCAAAGATACTGACCATATAGAATAAGATTTGATAATTAGGATTTTTTCTAGACATTGTCCAATTTTGTACAGTTTACCTATACATTTTACAGGTGGTGTGTTGAGCTTTAATACTTCATCAAGGGGTGCAACAAGCTAAAATCAATGTGGAAACATGGAAATGCAGACTTCAAAATGCTTGCATGCACTCTGGTAAACAAAACTCAAAGCTGTCCTCCATGTCATGAAATATACTCATTTTCATAACTATCTTAACTTTCATAAATATCCCACTGGCTGAGGAAAAGAATTCTACTTTGCTACAAACTAAGGCTTTAAAGATTTGCTTCATCCTTTGACTAAGCAGCTTAATGAGTAAAACATTACTTCACAACACAACATTTGGCAACTGATGATTCTGATCAGCCCCAGGATATCATTGCAGAAGTTTCTCACATTAGCATCCGAGGTCCAACAAAGTTGTATCAATTACTTTCACTCAATCATAAACACTGAAATTTGTGGGACCACTTTCAGCACACAGACTACACTAGTCTAATAAGGCCCATTACAACTTTCTCAACAGCAGCTATAACTTGGTAATGACAGCCATATCACAGAAACGAATAAAGTAACTGTGTTTTCATACTTTATCCACATGCTATATTAATATGGATTAATTTAATTCATTTTATGTTTTCCCCAACTTCTACTGCAGCTATGCCAAACTTCAAGGTTGTCTTTCCCACCTGTTCGTTTGTCACTCAGCAAGCTTGCAATTATCACTGAAAACAAATATACTTCGTCAAAGTGCACTGAATTATGTGAGAATGCAATAAGATGCTATTATATATATATATATATATATATACAGTATATATATAGAGGCTATTCTTGTAGACAAAGACGCTACTGAAATTATCACACTTAATCATCCTGCAACCAGATGAAAATCTAAGTTTCTCTGTGATGCAAAACATTTACAGTACATCAATAAAAACAGGAGATTATGCCTATCGAATGTTAGCATACACAGAAATAAAGCTGTCACTACTTACATGGGACATACACAATCTTGTAATTTCTTGGGCAAAATAGATGCTAATAATCAGACAATTTGGCGACAGTTCAAATACTCCAGCATACCTTCATTAAAGAACCAATCCTGCTGATGGGATTACTAAACACTACTAAATTATAAATCTGAAAAAATGTAACAATTACACACTTTAGAAGTTGTTGTTAAACTTCTGCAACCTTGTTACATTCAAGTAACTTTTGCTCCAGCCTTCTTAAGATGTATTATCTTAAATGTACTTCAAGACGTTAGAAAGTATGTAATTTATTGGGATGTCATTGCGAATAGCTGCTACATCCAGTCCAACACGGATAACAGAAACAAACCGTTTTCGCTTAAAGCAAAATCTTTAAACAACTTTCATTAATATACTTAATGTCCGTTTAATTTATTCTGTACAATCTATCGTGTGACACGTCCTTGCAAATAGCTTTGTATCGATTCTGATAAACTCGTTTAATTCAACACACAACAAAGCCCTGGATCCTGATCTAGGCCCTTCTGTCACCTCATGTAAACAATAAAAAGCACGATTACCAAAGGCCTACAATCCTCTGCAGTTGGCTAAAGCCTGCGGATCCAATTAGAAAGCACAGAGATATTAAAGCTCATCCCTCTGCACCTGGAGACGGGGCCATGGACTGGTACCTTCCAGACAGAAAACAGCCGACCAGCGCCGGTCTCCGTCCCTCCCTTATCCCGTCTCTAGTATTCCCCGCCGCCTAGCAAGTGAGGGACTCTTACCTTGGCTTTGCCGGCCTCCAATTTCTTCTGTCTCTCCTCGTCTTCCATGACTGTGTGAGAAGGAGGGAGGGAGTGGAACTCAGTCAGTGACACGTTAGCAGCGCCGGCCGACACCACGGCTCGCGGCAGCAACACCACTGCGCATGACAGACTCACAGGACAGCAATCCCTCGCACGGGAGGGGGGAGGAGGAGGAGGAGGAGAACGCCGGTTCTGAAAGGATAGGGCGGGGAAATGGAAGATAATAGAGCAAAGTGATGATGGAGGGGGAGAAGTGATGGAAGGGGAGGGCGAGGGGGGAAAGGAGATGAGGAAGAGATGAAGATGGGGAGAGGAGGAGAAGATGGAGATAGGAAGGGAAGGAGGAGTTGGAGTTGGAGATAGGGAGGGAAGGAGGAGTTGGAGATTTGGAAAAGAGGAGAAGTTGGAGATGGTGGGGGACAGGGATGGGGAGAAGGAGATTGGGGGGGGGAGGAAGGAGAGGGGAGGAACGAGATACAGCTATGAATGTTCTAGAAAAAGATGAAGGAGAAAGTAAGTAGGACTCAAACGATGAATGTTCCACATATAACTCAAAAGCCAGCCATACATTCTGTGTGGCCTCCTATAGTGACCGAAAGAGGTGATGTGAATTCAAAAGAGAAGTCCAGTGAAAACAAGTTCAACCAGGTAGAGCAGGATGGTGCTAGATCTGGAGTGTTTGGGCCACCGTTCAATGAAATGACGTTATCGGTATGTCCTTACGGAGGATGATGGTGTAGAGACATTATACATCCATTGTGAAAAGGAAACAGTTAGGGTTAGAAAGCAGGAAATTGTTAAAAGTGGCAAAGGACACCGGAAGTGTTACAGATGTGGTGGATGAGCCTTGACAAAGGGAAACAATAAAATTAGAGATAGGAAGAATTCAGTTGGATGGGGCAAGTAATACCAGGATGATTATATTAAATTTCTTTACACTGTTATTACATCAACTCAAACAACAATACTAAGCACAGTTCACTGAGTGTACATTAAATAATAGTACTAGACTCATTATCAGTATGTGGCCTCCAGAGTTGTAGAAATCCCAGATGTGATCTGTACCAATTTCAACTGGACACCCATATTAAACTTTATCAAAGCTGAATTATGACAAATTTTGATGGCTTTTTGATTAAAACCTTACAAATCTTTCCAAAACTCCATTATTACATAAAATTATGAATGTCTAATTGTCATGGAATAGTATAAGTGTTTAGACTAGTCAGACTGAAAATCTATTGTTTAGAAACATCAGTTGTCTGGAAGTTCTTTGAGCAGAACCATTCACGGCATCAGTTTAGTACAATATATTGAGAGCAGAAAATTGAAGATGCGGTTGAGTTAGTAAATTCTTTTCGTTACTACGAACATACAACAATATGAACAAGGAACGAGAGTAGGTTACTTGGCCCTTTGAACTTGCTCTGCCATTTCAAGATGATCATGGTTGACCTGATTTTAACCTCAACTTGTCATTGGGGTCAATTAGCTCAGTTGGCTGGATGGCTGGATTGTAATGCAGTATGACATTAATGATGTGGATTCGATTTCTGCACCAGCTCAGGTAACCATGAAGGACTCTCCTCCTTAACCTCTCTCCTTACCTGAGGCATAGTGACCTTCAGGTTAAACCACAATCAATCTTGTCACTCTAATAAGAGAGGAACCCAATGATCTGGCAAGACTATGGTGATGTGATTACTAAAAGGATGAAAGACTATCAGAAATGTAAAGATAGAATCTATTTACCTCTGCCTTAAAAATAAAGATTCTGCATGCATCGCCTTTTGAGGAAGGGACTTCCAAAATACTCAAATATCCCAGAGAGAAAATATGTTTCTTCATCTCTATGTTAAATGTGTGACCCCTTATTTTTAAACTCTGATTCCTAGTCCTAGATTCTCCCACAAGAGGAAATATTCTTTTGACATTCAACTGGTCGAGTCCCGTCAGGATCTTAAATATTTCAATTAAATATTTCAGTTGACTTTTCTAAACTCCAGCGGTTATAAGCATGCACTGTTAGCCCTTCCTCATAAGGCAATCTTCTCATTCCAGGTTTTCTACTTTAAAGTGTTTTATGTTTAAGGTAGCTATGTACATCCACAGTGGTTTCTGTTTCACGTCCATGATTAGGCACAGAATGTCATTCTATAATGCAGAAAAGTCAGAAATCCAGAAATGATTTGGTTCCAAGCATTCTGGACTGCAGGGTTACAATTGACTGACATACAAAGGAATCTCAATAATTATTAAATTCATCAAAACAGGTGGACAAGAGTTTTATTTCTTCAACAGTTTCATGACAGTAGTGGACTGTAGGGAACCACAGCCAGAAAGAGAAGAGTTTTCAATTTTTAGAATTGTGTTTCCATAAACTAACCTCAAAATTTGTATTGAAGTTGTTAGGTTTCTGCAACAGAAATGTTTGTAATGTTCAGGATATCATGGATGAATATGAAATGAACTGAACTTTAATTGTATCCCATTGCAATAATCTGAAAAGAAAAAGTACCAAAAGATGACCAGACACTTTCCTTCAAAAGGGAAATAAGCAAAAAGACGGGAATGCACTTTCACTTCAAACTGATCCTGATAACAGTTGTTACACTCTTAAGAAACCAGCCATGACACCCAGCACCAAGGTGTTGCTGGATCAGAATTCTTTTATTTCCCCTGCCAAGGAGGGTCATAATCTTCTGCAGTTCTCATTCGTGTCCCCTACTTGCCCACCCTTGACCCGGTTGCAATTTTATGGGAGGCAGGTGAGGCCTGCGGTGGCATGCCTTCCCTCACCCCAAACGACGCCCATAAGTGGCCAATTAACAAGCAAGTAAAGGCCAGTTGCTGCTCAATTTCCAGCTAAGAGTGAGGAAGTCAAGGAGAGAGGAGCACAGCACATTAGCTTGCTCAATCTAAATGCATTGTTTGATAATGGCTTTCTGAAAGAAGGCAAAGAGTGGTGGTTGATGGAAAATATTCAGCCTGGAGTCCGGTTACTAGTGGTGTGCCACAAGGATCTGTTTTGGGACCACCGCTGTTTGTCATTTTTATAAATGACTTGGACACAGACATAGGTCGATGGGTTAGTAAGTTTGCAGATGACACTAAAGTCGGTGGAGTGGTGGACAGTGTGGAAGAATGTTGCAGGTTGCAGGGAGACTTGGATAAACTGCAGAATTGGGCTGAAAGGTAGCAAATGGAGTTCAATGCAGATAAATGTGAGGCGATGCACTTTGGGAAGAATAATAGGAAGGCAGAATACTGGGTCAATGGAAAGATTCTTGGTCGTGTGGATGTGCAGAGGGATCTTGGTGTCCAGGTACATAGATCCCTGAAAGTTGCCACCCAGGTTGATAGTGCTGTTAAGAAGGCATACGGTGTGTTAGGTTTCATTGGTGGAGGGATTGAGTTCCGGAGCCGTGATGTCATGCTGCAACTGTACAAAACGCTAGTGCGGCCTCACTTGGAATATTGCGTACAGTTCTGGTCGCCCCATTACAGGAAGGATGTGGAAGCATTGGAAAAGGTGCAGAGGAGATTTACCAGGATGTTGCCTGGTCTGGAGCGAAGGTCTTATGAGGAAAGGCCGAGGGACTTGGGTCTGTTCTCATTGGAGAGAAGAAGGCTAAGAGGGGATTTAATAGAGACATACAAAATGATCAGAGGATTAGATAGGGTGGACAATGAGAGTCTTTTTCCCAGGATGATGACGTCGGCTAGTACGAGGGGGCATAGCTGCAAATTGAGGGGTGATAGATTTAAGACAGATGTCAGAGGCAGGTTCTTTACTCAGAGAGTGGGAAGGGCGTGGAATGCCCTGCCTGCCAATGTAGTTAACTCAGCCACATTAGGGGCATTTAAACAGTCCTTGGATAAGCATATGGATGATGATGGGATAGTGTAGGGGGATGGGCTTAGATTAGTTCACAGGTCGGCGCAACATCGAGGGCCGAAGGGCCTGTTCTGCGCTATATTGTTCTATGTTCTATGTTCTATAAGTGGCATGTTATAGAGCATTTATAATTGCTTGCTTTTATTGTTCAGAGAAATATTTGTATTAACTGTTCAATCAGAGACTTACAACAATGAGAATTGAAGTTATACAGGTAATTCTTTTCTGATTGGCTTTCCTCTGCAGGTACAGTTTCACAAAAGGTTAATGTTAGCAATCAGATAGAAAATAGTGACAAGGTTTCTTTTGCTTTTCACCATCTTGCTGTCATGCTAAAATATATTTACATTTACCATTTACAACTCCTTCTGTCGGTGCTGTGTCATCATTACTCATGCAAAATTAATGAACTTAACATTCACAAGTCTGCAAGCCTTAAAATGATGAGACCGGGCTTTGAAGTTATCTCTAAAGAAAAGTCAACCAGAAGTTGATTGATTAAAATGCCTGAGTTTCCACTAGTAATGAGATGAATCAGAGTTGCCAGTGAGAATTGGGTCACAACACTTTCTGGCTTTGGTGAGCTGTGAAGTTAAACTTGATTTTATCTTATTTACTTAAATTAAATTCCATTCAGCTTAATGGTGAGCTTTTTAAGCCAACATCACAAGGATGGAAGCCGGATAGGAGAAGTTGACATTTTGAGCTATTTCATAATGTCTGTTTGCTAATTTTGGCTAAACTTTACATACTTCACAATCGAATTGAAGATAAGTTCATTAATTTAGAGATTTCACAGATTAGTTTATTTTCATTAAGACAGATATATTTGAATCAATAAAAGTTTGCAAAACAAGCTAACTTTCCCCATTTTGAATTAAATTTTTATTTTGCAAATTCAGGTAACTACTTTAAAAGCTGAAAGTGCTAGAGAAACTCGACAGGTCTGACAGCATCTGTGGAGGCAGAAATGTTTCAAGTCCAATATAACTCATACTTCAGAACTTTATTCTTTTTCCACAGATATTGCCAGATGTGCTGAATTTTTCGAGCATCTTCTGTTTTTATTTCCAATCTCCCGTATCTTGCAGTACTTTGCTTTTATTTGAAGATAGCTTATTTATTTGGGCTTGAAAAGATGCTAAGGTTAGGGCAACATTACAACTCATTTTACAAACATCAACATGCACAGAGTTAAAAATGACCCAGGATATTAATTTGAGAAGATGGAATCAGGCAGCATAACAGCTGTACCCAAAAATAAACAGATGCAATTCTTAACATAATATCATCCATTACAGAATTTTAATTGATGTGCAATCATAAAATGGTTGTAACATTTCAAAATTTGCTTCATGAATAAAATTGAAACTTTACATAAATTGTCGAGTTTTGTGACAGGTTACAATTTCATTAGGGTCACCACTACAAAAACGTTCATGTCTGGAGACAACAGAGACGAAGGAACGTTGAGAACTTCAGACAACTGATGACAGAGTTGAAGTATCACATAATGCATGATAATGCAGTAAATGTTTTAATGTAGAACATAGAACTTAGAACAGTACAGCACAGTACAGGCCCTTCGGCCCACGATGTTGTGCTGAACTTTTACCCGAAACCTAAGATCTGCCTATCTAATAGCCGCTTAAATGCCCCTAATGAGGCCGACTCCACCACCCTCTCCGGCAATGCATTCCACGCCCGTAGATTTGTTTTGCTGCTTAACCAGTCATTTAATTTAAGAATCAAATACTAGCCTTTGCAGATGAATAATGTCAGTCAGAAGCAAGAAATATTTGAAAATACTTTTGTGATAATCAAACTGTTAATTCATATTGAAACAGTAGGAATTGTATGAAGGTGCTCCCTCAAGTGTCGAATGAGTTTGAAAAGTACAGTACTTTACCAACATCACTGGTTTTCTCTTTCCTCCTGGAAAATGGTGTTCTGCAGCTGATTGTCTGACAGATTTTTAACTCCACACATCGCCTTTTAGACATTTTGTGTCTCTTCTTTGGTTAAAAGCTGTCTGTCTCCTAAGACATCCTATCTCAAAGTACCCTTGGAAAGAAACGCTCAGTGTTTCAGATTTCAAAGTTTAAATGATAAATTATTTAATTTAGAGGACTAATGTATCAGAGAATGTAATTTAAGCCACAACAGTTAGGTAATGTAAGTGAACACACTATTATTACTCATTAATAAATAACATTTTATACAAGTTAAATGTCATTTGAACCATTTCTTTGATGATGCTCAATTTAAAGTAAGTGCATAATACTTAATTGTTAGTGTCTATTATAAAGGATATAACGGAGAGCATTTAGAAATACAGAATATTACCAAGGATGAGTTCATGAAGGGGAATCATGCCTGAAAAATTTATTATAATTCTTTAGAGGTAACAAATCAGATAGATAAAGGGGGTACCAGTATGGGGTCAAACAAAGCTGTTCTAATGGGTTGGGTTTCTCTTGCACTGTGTTGTGATCAGTGTCCCAGCAGAATGAATAACTAGGGCTGTAGAGACACTAAGTGAGGTGGTGAAGGGTTTGGGAGAGGGGAAATGTAGCTTTCCAAAGCAAGAGGATATGGCAGGACTACAGAGCAGCTGTTTGGATATTGACTCCCAGAGTAGGACAGGAAGGGACTGAATATACAAACATAGAGAAAGCAGCAATAAGTAGGGTCAAAGGAGGGAGAAAATGGTAAATAGGCAAAATGAATGGCTCTTTACTTGAATGCATGTAGCATTTGGAACAAAATAAATGAATAATTTGAAACAAATAAAGGTTAATAGGTATGATCTTACAGTCATTATGGTGACATGGTTACAAGGAGGTCAAAAATATTTAGGTGCATGTGACTTTTCAAAAGAAGAGACGGAAAGGAAAGGGTGGTCAGGTAATATTGTTGGCATGGGATGCAATATGTATGATAGCAAGAAATGGTCTTGGATCAGAACCCATATGGATGGAGCTAAGAAATATAAAGGGGAAGAAGACAATCTTATGAGCAGCCTATTGGGTCCCTAACAATAGCTATGTGGTGGGACAGAGAATAAATAGGAGATAGATTTAGACGTATTGTCATATGTATATAAAAATACAGTGAGAAGTGTTTTTTTACCATGATGTATGCAAAGTGTTACCACACTCTTGAAACAGACTGTTCTAAACAAAGTTAACATACACAATCACACGAGATAAGCCACAACTAAAAAGAAAGGATTTCTTCTCTATGATCGATAAGGCAGCACAGGAAATATTTAAAAGATATGCAGAACTCAAGTAAAAATACACATTTTCTAATGTTAGTATAGTAACTACATTTAAATGAAAGGATACCACGTCAGAAAAGTTAGCATTATCAAAGGCAGTGCATTAATCATGGGTGGCTCTAATCTTCATGTAGCTTTGGATATTCAGATAGCAGGGGAAGTCATGAGGAAGACGTCATACAGTATTTTGGGGACAGTATCCTAGAATAATACGTTGTGGATCCAAGCAGTAATCAGAGTGTTTTGGATCAAGCTTAATAAATGATGTCAGAGTAAAGGATCACTTGGGAAAGAGTGACCATAACATGGTAGAATTCAGTATTCAGTTTAAGAGGGAGGAACTTGGGTTGGAAACAACTGTGCTAAGCTTGAATAAGGACAATTACAAAAGAATGCAGGCAGAGCTAGCTGAAGTTAACTGGGAAGAGAGTTTAACAGCAAAGACAGTTGAGGAACAATGGCAGACATTTAAGAAAATCTTTACTGGCTCACAACAAAAATTATATCCCAGTGAGAAAGAAGGATTTTAGGAAGAGGATAAGCCAACCATGGTTAACCAAGGACCTTAAGGTTGGCATCAATTGTTTCAGTCTTCTAAGTAGAAGGCGCTAATAGCATTCCAAAATAAATAATCAAGAGCAAAGGGAGGAAAAGGGAAAAAATGCAACAACTATCATGAGAGGAAAAAAATGCTAGAGAAACTAGATTTCTGAAGAAGAGTCCAAACCCGAAACATCAGCTTTCCTGCTCCTCAGATGCTGCTTGGCCTGCTGTGTTCATCCAGCTCTACACCTTGTTGTCGCTATAGAAACTAATAGGGTTAAAGACTGATAAATTCTCTGGACTTGGCGGGATATATCCTAGGATATTAAAGGAAGTCGCTACAGATATAGTGGGCGCACTGTTAGGAATATTTCAAGAATTCTTAAATTATGGAAAAGTACCACAGGATTACAAAACTGCCAATGAAACTCCTTTATTTAAAAAACGGAAGGAGACAAAAGACAGGCAGCTATGGAGCAATTAGCTTGAAGTCTGTAACTGGGGAAATGTTGGAATTTGTGAAGAAGGGATATAGTAACAAAACACTTAGAAATACATAACAAGCAGAGTCAGTAAGACTTCACTAAGGGGAGATCATGCTCAGGTAGATAGGATAGTGAATAAGGCATTTGGTACGCTTGCCTTTATTGGTCAGTGCATTGAGTATAGGTATTGGAAGGTCATGGTGTGGCTGTACAGGACATTGGTTAGGCCACTATTGGAATACTGCATGCAGTTCTGATCTCCCTGCTACAGGAAGGTTGTTGTGAAACTTGAAAGGGTTCAGAAAAGATTTACAAGGATGTTGCCAGGTCTAGAGGGGTTTCAGCTATAGGGAGAGGCTGAATAGGCTGGCGTTACTTTCCCTGGTGCATCAGAAGCTGAGAGGTGACCTTATAGAGGTCTATAAAATCATGAGGGACATGGATAGGGTAAATAGACAAGGTATTTTACTTGGGGTGAGGGAGTCCAATACGGCATAGGTTTAATGTGAAAGGGGTAAGATTTAAAAGGGACCTAAGGGGAAACTTTTTCACACAGAGAGTGTTGCGTATATGGAACAAGCTGCCAAAGGAAGTGGTTGGAGGCTGGTACACTTACAACATTTAAAAGGCATCTGGATGGGTATATGAATGGAAAGGTTTAGAGGGATAATGGCCAAATGCTGGCAAATGGGACTAGATTTATTTAGGATATCTGGTCAGCGTGGACAAGTTGGACCAAAGGATCTGTTTCTATGCTGTATATCTCTATGACTCTAAAGTTATTCAAATTTGTTAGGGAGATAATAAGCAGGATAGATAAAAGAGAAGTAGTGGATGTAATATATTTGGATTTTCAAAAGTTTAGTAAGGTACCACACACATTAGGTTACTTCAGAAGTGCTCAATGCTGTTGGAGGTATTTAGTACATTAAATGGATTGAAGATTGACTAAATAATTGAGGTCAGAAATTGGAATAAGGAGGGTATTTTCAGTATGGTAACAAGTAGCTAGTGGAGTGCTACAGTGTTCAGTGCTCGGACAATTATTTACCTTATATATTGATGACTTGTACGAGGAAAGTGAATGTACAATAGCCAAGGTTGCGGATGATACCAAAATAGGTGGCAAGGCAAGCAATGAGGTTGACACAAAGCATCTGCAGAGGAATATAGACAGGTTAAGTGAATGGCAATAGCTTGGCAGATTGTAATTAGACTGAGGATTTACCAGTAATGTTATCAGTCAAGTATGGATGGGATATCCACTGTCGCCCAACAACCATGATGATATGGGCTGATGATTCATGAAAGAGGCTGGCAACTTTCGCCATTCATCCCATTTTTACTAACATGTTGGCTTTCATTGAACTCTCTGGAGGGAAAACTGAATCTTTCCTCAGCAAAAATGTTTGAGTAGCCCCTTTATACCCTAGCATTGTTAAGTATTTGGATGCTTCATTTGAAGAAAAAGGGGTTATCTTCCCTTTAGACAAGATCCTTTATTTATCTCATCTTTACGTACTTCTGTACTAACAGCAGTGTTTACCTCGAGTGTTTTAGTTATAGTTAAAGTTACAATCTGATCTGTGGCATTTTACTTTTGAGTTACCTTTTCAGACCCAATCTTATGAACTCCAATAAGCCCCATGGGTTTGTCTCAAAATTGCACACATTCTAAATAAACATGTCCTTCTTTATTATAGATGGGAACACTTCGATTTTTGACTTTCATGTCCACTTTGGTGCTTTCCCTTCTGTCTGAGGAAATATCTTGAAGGATTCCCATCTATCAATGATTTACCCTGTCTATGTGCCTTCCTTTTACTCTCCCATCTACTATCCCTTTTGAATTTATGAAGGTGGCAGAAAAATGGTTTAGTTTTCTGGATCATCTCATAATTGTCTGCCATTATTGCTGCCTGTTTCGCAGTTGCAGTCCTTTGTACTCATTCATAGGATGTAGGATTATGTAAAGTAGTGAGTTTTTAAATTCCTCTGAGGAAATAATCTCTCAAAGGGCTTCATCCATGATTTCAGCTTCTAATCCTCATATTCACCTGTCAAAATTACTTTGCTCTTAATTCTTTTAATTTCAATATAGGTTTGCTCAAGCTGTTCCCTTAGATTCCAGAACTTTTACCTGTATACCTCAGGCACTAATTCATATGCAGCCTGTACAGCTGTTTATTAACAGCATCGTAATCTTGAGAAACCTCCTCTGACAGTGACAAATAAATTTCCTGTTCTTTACCTGTCAACCTACTTTGTTTGAGCAGTGTCAGTCTTCTTTTGCCCAATTCATTGGTGTCATTATTTTCTCAAAAGACATAAAGAATGCTTCTGCATCCTTTTTGTCAAATTTTGGCAGAGTTTATATAAACTTAAATATTTCCTTGCTGGACTTTAAGTTATGACTCAGAATCTCCTACTGAAGCCTGCATCAGTACCTAATGTATCCAGTTTCAACTGCCTAATTTTAAAGTCTATATTCATATCCTCTTACTTTCTCTTCCCTTTGCAATTCTTATTCTAGTCATCTCATTTCCATTCTTTTCATTTCCCTTACTTTATGTTTTGCTGCTCTTTCCTTGTTTTTTGCTGCCCTTTGCAATTTCAGCTTTTTCACCTTAATGCTCAAACTGCTTTAACTGAACCCAATACTACCTGATTGTGATGAGGAACTATCTAGGGTACCTGGTCCCATTTGAATTTCTACCAAAGCCAAGTACCTTGCTAGTACTCAATTATTACTGCCTTCCTGCCTCTGTCAGGCAACACTACCTCCAGTTTACATGCCAATTCAATCAGCTTCAGTTTAGAAAATCTCTTTAAGATTGAAAGGGACAATTTTGCCACCTGCAATAAATTCTTTGCTATTTCCTGTGCCATTTCCTAACTGTGGTACAAAACTTTGCCTTTTTATTTACCTGTGTCATTTACAAATACCAAACTCAAATCCTTGCTGGCTGCATTTCAAAATCAATCCCAACAAGAGCCCCCAAACTTTGTCACACAGGTGAGTGCACTGAAGTCAGGCTCCACTACTCTCAGAGTTGTCACAAAATTCCATTCTAAAACTCCCCTATACACACAGATGGAAAAAGACAGACAAAAATCATTGGTGTTATGGTGGAGGAAAACATCTAGGAAAGCAGTCTCACGGTCTCAATCTATGGGGTCCATGGAGATGATTCTTTGCTTGCCAGGACATGCTGTTCTTTAATCTTTCTTCTCTCGGTCCTTTTCACCTCTTTGCAAGAGACACAGGTGATTGGTACTTTAACTGCAAAGTCTCTTAGTTATTGGTTAAGGCTACAATTTACAGCAGTCTGTTAGGAAAAATAATTGGCTTTCATCAGGCTTTGGTTTTTTAATGGAGAGAAATGCACATCTCCTCTCCTTCCAAAGAATTCTGTCAGTATCGTTCACAGCCACTCTCTGTTTCGTTATGCAGGACCCAATCAGATAGTTGTTGTCAAGCTGATGGCCCTTGTCATCCACAGCTGGTCACAAATTCACAAACCAATTAGCTACTTGTTGCTGGCTGAATCTTACTTGATACTCTTCCCTGGTGCCAGCCCAACTCCAAATAGCTTCCCTCACTGTTTGAACAAAGTAGCAGTGTAAACACAATTTACAATGAATTTCAAAACTTGTTTTTCAATAGTGCAGCAATTACCCCACATTCCTTGGTTTTACCACAGTTCTTTTCTCACTCTTTTTCACATTTAAAAATACAGATAAATAAAAATGATACATAATTAGTAACTTGCTCCGTTGACTATTGTAGACCTGAGAGATCACAAAATGTCAGAGACCAAAATGGACTCAAATACTTGATGATCAGGTCAGAAATTGATGGTATGAGTTGGTTGTTTGTTCAAAATCCCAGGATTCCCGCCCTAACAGTATTGTGGATCTATGTACGGCACATGGACTGCAGTGGTTCAAGAAAGCAGATCACCACCACCTTTTCAAAGGCAACTAGCGATGGGCAATAAATGCTGACCAGTCGGCGATGCCCATGTCCCATAGTGAATAAAAAAAATTAGAAACAAATAATCCAAATCAATCCAAGCTTAATAAAACTGCTAGTTCTTAAAAGGGACATTGCAACTGAAGCAAAGTCACAAATTAAAGTTTGAAAATTTGAATTAAATTACAGTTTTGGAGGTTGATGGTGCACTTCAGCCTCTGAGGTATCAACTGGCCATGGAAAGCCTTGAAGGTAGCAACAGATACCTTGTGGTGTCTCTCTAAGGACACTCAAGCACAGATGTAACTATAAAAGTGGGGCTGGCAGTTAGGCTGAATAGCACTGTCAAAGGCCTGCTGTCCTGACATGCTTACACTCAACTTGGCCAGGCCCACATGGAGACTCTCAAGGAGGTCCTCTGATTGACATGATATCCTCTCCAGAGGGTTGGAAATGATCTGGACCATGTGGGTGAAGCGCAAACCAAATTTCAGTAACAGCCTCTCAGAAAGTGAAAAAGAGGCTGCAGTCTTTGAATAGTATGAGTAACTCTTTTGAAAACAGTAGAAACAAATAAACCAGAATAAGCCAAATTAAAACAAATTTGCAGCATTTAAAGGGCCACTAAAGAAAATCTCCAGTAAATTTGCAAACAACGCAAAAATAGTTGGATAGGCCATTTGCAAAGGGGATACAAACAGTTTACCAAGAGATGTTGATATGTTAAGCAAGTGGGCAAAAACATTGGGAAATGGAATATAATGTGGGAAAATGTGAAGTTGTTCATTTTTGAAGGGAGAACAGAAGAAGGGGGTATTATCTAAATGGAGAAAAACTGTACAAAGTTGCAATACAAAGGGACTTGGGGTATTTGGCCACAAAAACACAGAAAGCTAACACATAGGTGCAATAGGTAATCAGGAAGTCTAATGGAATGTTGGCTCTTATTTCAAGGGGACTATTGCATAAGAGTAGGTTAGTGTTACCACAACTGTACAAGGTGTTGGTGAGACCACATCTGGTGTACTGTGAGCAGTTTTGGTCCGCTTATTTAAGGAAGAATATTATTTCATTGGACTTGGTTGAGAGATGTTTCATTAGGATGATCCTTGGTGTGGAGGGATTGTTTTATGAACAAAAGCTAAGCAGATTGGGATTCTATTTACTGGAGTTTACAAGGATGAGATCTGATTTTATCGAAGCATAAATAATTCATAAAGGGCCTGACACGATAAATACTGAGAGGTTGTTTCCACTTATGGGAGAGTCTAAGATGAAAGGGGATAGCCTCAGGATAAAGGGTAGTCAATTTAAGATTGAAATAAAGAGAATTTTTTTCTCTCAGAGCGCTGACAGTCTTTGGAACTCTTTACCACAGAGAGTTGTGGGGGCAGAGTCCCTGTATATATTTAAGGCGGAGTTAGACAGATTCTTGATCAGTAGGGAATCAAGGATTATGGAGATAAGGTGGGAAAGCAAATATGAGGAATATCAGATCAGCAATAATCCTATTGAATAGTGGAGCAGGCTGGAATGGCCTACAGCAGTTCCTATTTTTTATGGTGTTAAAACTTACAAATTCAAATTAAAACATGTTTTTTGCAGGGCTAGTGATGCACATCAGCCCCTGCATTGCTCAATTGGCCTCATTGTACCAGGAGACACCAAGAGCTCTGTTTCTAAGGATGATGAGGCATTGTTGTAAGTGCAAAAGAGGGAAAGTTATCAAGCAAAATGACCACCTCAGTCACCTGCTACTTGGACCAGACTGTATCCATCTTGGCTAGGCCCAAGAACAGAACGTTGGCAGAGGTACTTATTTGTCCCCCTGCTCTGCACCAGGTGACAAAAGATCAGGCAAGTGGAACTTAATGGGGAAAATAATATTTCAATGGTCGGCCAATTTCAAAGTGAGAAAGGCTTTAGTATTTGGAAGCTATGAACTATGCAAACATACCTTTTAATTAGGAATTGAGGGCAGGTCTTTAACATTTTTCAATCACTGGATTCCCGATTACTGGAGTGGCTCTTCTATTGGCCACATATTCAAACTATAAACTCCACAACCTTTCTGGATGTATTACTTACTCCTCCCATTTTGTGTGGAGCCATATAAAAAATTAAAAGTGCATTGAGCAGTTGATTTCTGGAGCAATACATTGAATTTCAGGATTTGTGGTCACTGCAGGGTCCCCTACGACCTACGATATCCACCCAATTCTGTATTTCCTCCAATATATTGTGATCCTCATTTCCTCAATGACGCTTCATTCTCTCTCCCTTTCAGTTAATGCTATGATCAATGTCGCTGTTATAACTCAAGTGCCCCTTATCTTCAATGAATTTGCTGACCCTGTAATCTTTCTAGAGTAATGCAGTCACCTTTAGTTTCCTTCACATCTCCTTTTAGAATGTCTGCTCCCCTCCCCTCTCCAACCCGATCTCACACTACTGCATTTAGTTACCTCCTATGACTATAACCATTTCCTCAGCTTGTCAATACAACCACCCTAAGCCCTACATTTAAGCTGCCTGCAGCCCCAGTGATATCATGGGCAGCCCCTTGAGGAACCATACATTGCATACAACATTCTGGACAACACCATTCCTATCTCACTGGCACACAGACCCAGCAGAGATAGCAGAACAGTGGTGTACAGTCAGAATAGAGTTACCCTGGGAGTCCTCAACGATTGGAATACTCAATTTGGAACTATATCACCCTTTTTTCACTGTATCTGCGTCAAAATCCTGGAACTCTTTTCCTAATAGCAGTATGGATGCTCCACCACTCCAAACTGCTGCAGCAGTTTGAGTGGGCAGATCACCACCACTATCTCAAGGGCAGTTTGGGATGAGCGATAATTGTTGACCTAACCGGTAACTCAGGGAATTGTACAGGCTCTATCCATGGAAGTATTTAGAGATGGTAGATAGATTTTTGAAAAGGAAGTGAGGACTATGATATGCTGGCACAAAGGAGTTATTCTTAGACGTTCTTAAATGTGGCTATAGATCATGCTGGCATAAAATATTGCAAATGCTGCTAAAATATCCGTTAAAACAATTTTAATCTCCTTTTCACACGGCCTTTTGATGTCCAGACAAGAACATTTTTCAAGAGTTATAATGCATCATCATGGGTGTGAAACAAATTTACAATCTGATAGCATGTTCATACACTCTTAAAGATTTGATTATTGAAGTTATTTCAAACAAGTCTGCTTTGTATAGTGTCCGAATTAACTCTTCTAAAGTCTCAGCAGGTTCTAGTGTACTTGCACGGTTATTTTCCCACCAGTGTAGAGCTTCCTTTATCTTCCGTTTTAATTCGATCCTAAATAAAAAGAAAACAAAGTCTTAACAATAGTGCATTTCTATTTTTCTCAGTAAATGCATCAATATTACTTTGTTCATGAATATACTAATGTTAAGGCTGATCTACTCCTACTTCTTATATATATGATGGCCACTGGAAGTATTTCAAATGCTCAAAATTAAACTGAGGTATCATAGGGTCGATGGAGATTTTAAAAAAAAACTGTTCATTTCCTTCCTTCAGTGATGCATAAAGGTCCCAATTTCAATATCCGATTGTTATGATCGAGGATTGCTATCTCCATTAATCTTCCAGGAAATCTAATCCATATGTTACATATCATCCAGCACTATTCGCGACTCCTCAGATACTGAAGCAGTCCATGTCAATATGCAGCAAGACCTAGACGACACGCAGGTTTAGGCTGACAAGTGCCAAAAACATTTGCACATAGTAATTGTGAAAGATGCCATGATCATAAAGGACCAAAGAGCTGATCTCTCAGTAGAGAGAGACAACTGGTGGGGATTTAACTTGATTGTCATCATGCCTCAGGCAAGAGGTGAGGTTGAGCGTGTGAGACCTTAATGGTGACTCACAATGACCATTTCCAACAGAAGAATTTAACTATTATAGCCTTTCACATTCAATGCAATACCATTTCTCAATATCCTACTATCAACATCCTAGAGTTTACCATTGATCAGAAACTGAAATAACTGAACATTGAACTGAACCAGCCATATAAATACCGTGACTATATGAGCAAATCAACGGCTAGGCATCCTGCAGTGACTAATTTATCTCCTGACCCCCAAAGCCTGTCCATATCTAGAAGACCAAAGCAAGAATTGTGATAGAATACTTTCCAGTTGCAGCTCCAAGAATATTCAAGATGCTTGACATCATTCAAGACAAAGCAGGCTGTATGATTCATTCCCTTCATCTCCAATGCAGTGTGTACTGTCAGAAAATGCCATGCAGAAATTCACCAATGCTCCTTTCAAACCCATAGCTATCACTTTCTAGAAGGACAAGAGCAGCAGATACATATGAGAACCAGCAACTTCCAGCTCCCCTCTCAGCCATTTCCAATCTTGACTTGAAAATATATCACCATTCCTCCAGTGTCACTGAGTCAAATTCCTTGAACTCTTGTCCATAGCAACATTGTAAGTCTACCACCACAAAATGGACTGCAGTGGTTCAAGAAGGCAGCTCACCACCACATCCTCAAGGGTAACTAGAGATGAGCAATAAATCTGCAATCACTTAGCCCTGTCCATTACCTGTTGCTCATTCTGTTTTATAACTTCAAAAGATTGGTATTTAAGTATTTCCAGTGCTTCAGCTGGCATGTCGTCCTTTTCTTTGAACCAGAGTTGTTCTCTTTCTTAATGGTAATTATGGAATGGTATATCCGCCATGAGGTTGCAGATTATACTGGAGTAAATTTGGCTGCTAAAGGTCCGCAGCACCTCATTGATGCACAGTGCTGATTTACTAGATCCTTCAAAGTCGATCCTATCTGCCATGGTGATTGTGCCAAGCAATACAATGGATGGCATTCTCAATGTAAAGATGGGACATCAACTTAACAATGACTCTGCAATAGCCACTTCTACTAATACTGTCACAGCCAGATGCCTCACTGGATGACCTTTCAAGATGTTCTCACTTAGTACAGCTGTGACATTCTCCTTAATCAGTAATGCAAATCCCCCATCCCTTTTATATCCTTCTCTATCACGCCTGAAGCATCTAAAGCCTGGAACATTTAGCTGCCAGTCCTGCTTTTCTCTCAACTGGGCTTCTGTAATGAATACAAGATCGTAATTCATGTATTAGTCCAGGTTCTAAGGTCATCTGCATTACCTGTTGTGCTCCTTGCATTGAAATCAATACACTTCAAACTGCCAATCCCACCATGTTCATTAACCTGGACCTGTATGTTCTTCCTATTTGACTTGACTTAATCTCTGCCTTCTCCTCAATCAATATACATGTTGACCCACTGCTCAGGTTCCCATGCCCTCCGCCACTCTAGTTTAAACCCTCTTGAATGGTATAGGCAAAACTTCCTTCAAGGATATTGGTGCCCCTCCAGTTTAGGTGCAACCCATCTTTCTTGAAAAGGTAGCTCCTGCCCTAGAAGATATCCCAATGATCCTGATATCTGAAGCCCCCATTCTACTCCAGCTCTTTAGCCATGCATTCAACTATATTAGCTGTCTATTTCAGGCCTCACTGGCACATGATGCAGGGAGTAATCCTGAGATTACAACTTTAGAGGTCTTGCTTTTCAACTTTCAACCTAACTTTAAATTTCCTTTGCAGGACCTTATCTCACTTCCTGCTAATATCATTATTACCAGTATGGACCACAATCAATATATAAATGATTTGGAGGAAGGGAGCAAACCTATTGCAGCCAATTTGCAGATGACACAAAAGTATGTGTAAAAGCAGGTTGCGAGAGGAATACAAACAATTTGCTGAGAATATTGATAGGATAAGTAAGTGGGAAAAAGTCAGCAAATGGAATGTGGATTGCAAAAAACTGGAAAGTTGTTCATTTTAGAAGGGGGAACAAAAGAACAGAGTATTGTTTAAATGAAGAGAAACTGCAGGAAAGTGCAACACAAAGGGACCTGGGGATACTTGGGCAAAAAACATAGAAAGCTAGCACATATGGGCAGCAGGTAATCAGGAAGGTTAATGGAACGTTGAACCTTATTTCAAGGGGATTGGAGTATAAGAGTAGGGAAGTCTTACTGCAGTACAAGGTGCTGATGAGACCACATCTGTAGTACTGTGAGCAGTCTTGATTCCCTGTTTAAAGTAAAGTTATCCTTTCATTGGACACAGTTCAGACAAGGTTATCCCTCCCTGGTATGGAGGGACTGTCTCATGAGCAAAGCTTACACAGGCTGGGACTTTACTCATTGGAATTTAAAAGAATGGGATCTGATCTCATTGAAACATGGTAAATGCTGAGATGATGTTGCCCCTCACGGGAGAGTCTAGGACCAGAGGACGTAGTCTCAAAATTAAAGGGTGCCAATTTAAAACTGAGATCTTAAAGGAGGAATTTCTTGTTCCAGGGTTGTGAGTCTTAGGAAATCTTTGCCACAAGGAGCTGTGGGGACAGAGTCGTTGTGTACATTTAAAGCTGAGATTAATAGATTTGGAAAGGGCATGAATTTCGGTTTAGTCATGATCCAATTGGAAGGTAGAGCAGGCTACAGGGGTTGAACAACATACCCTTGTTCCTACTTCTTATCATCTTAACGAATGGAGTGAAATTTTGCACATAAAATAAGTCATTCAAAAGTTGTATTCCAAATTTTCATATGTTAATAAAATAAAATTAAATATTTTTCCATTTCTATAACTATAACATTCATTATTACACCCAATATTTGTATTTGGAACCCTCTTGTCGCAACTTACCAGTCAAATGCATTCATTTCTCCTTTAGGTCTGAAACTTCTAACAGGGTACTTGTGGTGCAGTGGTAATGTCTCTACCCCTGGACCAGTGAGGCCTGGGTTCAAGTCTACCTACTTCAGAGATGTGTAATAATATCTCTGAATAGGTTGATTAGGAAATATAGGCTAAATTTAAAAGATTATAAATGAACAATGCAGTGGCATAATGGAAACATGTCTGAGCACAGGTTAGGAGATTATAGACTTGATTCCTTCTTGGCTGGAGTGTATTGAGGCCCTCTTGCCTCTACCAATGGACCAAGAGGCCTGAGTTCAAATCCCACTTGCTCTGAAGTATATTATGACATCTCTGAACAGACTGATTAAAAATATCTAACCAAATCTTTTATACAGCAGCCCCAACAAACAAAATAAACAGTACTCTTGTTGCACAGCCAAAAAGCTGGGGTTCAGGTCCCACCTACTCCAGAGGTGTGTGACAACATCTCTGAACAGTTTGGTTAGAAAATATCTAACAAATAACCTAAAGAGGGCTCTTGTGGTGCAGTGATGGTGTCCCTACTTCTGAGCTATTGGGGTCAGATTCAAGTACCACCTTCTCCAGACATGTGTCATAACATGTATGAAAAGATTGATTTGAAAAAAATAAGCTAAACAAGGCTGTTGTGGTACAGTAGTAGTGCCCCTACCTCTGAGCCAGGAGGCCTGGTTTCAAGTCCTACCTATTCCAGGAGTGTGTAACAATATCTCTGAACAGGTTGATTCAGAAAACATATAACCAGGAAAAAACCAAACTGGGGATTTGATTCGATTTATTGTCACTTACTGAGATACAGTGAGAAGTGTTGTTCTGCATGCACTGCAAGCAGATCGTACCATACAAAATGCATCAGGTAGCAAAACAGAGGGGAGAATACTGTGTTACAGCCGCAGACAAAGTGCAGAGAAAGATCAACATTAACATTTGAGAGGTCTGTTCAAACAGCAAGGAAGCAGCTGTTCTTGAATCTGTTTGAAAATATATTCAAACTTTGAAATCTTCTGCTGATGGAAGAGGGTGGAAGAGAGTATAACTGGGGTGGGAGGGATCTTTGATTATGTTAGTTGCTTTCCCAAGGCAATGGGAAGTATAGATGGAGTCAATAGATGGATGGATGGTTTGTGTGATGGACTGGGCTGTGTTCACAACTCTGTAGTTCCTTGTGGTCTTGGCAAGAGCATTTACCTTACCACACTGTGACGCATCCAGATAGAATGCTTTCTATGGTGCATCTATAAAAATTGGTAAGAGTCTGTGTGGACATGCCGAATTTCCTTAGCTTCCTGAGGAAGTAGAGGCGTTGTTGTCTTTCTTGACCGTTGCTTGACATGGGTGGACCAGGACAGATTTATGGGGACAGGGATGTACCTTCCACGCTGCTTCCTGAAGTCAATGACTATTTCTTTCATTTTACTGATGTTGATAGAAAGATTGTTGTCTTTACACCATGCTGGTAAGCACTCAATCTCTTTCTTGTACTCTATCTTATTGTTGTTTGAGATCCAACCTATAACAATGGTGTCATCAGCAAACTTGAAAATGGAGTTGGGGCAGAATTGAGTGTAAAAGGAGTACAGTAGAGGGCTGAGTGTGCAACCTTGCGGGGCACTGGTTTTGAGGATTATCATGAAGGAGGTGTTGTCGTCTATTCTTACAGATCGCAGTCTACGGGTCAGAAAGTTGAGGATCCAGTTGCAGTGAGGGGAGCTGAAATCTAGGTCTCGGAATTTGGAGATGAGTTTGTTTAGAATTGTGGTGTTGAAGACGGGGCTGTAGTCAATAAGTACAAGCCTGACATACGTATCCTTGTTATCCAGATGCTCCAGGGATGAGTGTAGGGCCAGGGAGGTGATTTCTGCTGTGGCCCTGTTGCACCGGTAGGCAAATTGCAAAGGATCAAGGCAATCTGGTAGGCTGGAGTGGATGTGAGCCATGACTAACCTCTCGAAGACTTCATAACTATGGAGGTCAGAACCACCTGGCCATAGTATTTAAGGCACACTGCATGATTTTTCTTTGGCACCAGGATAAGCAGATGGGGACTTTAAATTGAAGTAAGGAGAGGTTAACAGTGTCAGCAAAAACTCCAGCCAGCTAGTCCATACAGGATATGTGTGCATGGCCAGGGACTCTATCTGGGCCAGTTGCTTTCTGTGGGTTCACTCTCAAGAAGGCCGATCTAACATCTGCAGCGGTGACCATTGGTTCAGGTGCATCCAAGGCTGTTGGGATAGGTGACATCATTTAGAATAGAAACCCTACAGTGCGGAAACAGGCCCTTCGGCCCAACAAGTCCACACCAAACCTCAGAGCATCCCACCCGGACCCACCCCCCCAACAACCGACCTAACCCACACCTCCCTGAACACTACGGGCAATTTAGCATGGCCAATCCACCTAACCTGCACATCTTTGGACTGTGGGAGGAAACCGGAGCACCTGGAGGAAACCCACGCAGACACAGGCGGAATGTGCAAACTCCACACAGACAGTCACCCGAGGCTGGAATCGAACCTGGGTCCCTGGCCCTGTGAGGCAGCAGTGCTAACCACTGAGCCACAGTGCCGCCCAAATGAACACTTTGCTTCAGTCTTTACTAAATTAGAAGGCAGTGACAATGACCCAGTTGAAAATTTGGATGTTGAGCTACTAAGCAGTATAGTGATAAACGAAGAAGAGGTGCTAAGAAAGGCTGGCAGCATTCCAGGTAGAGACGTCACCAGGCCCATATGGGATCCTAGATTACTCAGAGAGATATGGGAGCAAATTGCATGGCTAATGACAGAAATGTCAGCAACACCCACATCCCAAAAATGAATAGAAAAAAAAATGTTCTGGGTGTCTCTGAACAGAGAATTAGTCCCAGGGGACTGGAGGATTGCAAATGTGACACCGTTTTTTAAGAAAGGGGCAAAGGATAACCCAGGAAACTACAGACTTGTCAGGTTGACAACAATAGTGGGAAACTGATGGAGGCCATAATACAGGATAAGATAAATATATACTTATAGAAAAATAAGCTAATACTAGGAAGTCAACATGACTTTATCAAGGGCAGGTCATGTCTGACAAATCTAATTGATTTCTTTGATGAAGTGATATAGGCAGTCGATGAGTGTAGTGTATATTTGGAGCATGTGATACGGTGCCACATGGCAGGTTGGTTAGCAAATTAGAAATGTTTGGGATTGATGGGTACTTAGCAACATGGATTAGAAGTTGGCCAAAAAAATATATAAAACAGGGTGGGTATAGATGTGCATTTTTCAGACTAGAGACCAGTTGAAAGTTGTACACCCCTAGGGATTGTGTTGTGACCCTTGTTTTTTTTGATTTATATAAACAATCTGGAGATAGGTGTTGAGGGCAAAAGATCTAAATTTGCAGATGATACTAAGCTAGGGAGAATAGTGAATTGTGAGGTTGATGCTAAGTGACTTCAGAGGAACATTGACAAGTTGCCAAATGGACACATACATGGTAGATGAATGTCAATGCAGAGAAATGTGAGGTAATGGCAGAAGAAACATGAAGAGACAGTACAGGCTCAATGATACAACTTTGAGGGGAGTACAGGAGCAGAGAGACATTAGGGTTCAAGTAAATAGGGTTCTCTGAAGGTGGCCAGGGAAATTGAAACAGTTGTTAGGAAGGCTTATAGGATCCTTGGGTTTACAAATAGAAGCACAGAATGTAAAAGCTAGGAAGTGATGCTACGTCTGTATAAATGATTGGTCAAACCACATTTGAAGTAGTGTGTTCAGTTCTGGGAACCTTATTTAAGGAAAGTTGCTAAAGCCTTGGATAGAGTGCAAAGGAGATTTACAAGAATGATACCAGGAATAAGGGATTTTAGATACAAGGAAAGACTGGAGAAATTGGGCTTATTTTCCTTGGACCAGAGACGACTAAGGTAACCTTACCAAGGTGTTCAAAATTATGAACAATTTTGACAGGCTATAAAAGGATATTCTGTTTCCAGTAGTTGGTACATCAGTACCTAGGGGGTCACAACTGCAACATTTTCAGCAAGAGAGCTAGGAGTGAGATGAGGAGAAACTTCTTTACTCATAGAGTTGTTAGGATTTGGAATGCACTGCCTGGGAGAGTAGTAGAGGCAAATTCCATACAAGATTTCATAACAGAGATGAATATATATTTGAAAGTGATGAATTTAGAGGGCTACAGAGATAGGGCTAGAGAATGGGACTAGCTGGGTAGCTCTTTTGGGAGCCTGTACAGAGACGACACGTTGTGTCGCCTCCTACTGTACTGTAAAGTTCTATGATTCCACAGCATTACTATTGTTAAACATGGAAACATAGAAGATAGGATCTGGAGTAGGCCAATCAACCCTTTGAGCCTGCTCTGTTATTCATTATGATCATTGCTGTTCATCAAGCTCAACAGCCTAATCCTGTCCTCCTCCCATAGCCCTTGATTCCTTTAGCCACAAGAACTATATCTTCCTCCTTCTTGAAAATACATCTTGCTTTGGCCTCAATCATATCCTATGGTAGTGAATTCTAAAGGCTCTCTGGGTGAAGAGATTTCTCCTCATCTCAGACCGAAGGTTATCCCTTAATGTCAAACTATGAGCTCATGGTTCTGGACTCCCCCACCATAGGTGATGCACTTCCTGCATCTAACCTGTCTAGTCCTGTTAAAATTTTATAGGTTTCTATGAGATACCCCTCATTCTTTGAAACCCAATGAATACAATCCTAACCAATTAAATCTCTCTTCACACATCAGTCTTGCCATCCCAAAAATCAATTTGATAACTCATATTTATCCACATTATACTGCATCTGCCATGCATATGCCCACTCACTCACCCTGTCCAAATCACACTGCAACATCTCGGTATCCTCCTCACAGCCCTCCTCCTTCCACCTCGTTTTGTGTCATCTGTAAATTTGGAGATATCACTTTTAATTCCCTTATTTTCATCATGAACATATATTATGACTAGCTGAGGTCCTAGCCCCAATCCTTGCAGTACATTACTAGTCAATACCTGCCATTCAGGAAAAAGATCCATTTATTCCTACTCTTTGTTTCCCATCTGCTAACCAATTTTCTATCCATCTCAACACATTATCCCCAATATGATGTGCTTTCACCTTACACATTAATCTCTTATGTGGGACTTTGCGAAAGCCATCAGAAAGTCCAAATAAATTACAACCACTGGCTGCCACTGGTCAACTTTACTCATTACATCCTCAAAAAGAATTCATTAAGCACGATTTCCCTTTTGCAAATCCATGCTAACTGTGTCCGATTCTACCACTATTTTCTACATGATGGAATAATGGAATCCAGCATCTTCCCCATGAGCAACATCAGACTTACTGGTCTATAGTTTCATGTTTTCCCTCTACCTCCATTTTTAAATAACAAGGTAACTGCTACCCTCCAACCTATAGAAACTGTTCCAGATTCTGAAGAATCTTGGAAGATGACCACTAAAGTATTCACTATTTCTACAGCCACTTTCTTAAGTACTCTGGGATGTAGGTTATCAGGCCTTGGGGATTTATCAGCCTTCAATTCCATCAATTTCTCCATTACCATTTCTCTACCAGTACAGATTTGCTTAAGTTGGTCCCTCTCGGTAAACCCTCCGTTGCCCATCATTTCTGGTACATGAAAACCAAAGCAAAGTATGAATTTTGTGTTGAGGAGGCAGAGAAGCTGCAGGAGGACTTGGACAGTCTAGGAGAATGGGTAAAGAAGTGGCGGATGGAATACAATGAGGGAAAGTGTGAGGTTATGCACTTTGGTAGGAAAAATAGATGCATAGTCTATTTTGTTAAATAGACAAAGTCTTTGGAAATCTGAAGCAGAAAGGGACTGATTGGTCCTAGTTCAGGATTCTCTTAAGGTTAACATGGAGGTTCAGTTGTTAGTTAGGAAGTCAAATGCAATGATAGCATTCATTTTTGAGACGGCAGAATACAAGAGCAGAGATATTTTGCTGACCTTGGAGAGGGTCCAGAAGAGGTTTACAAGAATGATCACAGGAATGAAGGGCCTATCATAGGAGCGGTTGAGGACTCTGGGTCTGTACTCAGAAGAGGATGAGGAGGAATCTCATTGAAACTTCCAGAATACTGCGAGGCCTGGATAGAGTGGATGTGTAGGAGGAACTAGGACCTGAGGGGACAACCTCAGCGTTAAGGGATGACCCTTATCCCTTATATCTGTGGAACTCGTTGCCACAGAAGGCTGAAGAGGCTAAGTTATTGAGTGTATTTAAGACAAAGATATATAGGTTCTTGACTAGTAAGGTGATCAAAGGTTATGGGGAGAAGATAGGACAATGGGGTTGAGAAACATATCAGCAATGGTCAAACAGCAGAGCAGACTCAAAGGGCCAAACAGTCTAATTCTGCTCCGTTACCTTGTTTCGTTCATTGGCTATTTCTGTGCTCCCCACTGTAAATTCCCCTGCTTCTGACAATAAGGGGCCTGTAAGAGAGGGAAGCAATGGCCTAATGGTATTAGCACTGGACTGTTAGTCTAGAGACCCAGGTAATGTTCTGTGGACCCGAGTTTGAATCCTGCCATGGTAGATGGGGGACTTTGAATTCAATAACAACCTGGAATTGAGGGTCTAATGATGAGCATGAAACTATTGTCAATTGTCAGGAAAAGCCCACCTTGCTCACTAATGTCTTTCAGGGAAGGAAATTTGCCATCCTTAACTGGTCTGACCTACATGTGGCCCTAGATCCACAGCAATGTGGTTGACTCTTAACTGCCCTCAATAAATGCTGGTCTAGACAATAACACCTCATCTCATGAATGAATAAAAAATTAGTTTTTACCAATCTTTTTCTCTTTACATATCTATATCTTTTACAATCAGTTCCCCGGAAGCTTATTTGCATGCTCTATTTTCCCAATCTCTATCAATCCCTTGGTCCTCCTTTGCTGACTTCTAAAGTGTTCTCAATCGTTGGGCCCACTGTTTTCCTTCCCAATTTGCTTGCTTTTTTTTTGCATCTAATAGTATCTCTAAATTCCCTCATAAATCATCGTTTGACCATTGTTCTCTTTGCACTCTGGCACCAGACAGGGAAAAACAAATTTTGCAGTTCACCCATGTGCTCTTTGAATGTTTGACATTGCCGATCTACTGCCATTCCTTTCAGTAGCACTTCCCCAATCCATCATACCCAATTCAAATCTCATACAATCACACTTCTCTTAAGATTCGAGACACTAGTCTCAGAATCAGTTACTTCACTGTCTGTCTTGATGCAGAATTTAATCAAATTATGGTCTCTATCTCCAAATTCATTACCAATTATTCTTTTCTCATTGCATAATACCCAGTCTAAGATGGCTTGTTTTCAATGTAGTTGGTTCTTCAACATTATGGTCCAGAAAACCATCCCAGGTACACTTTAGGAATTCTTCCTCTATGGTATTTGATTTGCCCAATCCGTATGCAGATTAAAGTCACCCACAGTTACAGATGTTCCTTTTTCGCATGCATCTCTGATATCATCTGATTGTGTTTCACAGGAATTTCTCACACAGATGACAGCAATGCTAAATTCTGTATAAGCTGCTTTACATTCTGAAAATATTTGGGAAGACTTGAAGTTATGAAAAGCCAAACCTTGATTTTTCAAGAGCAGTAATGTCACTAGAAGGTAGATGGAGCTTTGCACAGAAATATCCAAAATCTTCTTCAGGAACGTGATTTGGTATTAACTGTAAAACTTTCTTCAGAAACTTTTCTAAAACAAAAAGATTAAATAAAATGACACATACAGCACTGGAGAAATTGACTACAGTTATATCGTCACTGTTAGTGATTGTCAGGTAATGACTGCTGCTTACCAGATTATTCAATACAAGATACTTACTATCCTTTTCATGTGCGTATTTCAAATACTGTTCAATTGGTGTGAGTGTTCCCCCTTCACATACTATCTTTGGAGGTCTTACTAGTGGGTTTTCATTCAAATCTATTTCTTTCAAAGACTTCAGTTGTCCAAAATTAGTTGGTAATGAAGTTAATTCATTTCCTAAAGAAAACAAAAAAAGACATCTTCAATTTTTAAAGTGATTTTGTTATTTTCAATGAATTCCATTGAAAACAGTAAATATTTCGGGGCAAAAACAGATGTTTGGATGAAGGGTCACTGGACTTGAAATGTTAACTCTATTTTTTAATCTCTCCACAGATGTTTCCAGACCTACTGAGTTTCTCTAGCAATTTCTGTTTTTGTTTCAGATCTCTAGCATTTCTGCATTCTTTGTTTAAAAATATTTCGGGGTTGAGATGAGATGATGGTACCATCAGAAAATGAAGCCAATTTTCCAAGGATGCACATTTCCCATATTTTCTACGTGCCTGCTAATTATCACCTGCTGACCCCCTTCAGCTGATGAATCAAACTCTTCCATGTTGAACACCATTTGGAAGAAGCAGTGTTGAAGGGAGTGAATGTTGAAGGTGGTGGATGGGATGTCAGCCAAGTGTGTTACTTTATCCTAGGTGGTGTTCAAACTTCTTGAATGTTGTTTCAATTACACTCATTCAGACAAGAAGAAAGTATTCCATCACACTCCTGACTTCTGCCTTGGGGACAGGCATTGGGGAGACAAAATGTGAGTTACTCGTCAAAGAATTCCTGGCCTCTGACCTATTCTTGTATTTGTATGGCTGGTCCAGTTTAGTTCCTGGACCATGGCAACCCTCAGGATGTTAATCGTGGGCGATTCAGTGCTGGCAATGTCATTAAACATCAAGGGGCAATGGTTAGATTCTCTCTTGTTGGAGATGTTGATTGCCTTGTATTTGTGTCGCTTGAATGTTACTTTCAACTTATCAGCCTAAACCTGAATATTGTCTAGGTCTTGATATATAAATTCTTGGCACTTCCTTCCCAACAGAGGTGTACCTACACTCCAAGGTCCATAGCAGTTCAAGAAAGCAGCTCATCACTACCTTCTCAAGGATAATTATGGATGGTCAATAAATGCTGGTCCAGCCAGCTACACCAACATCCCACAAAGAAATAAAATTAAATCTGGGTAAGGTGCAGAGGAAAATGCAAATTCCAGTGATGCAGGCATGTGCAGTGTATGTAACTATGGAAGCTGCTGAGGAGGGGCCTTATACACTTTGATTCCAGGCCTAGTCTTCAATTATTCACTACCCCCTCTTTTACTGCCCACCTTTCATCCAGTTCTCTACAGTATAACACTGAAACCCATTGTTGCTGCGTGGAGAAGGCCCTTCATCCTTTATTAGCAAAGGATCCCAATTCTTCAGATAGAAGCCACAGCTACTCTTCTTTGTGATTCTACACAGCCACATTCATCTTTTATGATCAATTCTTTGCAGCAATCTGGAAATAGAACCTCTCTGCATTCTGAAATATTCTGGAGATGGGTGCATAGCAAGCTTTGCTTTGAACCATAGGGTGGGTGCTGGGTGAATTCTGACATATCTGAACTCAACTGAATTATTGGTGCTACCAACCAAACTTTTATGAGCAGAGATTTCTTCTACCTGAATCTTATATGTTTTTCTTTATGGTGTTCACACGTCTAATACTGCTGGTCAGTACGTTAGCAATTCTCCCTCAAAAGGAACAAATGCAGATTTTCAGCTTTTAAATTGGGCTTACTTTCATTTAAATATGATGCCGTCTCCTGCATGAAGCTCAGGTGACGTTGTTTCCCTGACATCAAAAATGCCACTGTCATGTGAGATGGTGGCAAGGCCATGAGCTTGTTTTTAGGAAGAACATTAGCAATCCATCCCATAACTATTTGCTCCCAAGAAGCTTTTGGTAAAGGGTTAATATAGAGCTGCTGGCAAAAGCTCCTGTGTCAGTAACGGTTATACAGAGTAGAATGCAATGTGAAGAAAGATAAACGGTGTAAACTTACTAATCCAGTAGCGCCTAACACTTTTTCATTCAAGTCCCATGGTTAGATTTTACAGAGGCCTGCTCCTCAAATAATCAGTGGTAGCATCCTCTCATTAGTAGTGCACTGTCTTCCTGCACAAAAGCAGCTGCATTTGTTATGTAAATTGGTGGCATGAAATCTTTCTGTTCTCATAATTCAAGGTGCTTTTCATAGGCGTTGCAAAGCCAGAAACATGCATTGTGCAGACAATAGTTATGGAATGAAGGCAAAATACATGGATGCTGGATATCTGAAACAAACACAAAGAATGCTAGAGAAACTCAGCAGGTATGGCAGCATCTGTGGAGAGAGAAACGGCTGATGTTTCAAGTCTGGTATGACTTTTCTTCAGAACTGAACTGATAAAGGTGTTCAAAAGTATGAGGGGTAGAGACAAGAACAAATATAGAGAGATAATCTAGTCTCATAGATGCAATAGTCCCAGAAGATACTGATTAAGTGTGATTGGCAAAGGAACCAAATGCAGCAATTGCAAAAACAATTTTGTTATGTAGCAAATGTTCAGGATGTGGGATGACAGTGTAGTGGAGGATCATCCGAGTGGAGCTGTTAAAGCTACAGGCAAGGCAAGGTGACTTGCATACTGAGCTACCTTTGCAGAGATCCAGCATAGCCACAGACTAAAAGGTCTTTTTTCGTGTGTTCTGTAACAATTCTATGTGGACTATAATTATTAAGTTTACAACCACAGCAATAACCTTCTTCTTCTTGAATATGTATGCTGGATCAGCCTGATACACAGCTTAAATGTATCAGCTCAAACTGGAAATACAGGTGAGTTCAGGTACATTCACTTAGGTGCATTTCAGCATTGCATCATCTGACAAAGACAGAATTTTTCTTCATAACTGAGGTTTCTATGTGTTACTGCTGTACACAAGATACAGACCATCTTTGTATATATAGAGTATGTTATTTCTCAGAAACCAATCATTTCAATCATATAATTGTAAATGTGACAAACAGATATTGTTCCAAATGTGTCAATCACAATTCAACCACAAGAATTACATTGCCATCTATTTCCAATGCAACAGCTGCTACTGATGTAATATTGCATTTTGTTTACCATTTTTACAGCAATCTCACCTCTCAGATTAATGGACATCAGATTGGCAAGTGTTGTCAGGGATTTGGGGAGGTGGGTTATTTTATTATATGCAGCTACAAGCCTTTCCAAGTTCTTTATTTCTCCAATGTTGGCTGGAATGGATGTCAGTTCATTGTACGATACGTCAAGCTCTCTTAATTCAATCAAATTACACAATTCATCTGGTAGGCTTTTCACCTGTTAAAAAAAAGCTCTGAAAAAAATCAAGTTATTTCTACAGTATAAGCTGTACTTGTTCCTCTGACAAACATAACAAAGTTTATCAGTTTATACGACAAGAAACATTTCACCTGACAGATTTCTTTGTGAATAAGCTTTTTCTCATAAAGTACATTATTGTGGGCAGTGCATTCTATGTATTAATGTTTGTAAATTGACAGATTATTAAATAGTTAAGTTTAATCTCTCTGGTTACTAATCATGAATTAAATATTTAGTATAAAACAGCAATACTCAAACATTAATGATGAGACATTAACATAAGATAGGTTACTCTTCCAAGATTATCATCGACCGAAAACAATTATCTGAATCATGGCACCAACCGTAGTTTAGGTTTTTCAGTTCTGGTTTTCAATTAATCCAAACTCTTTAGATGAATTGAAAAATCATGTAATCACCATATAATTTATGAAGAGCTACAAAATTTAATTTAGCCTAAAAGATTTGTTGCTTATGAAACAGTGCAAAAGATAAATTCTAAATGAAGCATGTTAAACCTTCTCGAGCCAAGAATATCTCAGAATATCTTCATTCTATCTAAAGTTTGCTGTAGATGGTTTACCACATTGTGATCCTCCGAAGCCTCTCACCAGTCATCTAGCACCACGGAACAGTTCTTGTGTATTTCTGTTCTTATGCAGGGCACAGGATTCTTCCTGGCAATTTCTTCAATTATTTATCTCTCAAAAAATGGGTGGAATTCAATGGCTCCCTCTGGAAGGAGATTTCTGAGAAGGGAAGGGTTTGTGGGCAGCTTCTTGCCTAGATGCTAATCCCATGGCCTTTAAATAGTGTCAAATGGGAGATTCATATCTAGGACCAAACACCGTTGCTTGCGGTCTGGTAGAGTAAGCCCTTGTTCAAAGGCATTTCATGCCAGATGGCTTTAGGAAGATGCATGTCTTTTGAGAGCCAAATCATTTGTCCACAAATTGATCATCTTCCTGCAATCCTCATCTTGATCTCACTTACCTTTCTCCAGATATTCCTGGTGAAATGTCGAGTGAATTACTGGTAGCAGCCATTGGCAGCTCTCCGATAGGAATTCTACTCTACGTGGGGAAATCTGCAATTATCTGATCCCCTCGAAGCTCCAGCAAAAGATCCTGCTGGCAATTAAGGTCTTCATTTTCTCAGAGCTCCCAGAGATCATGTTGGTAGGAGTGCTGCCAGTTTCAGTGGTGCATTACTTTTGTTGCTTCCAATAAATTCCATCCATCGTTGCTAAAACAAATTATTAAGATCATTATCTCATGGCTGTTTATGGAGCATTTTTATATATATTTTGGCTGCTGCATTTCCTATATTACAAAAGTGACTGGACTTCAAATGGCCACCATTAATTGCAAAATACTTTGGGATATCCTGATAAATGCAAGTCTTTCCTTCTTTCTTTGTGGCCTAGCCACTAGTCACATTCCGATCTAATCTTTTCTTTCCACGCCTCCACATTAACACCTTTGGGATTCCTGGAAGGTCTAGACTTAATTTTTTCCTCTTTCTTATCTACATGCTGACCATCCATGATATTAACTCCTGCCAGCAGTTCAACTTCCACAAGTATGGTACAGACATCTATTTTACATTTTGACTCATTAATTGTTGCATGTCATCGAATTATTTGTTCAAAATCGCCTTGGATTCAGAATTTCTTCCAGAATGTTGTCAAAAAATGACGCCATTGCCTTTGTTCCTGTCACAATCTCGATGTCCTCAATACAGAATAAGCTCTCCAGTTTAACCCTGGCCCACATGTTGCACCACTCTCTCAGCCTGACCCAGTATGTTCAATCTTGGCTGAGCTGTAAGCTTTATGCATTTCTTGTTTTATTTAGAGATAGGATGTCAGTATCACTGGCTGGACCAACATTTATCGCCCAGTCCTAGCTGCCTTTGGGAAGGTGGTGTTGAGTTACCTTATTGAACCACTGCATTTCTGCTTTCATTTCTTTCCAAGAATCATAATGGGTTTTCCTTTGCCTCAACCCAGAAGCCTCCAGAACATCCCTCGCCACTTCTGTAACCTCCCGCATGGTACAATTATCAAACGCAGCTTCCGCTCTGGTTTCATTATTCCAAAGAACCATCCCTTATGTAACACCTTGGTCCACTCCGCCATCACATCCAACACTGTTTTCCCTTCCTTTCATTTCTTATACAAGTGCTGGAGATGTAACCCTTGCTGTTTTACCTCCACTTTGCTCATTATCCAAGGCTCCAAACATGACTGTCTGCACCTGAACCAGAATGGGACCAAGGTCCAGGCCCGAAACGTCAGCCTTCCTGCTCCTATGATGCTGCTTGGCCTGCTGTGTTCATGCAGCTCTACACCTTGTTATCCCAACATCCTTGTTGGTAGGTTTACTAGTGCTGTTGGGAGGAGTTTAAACTAGTTGGCAGCTGAAGGGGACACAGATTATTTGTACAATAGAAACACAGCAGACAGAAATAAAGGAGCCAAGGCACAGAGAGTTCAGCCATGTTGCGTTTCAAGGGAGTAAAGCCAGGCTGGAAGACTTCTATGCTAAAGCTAGGAATACTATTAGTAAGAGAGGTGAGTTAAGGGAATGGATTGACACAGAAAATTGCAATGTTGTTGTCATCACAGAGATATAGTTGTACGAGGGACAGGACTGACAACTCAACATACCAGGGTATAGATACCGAAAGAACTGCAGATGCTGTAAATCAGGAACAAAAACAATGTTTCTGGAAAAGCGCAGCAGGTCTGGCAGCATCTGTGAAGGAAAAAAACAGAGTTAACGTTTCGGATCTCAGTTCTGAGGAAGGGTCATCGGACCCGAAATGTTAACTCTGTTTTCTCCTTCACAGACGTTACCAGACATGCTGAGCTTTTCCAGCAACTTTGTTTTTATACCACGGTATAGGATCATCAGGAAAGTCTAAAAGAGATTTTGGTATTGCATTTTATTTAAGGAGTTGGTTACTGCAGTGAGGAGGAAAATGGAAAGCATTATAGCAAAAGTGATCACGATACTATGTGTTTAAGTTTGTTATAGAAAAGGAAAAAGATGGTCTGCAAATGATATTTTTGTATACTGGGAAGGAAGACTATATTAAAAATAAGGCAGGGTCTGGCTAAAGTAGACTGGGAACACCCTATTGTAGGAAAATCTACAGCTGAACAATGGAGGGGTGTTCAAAAAGGAATTGGGGAAAGTGCAGGTCCAACACATTCCCTTTAGGGTTAAATATAGGAATACCAAGCCCAGTGAACTTTGGATGTCTAGCAATATTCAGGACTGGATAAGAAGGAAGCAAGAGGATTTGAAAGATATAGAGGTAAGTTAATTTTCATGTGGAGGTGTATCAGAGTCTGATTCTGAGCAACAAAGCAGACTGGGCATTTGCTTTCTGTAATGGTGCCACACAATTTTCAAACATAGCCTGAGCTTCCCGTTGCCATTAGTTTTAATTCTCTAATTTGATCTTGATGTCCAGTGGTGTTCCAATGAATCTCTATACAAGCTTGAGGGACAGCACCTCATCTTTCTATTTGAAACGCTATAGCCTTCCAGATTTAACGAGTTCAACAATTTTAGACTATAACTTGGACCCCCAATTTGGTACATTTCATTTGGAGATTTCACTATCAGACTTGTTTGCCATACTTGTTTATGATTTTGGAGAACTTTGATTCATCGGTTTGCCATTCACACTTTGTCTAAATACAACATTTTTTTCGTTTTATTTCAGTCATTTCCACTCCCTTTGACTCTCAACAATCAACTCTTTTGTTATTTAACCTTTTCTGTATTCTACCCTACCACAGAACTTCACTTTTGTTATTCCTGCTCTCCCCACTTTCACTTGTTTAACACCCATTACATTTCCAACTTTTCCCAGCTCGGATGAAAATTGAAATAATTACTCTGTTTCTGTTTTCATGGTTGCCGCCTGATCTGCTTAGATTTTCCAGCATCTTGTGTTTGCATTTCAGATTTCATAAACCTACAAAAGTTTGTTTTTGTATTAATCCAATGTGTCTTTTCTGGCATTTGAGTAGAACAAACTATTTCCACTGCCACATTCTGTCCCCTTAGAAATATATATCTATGTATTTTAAATATTTATCGATTTGTTCCTTTAAAAAAAAGCAATGACCTCACCCCTGTCGTAAACCATCCATACTCCAGCAGTTCTTTGTATAAATTATTTCAATCATTGTTGTATAAGGCCATATCAATACCTTAAAACCATCCAACTGACTGATGCGCAGTATTCTCAATGTTGTTAAATGACATATTTCAATTGGAAATAAATAAAAATGGTTATTAGAAAGATTGATCTCCAAAATTTTCTGCAGATTTAGAATATCCCATGGAAGATTTTCTATTTGATTGTTGGATATATCCAGTAGCTTCAGGTTGGACAATCTGCACAAATTATAACAAAAGGTGTGAAATTTGTTATTTTGAAGATGGAGAATTTGAAGATTATACAAAGCAGATATTTCCACTGGAATACTATCAATTCCATTTTTGCTCAAATCCAAATTATCCAAATTCCATAGTTTGCATATCTCAATTGGAAATGAAGTAAAGTTATTTGCACTTAGATTGAGGATTTCCAGGTTCCTCATGCAGCACAATTTAACTAGTATTTCAGAGATGTGGTTGCCACTAAGGTTCAAATACTTCAACTCAGTTATTAAGCATAATGCCACTGGAAATTGCGAAAGGTTGTTGTTATTGAAGTTGATTTTTGTCATTCTAAAACAGTTTTTAAGTTCAATAGGAATGTATTCCACCATATTATGAGAAATATCCAGAACTGAAAGACGGACAACATGTGACATACCCACCGGCAAAGTTTTCAGTTTATTATTGCTGGCACAGAATTCTGTCAGATTATAAAGATTGCCTATCCTTAAAGGCAGGTCTATGAGCTGATTGCTATCGAGTAAAAGTTGTTTAATTCTTACACAATTGGAAAGTTCATTTGGAAGATCTTTTAATTGATTATGTTGTAATTGCAGAATCTGTAATTCCTGCAGTTTCTCTATTTTTTCTGAAAGGCTAGCCAACTGATTTCCACACAATCTTAGTTCTTCAAGATTAAGCAAATCAAAAAACTGTAGTGGCAAAAATGTTAACTTGTTATCATTTAAAGACAGTTGTCTCAAATTTTTCAGCTCAGAAATCTCCATTGGTAAGCTTTGAAGAGAGTTTCCTGAAAGGCTAAGCTTTGTTAGCTCTGGAAGCAGGCATATGGCTCTTGGAAAAACAAAAAGCCTGTTTTGGTCTAAATTGAGAACAGTCAAATTCTTTAGCCTGGCTATAGTTTCTGGTAAAATGCTCAGTTGATTTTCTTTCACATTCAGGTATTCTAATGTTATTAACTGTCCAATTTCAGTAGGTAGCTGTGAGATATTATTTTTATTAAGAAAAAGTTGGCTCAGCTGGCCGAACACGGCAATTTCACCTGGAATAGATGTGATGCTGTTTTGGCTGATATTCAAAACATTCAGTTTTGTAAACAGATAAAGTTTTGACGGAATTGAGGTTAAATTCTTTCTTTTAAGTGAGAGCATTGTAAGCTTAGCCACCAGATCGGCATCAATTTCTGAATCATCACTCTCTGAAAGTATTAAATTTGTAGCATATTCTAGAAAGGCAGAGTCTAAGGTTTCTTCTGAAGTCTCTGTTGTCAAAAGCACAGCACTAGGATTCTCACCCATTTTCTCTTCACTAATGTTTACATAAATTCATGACAAATTTGTTGAGACTGCATTGACTTCCTTTCTTTATCATTGGACAGCACTGAAAATAGAAATAAAGTCATTCACTAACGCACATGCAAGAATATTACATTTGGTTTAATTTAAATGTGAAATAAAAAACTACAATCCAAATAAAACTGCAGCATAGTTTCAAAAGCTTTGTTCAACATTGGCTCTATTCTAAGATTGCTGTCAAACTTGTGTGATGTATTTAATAACTTAGCATTTGGCTTTTCTTTCAGTCAGACAGTGCTTAGACACTTACTTAGTCTCTATAACTGGTGGGCATTGGAGAATATCGTCAACATGGTTCGTAACATTAATTTTTAATGTATCAAATTTCGTTTGTTTAATTTATGGCTTTGGCATTATCAGAATCTTTGTTACGATTACATTTATTTTGATTGATGACACTGGGCAACCTTCCATTTTACTGGAAATACATACTGCAATGGAGAGCTGATATCCCTTTGAGCAGTAGGTCTATTTCGTCAAACGAAGAAGAAAAATCAAACAATAATTAACAAGTATCCTTTGGGCACTGAAGCACGAATCCATAAAAGCAACAATCCAAAAGGAAATTGAGGATTAAAATTTTAGGCTTACTCCTACACAAACTTCTTACACCTCACAGGGTCCTGATAACACCTCCATTTCACCCAACCCTTGCAGCTCAAACACAACCCCCTGGAACCACAGATCATGCTGCTAAGACTGAACCCTCTGGACAGTACACCATACAGTCCCTTCCAGACCCGACACCCAACCCATGGCAACACCAGAGCCTACACCCACACCCTTTGCAGGAGCTGACAAATACCGGAGGCATGGTGGCTCAGTGTTAGGCACTACCGCTTTATAGCATCAGGGTCCCATGTGGAGTTTGCATGTTTTCCTTGTGTCTGCATGGCTTTTTTTCTGGGTGTTCCGATTTCTTCCCACAGTCCAAAAAAAGATGTGCACGTTAGGTATACAGGCCATGGGAAATGCAGGGTTACAGGGATGGGGTAGGGAATCTGGGTGGATGTTCTTGGCAGAGTTGGTGTGGACTTGTTGGGCGAAATGGCTTGTTTCCACATTGTAGGGATTCTGTGAAAAAGTCAATCCTCGAGGCACCCTGTTACTGATGGTCCCGTTCCCTCCATTAGCACCAACCATCGCCACTGCCAGACCCGATAGACCACTGCCCTCCCGACTGTATAAGTGACACCAATCCTCTCAACAAGACCTCAATCTCCTTCCGCCGTTGGACCCAACACCACCTTCCCTTTCCTAAATGCTGAATCTGAATTTCCCATTAGAAATGCATATAACAGCTGAGTGACATCCAGGTTTTGAACGTGACGACGTCAGGCGAGTTCCTTCAAAATCCCTCTGACTGTCCATTAATGTTACGGCCAGAGAATAGTGCAGTTGTGGAGTCAGAACATTTAACAGAAAACTGGAGCAAATCAAAACCCAAGATCTGCTCTCTCGCTCGATGTACAAGAACGCCTGTAGGGAAACGAGAACCAAAAGGTCTGAGTTACCAGAGAGGGAGCATCTCCTGCTCATTCCTGCTCGCGGCCGGGTCAATGAAGGACCAGGGCTGGTTACCACAGCAACCAGTAAACTCACGTGCTGCTTGTTGTCTTCCCTCCCCCTCCCGCGAGATCGGCGCCTGAACACCCCCGCCCACTCCCGCGAGATCGGCGCCTGAACAACCCCGCCCACTCCCGCGAGATCTGTGCCAAGACCCCGCCCCCGTCCGCGACTTCGGAGCCTGGACACCGCCCACTCCCCCGAGATCGGATTCGGATTCCCGTTCAGTTCGGGACAAAGTTGTCTGCTTGATCGGTGCTTAATGTGACACTTTCGTCATTTACTCCCTTCACCACTGATGCGCAATGGTTGCTGTATTTATCATCTTACAGATGTACTGCACCTAGGTCATTTGACAGCATCTTCCAAATCCACATTCTCTACCACCTGGAAGTACACGGGTCGCAGATGCACCACCATCTGCATGTTCATCTGCAATCCACACACCATCCTGACCTGGAACTATATCAACACTCATTCAGTTATTTTCACCATTCTAGTCTCCGAGTCAAAATTGTGGAATTCTCACAAACAGCATTTTGGGTGTACCTACTCTCAACTAATTGCAGTGGTTGCATTGTGCAGATGGTGCACATTCTGTCACAGTGTGTTAGAACAGAACAGCACAGGAGCAAGCCTTCTACCCACCATGTCTGTCCCAACCATGATGCTATTTGAAACTAATCCTATCTGCCTGCGAGATAGTAGGAATTGCCTATGCTGGAGAATCTGAGATAAAACGTTGTGGAGCTGGATGAACACAGCAGGCCAAGCAGCATCAGAGGATCAGGAAAGTTGACGTTTCAGGTCGAGACCCTTCTTCAGAAATGGGGGAGGGGAAGGGGATTCTGAAATAAATAGGGAGAGAGGGGGAGGCGGATAGAAGATGGATAATGGAGAAGATAGGTTGAGAGGAGACGGACAGTTCAAAGAGGTGGGGTTAGAGCCAGTGAAGGTGAATGTAGGTGGGGATTTAGGTGGGGGATAGGTCAGTCCAGGGAGGATGGACAGGTCAAGGGGGTGGGATGAGGTTAGTGTGTAGGAGATGGGGGTGGGGCTTGAGGTGGGAGGAATGATGAGGGAGGTGGGGACGAGCTGGGCTGGTTTTGGGATGTTGTCGGGGGAGGGGAGATTTTGAAGCTTGTGAAGTCCACATTGATACCCTTGGGTTGCAGGGTTCCCAAGCGAAATATGAGATGCTGTTCCTGAAGCTTTCGGGTGTCATCATTCTCTCTCTCTCCTTCCTGGACCTCTCTGTCTCGATCTCTGGCCTCCACCTGGAAACCAATATCCATTTTAAGCCTACCGACTCCCACAACTACCTAGAATACAACTCCTCCCACCCACCTTCCTGTAAAAAGGCCATCCGCTGTACCCGTTGTGGCCTCCTCTACATCGGGAAAACCAAGTGGAGGCTTGGGGACCGCTTTGCAGAACACCTGCGCTCAGTTCGCAACAAACAACTGCACCTCCCAGTCGCGAACCATTTCAACTCCCCCTCCCATTCCTCAGACGACATGTCCATCCTGGGCCTCCTGCAATGCCAGAATGATGCCACCTGAAGGCTGCAGGAACAGAAAATCATATTCAGCCTGGGAACCCTGCAGCCCAATGGTATCAATGTGGATTTCACAAGCTTCAAAATCTCCCCTCCCCCAACCGCATCCCAAAACCAGCCCAGCTCGTCTCCACCTCCCTAACCTGTTCTTCCTCTCACCTATCCCCTCCTCCCACCTCAAGCCCCACCCCCTTCTCCTCTCTACTAAACTCATCCCGCCCCCTTGACCTGTCCGTCCTCCCTGGACTGACCTATCCCCCACCTAAATCCCCATCTACATTCACCTTCACTGGCTCTAACCCCGTCTCTTTGACCTGTCTGTCTCCTCTCAACCTATCTTCTTCTTTATCCATCTTCTATCCGCCTCCCCCTCTCTCCCTATTTATTTCAGAATCCCCTTCCCCTCCCCCATTTCTGAAGAAGGGTCTTGACCCGAAATGTCAACTTTCCTGATCCTATCTGCCTGCACTTGGCCCATATCCCTCTATTTTCTGCCTGCTCATGCATCTGCCTAAATGCCTGTTGGTGCATTCACCCAAGTAAGTAGAGAGTATTCCATCACACTTGTGATTGTGTCTGGTAGATGACACCAAAATTGGTGGTGTAGTGGACAGAGAAGAAGGCTACCTCAATGGGACTTTGATCAGATGAGCTAATGAGCTGAGGAGTGGCAAATGGAGTTTAATTTAGATAAATGTGAGGTGCTGCCACTTACTAACCATACCTCTTATATTCATATCCAAATCATTTATACAAATGACAAAGAGTTCTGTAATGAGTTACTCACTAATCCCCTGAAGCCTATCTACCACCTACCAGACACAGTCACAAGTGTGATGGAAACCCTATTGTTGTTGTGGGACGAAAGAGAGGGGTTGAGGGCCGAAGTACAGGAGGCTCCGAAATGTCCACCTTCTTCCTCAACTGAGCATTCCCCAGCACTGTTGTTGACAGGGCCCTCAATAGGATCTGACCCATCTCCCACACTTCGGCCCTCATCCCCTCTCTTCCCTCCCGCAACAGAGATACGGGTCCCCTTGTCCTTAACTGCCATCCCACCAACACCCACATCCAGAAAATCATCAGCTGACATTTCTGCCACCTCCAGTGTGATACTACCACCAGACACATATTCCCCTCCCCTCCCTTGTCTGCCTTCCGCAGGGACGTTACCTCTGGGTCACCCTGTTCCACTCTTCCTTCACTCCCAACACCCCCCACAGCCTCTTCCGTTGCACTTGCTGAAGGGTCTATAGGTGTGAGGCTGGAAAAGCACAGCAGGTCAGACAGCATCCAAAGAGCAGGTTAGCCAACGAATGGTTTCAGCCCGAAACTTCAACACACCACCCTGTTCCCTGGCCAATATCTCTGTCTCAGGCTTGCTGCAGTGCTCCAGTGCAGCTCAGCATAAGCTGGAAGAATAACACCTCATTTTCTGTTTGGGGATCCTGCAGCCTGCAGGACTCAATATCCAGTTCAATAATTTTAGGGCTTGAACTTTTCAATGTCCCAACCCACACCCCCACATACCAGGCCCTGTGATCACATAGGTAGACAGACAGGAGTCTGGAAGAACACAGCAAGCTAGGCAGCCTCTGGAGGAAAGGAGAAGTCAATGTTTCAGGTATTAACCTTTGTCAGGACTGGATGTGGGTGTGGGGGGAGCTGCAGATAAAGAAAAAGTGAGGGGGAAGGTCGCAGAATGATGGTGATAGGTGGACACTGGTACTAGGTACAACCTGGTTCATCAATGGGAGGGATGAATCCGGTTGGGTAGCTGTAAGGGAAGGTCAGAAGGTGAAATGGAAGTGAGGAGGTGGGGCTGGAAAGGGAGCGGGGGATGGGTAGGAAGGTTATTTGAAATTAGAGAACTCAATGTTAAGTCCTCTGGACTGTAAGGTGCCCAGGCGGAAGATACAATTGATCAAATTTGTTATCTGATTCACTGTGACACTGGAGGAGGCCAAGGATGGACATGTCAGAGGGGTGTTGAAATGGGCAGTCACCAGGAGGCTGGGCTGGCTCTTACAGGCCAGGTGGAAATGCTTGGTGAAACGGTCACCTAGTCTACGTTTGGTTTCACCGATGTGGAGAAGACCACATCAGGAGCACCGGAAGCAATAGACTAGGTTGGAGGAGATAGTAGGAACTGCCGATGCTGGAGTCTGAGGTAACGAGGTGTGGAGCAGGCCAGGCAGCATCAGAGAAGCACGAAAGCTGACATCTCGGTTAGGAACCCTTCTTCAGAAGGAGATGTAGGTGAAACTCATAGTCTGCTCTTACACACAACTGCTGTCAGCCGTTAACGATCTCCATCAACAGCTATTTTCCCTCCTAGCCAGATCATTATCCACTCCCTTGTCCGACTGTTCCTTCTATCTCTTTGGGTTCTATCTCCACCTATGGTTTACTCCTTACCCCCTTTCCCCCCACCCTAGCATCTGCATAAAAACTGACATTTCCCTAGCTACCTCAGTTCTGAGGAAGGATCGCTGGACCCTTCTCTCCAGAGACGCTGTCAGACCAGCTGAGCTTTTTCAGAGATTTCTGTTTTAGACTCTAGAATTGTTTTGTTCTCTTAAAATGCTGACGAGCGTTTTCTCAGTATTAATGTTCTTTAGTTCTGACATTCTTGGTTTTGTAATTTAAGCAACGACCAAAAAAAAATTGGTGTCCTCTACTGTGAACACTGCTTTTCCGAGGAGGCTATGTGAAAGGCTGTAATCTTTCTAAGCAGCTATTGGCGTAGCTTTGAGAAGGAAGTGTGTCATGGAGAGACAGCCTCCAGCTCAGTTTGTATGAGCTGGGCTTGTGCACAGATGTGGACATATTCGCTGCTGAGTAGTCCGGGAAATCGCTGAATTCTCTATTGAGTCTCAGTTACGGTCAGGGTATTAATGTGTCCTTGTGTACCGGTGAGTTGTGCGTGCAATCTAAAACAACATTGTGTTAATTGCCTATTTTTGATTTTCCGGCAAGCCCTTTGCTCATGGTTTCGTTTCCAGTTTCAACGTTTTCAAGGAGCTTTGACTGCAGTACAAAAGGCATTACGGAGAGTGAGGGAAACGGAGTCCCGTTGAAAGAAATACATTAAAAGTAGCCGAGATGGAACAGAAATTAGATGGGAAAATTCAAGGTGGATTTGCAAAGTTTATCATCCATTTAGTGTGGTGAATAGTCATTGTTTTCTCCACTTTTTTTGCATTGGGCGGCCTGCGAGTTCGTTCTGTTTTCACATGCCTAACTGGTTTCTCAGTGAAGGTTATCTGCTAATTTTGCAGAAGAGTCACCCTTCCCACCCTGAAATTCTAGTGATGGTGACTAACTGATCCTGGCTCCACAGCAATTTTTTTTCCCTCCAGTTCACACTTTCAACCCATAAAGTTGTTTTCTGTCTGCTTGCACTTGGGTCAATAGTGAAGAAATTGTTCCAGAATTTGGCATCTGTTGCACCTGCAAATGTGACCTTCTGTCTTTTTATAAACCCACCCTGTTGTGGTAACTCTGCATCACAAACCAGCCATCCACTCACCTGAACTAACCAACTGCTATTTTTGTGAATATGGTCACTAACTTTAACACACACTGGGACATTTACTGTCATTTCAAGTCTGCAGGAGACACACCATTGTTCTGTCATTCTCACATTCCAACCATTTAATCTGAACTATCAATACTTTTTTTCTGCCAGCACCCTACATGCACTACCCCCACATCCCACCCCCCCCAAACTATATCACTTCAGCTCTGATGAAGAATCACGTACACTCAAAACGTTAGCTTTCTCTATGTCTATGGATGCTGTCTGACCTGCTGTGATCTCCAGCATTTCAGTTTTCAGTACAGATTCCAGCATGTGCAGTAATGCTATCTGTTGTTAGCCTCTTTAATTACTTGTCCGTGAATGCTAACCTTTTATGACTTGTGCACTCAAAAACCTAGATCCTCTGCATCCTACAGTCGTTCTTCATTTAAGTTATATTCTTTTTATATTTCTTCTGCTGAAGTGAGCAACCACACATTTTCCCACACCATAGTTCAGCTGCCAGATTTTTTTTGGTTACTTGCTCAGCTCTTTTGCATTTTCCTTCTGTACTTGTCACAACATAGTTTCCTACCTATCTTTGTGTCATCAGCAAATTTAGCTACCATGCCTTTGCTTCCCTTATCGAAGTCTTTGATGTAAATTGTAAAATGCTGAGGGACCTGTTCAGGCCCCTGTGGTACTCATTCTTGATGAGTGAGGGGATCAAGGTTTACGGGGAGAAAGCAGGAGAATGGAGTTGAGAAACACATCAGCCATGACCAAATGGCCTAATTCTGCTTCCCCTATCTTATGGTCTTTTGCTCTCATTACATCCTGCACATTACAAGACAGTCAGCCAGCCAATTTCCTATCCATGCTAATATATTAGCCCCCATACTCGTGCAATAATATCCTTTTGTGGCACCTTGTCAAATACCTCTGGAAATCCAGGTACAGTACATCTGCAGACCCCGCTTTATCCACAGCACTTGTTATTCTTTAAAAGTACTCTAATAAATTGGTTAAAGCTGATTTCCTTTTCACACAATCAGACTGTCTCTTCCCTATTACCATGAAATTTTCTAAGTACCCACCTATAATGAACCACCTTAATGATCAACTTTAACACCCTTCCTATGATAATTCAAGCTAACTGACTTATGGTTTCCTATTTTCTGCCTCCCTTTTAGGACAGAGGGATTACATTTGATTCTTTTTAATTGGAGGAACCTTACCAGTATCTAGGGAATTTTGGGAAAAATAACACCAATGCATCTATTACATCATTAGCCACCTCATTGTAAGAGCCAGGAACATAGCTTCAACAGTTTGCTCAGTGCCACATTCCTAATGATGATAATTTCACCAAATTCCTGATCCTTCAACCTTCTGATGTACAGGTCTAGTTAGATTTTTTTTTGTATTCTTCATGTTAAAGACAGAAACAAAATGTTTGTTAATTTCATCTACCATTCCTTATTGTCTACTATTAATTTCCATTCTCACTCTGCTGAGGATCAATAATTATATAATTTCTCTTTTCCTGTAAGTGCCTGTAGAAACTCTTGGTGTCTGTTGTTACATTTCTAGCTGGCTTCCTCGTGCTGTATTTTTTTTTCTTTTGATCAATCTTATAGTCATTCTCTGAAATAATCCATTAAACGTTTGCTGCTGCTTCTCTATGGATCTGTCCCCTAGCCTAGTATCTCATTACACTTCAGCTAACTCAGCTTTTATGCCCATCTAATTTCTCTCATTTATGTTTCAAATGACTAATCTTTGACCCACTTTTCTCCATTTCAAACTGAATGTAAAATCCAAGCCTATTTGATTGCTGCTACCTATATTCTGAAATCATTAACTAATTCTGAAATGTCACACAACATCGAGTCTGATATTACTTGGTTCCAGAACACGCTGTTCGAAGAAATTATTTTGAAGGTGTTTTATGAACTCCTCATTCAGGCTTGCATTGCCAAACTGATTTTTCCAGTTTATAGCTAGATTAAAAATCAACCCGGGATGTACAGGTGAGGTGGATTAGCCATGGGAAATGCAGGGTTACGGGGATAGGGTGGGGAGTGGGTCTGGGTGGGTGGACTTTGGATGTTTGGTGTGGACTCAATGGACTGAATGGTCTGTTTTAACACTGCAGGGATTCTATAATTATTGCCTTTCCGTTATCTTAAGCACCCAATATTTCTTGTTGTTTACTTTGTCTTACGTAGTGTTTACTGTTAGCAGCCTGTAGATCACTCTTGCTTGTGATTTCTTTCCTCCACCCACCTCATCTCCACCCAAAATTAGTCTACACCTTGATTTTTCTGAACCAATGTCATCTCTAATTATTGCACCAGGTGAAGTCGCCATAATTCCCAAGAGCCATAGGGCTGTTCTCTCATTAGACAGAGTGAGAGAGACAAATGGTGATGGCTTTAACCTGAGGGTCATCACACATCAGGCGAGTGGTGAGGTCGAGAAGGCAGGACTTTCATGATAACCTCAACCAGTACAGAAATCGAGTATGGGCTGTTGGTGTCACACTGCATCATAAATCAGCCATCCAGTCAACTAAGCTGATTCCACATCTATTGCACCAATGTTATCCTTGAATAGTGGTCCAACCCTCAGTCTTCGCCCAGATTTCTATTCTTCTTGAATGACATACTCCACAATAATTCAGGATCCAATCCTTGTCATCATATAGCCATGTTTATCAGGTCATGTTTATTTACTTTAATATGCACGATTAAAGTGCTTACTTTGTATGTGAATTCTTAAAATTTATTTTCTCTGTCCTTTCCTGCTATCCTGTGACCCTCATTTCCCATATTTCTACATTGCTGTCCTTCCTTGACTCTACCCCTTGATTTACTACATCTACTGAAGCGTTTTTCCTCATGCCATTGTTTAGTTTAAAGCTGTTTCTATTTCCATAATTATGTTGTTTGCTAGATCACTGGTCCTAATGGTACAGCCCCCACTTTCCCAGTACTAAAGCCAGTGTTCCATTAACTAGAACTGCCTTTAAAATTTTCAACACCAGTCTTTCAGCCGTTTATCTTGCCAATGTTATGTGCCCCTCACCAATTGGTAAGTGGCTCAAGAAATAATTCTGAGATTATTGACCTTGAGGTTATGATATTTTAATTTAATGCATAGCTTCTCTGTGCCTAATCAAAACTTATTGTCCTACTATGTCATTGGCACTTGCATGGATTACTTAAGCTGGTCCATGTCTCACTCCACATTTCTATCCACCCTGAGCAGATGTTCTGAACCCCGGCGCTGGATGGGAAACATAGCTTTCTGAAGTCAGAATGATGTCTATTTCCTTCACTATACTATACCCTACTACCATCACATCCCTTTTTGTTCTCCTCCCAATTTGAATGGCTTCCTGTAACACGGTGCCATATGTTCTGCTTCAAGTGTTCCCCAAGGCACACAGCATCTTAACTTGGATTTTTTTTTGCCATACCTTCACTGTTGCTTAATCAACGTCCTAGAAGTCCCTTTACAGCACCTTTTTAGATATTCCTACACCAGGTTTACTGCAGTGCTTCAAGAAACTTGTCAAGGGAAATTCGGGATGAGCGCCAAATCCTTTTCAGTGGCTTTCACATTGTGTGAAATAATATTTCTGTGATAATGTAATGTTAGGAAGGGGAGAACGAACGCCTCTGATAACTAAAATCAAAACACAAGGCCCCAGTCTGTTATGGTAGGAATAGAGGTTAAATGAAGGAAAATCCCTGATACTCACTTTATAAGTAACAAGTAACAATTTATTTATTTAACCTTCACAGTGAACAAATTAACTGATTTATTAACAAACCCAACAATTCCCCTTAACTACTAACTATTCCCTAACTGGTGTGGAGGTGCCGGTGTTGGACTGGAGTGGACAAAGTTGGAAGTCACACAACACCAGGTTATAGTCCAACAGATTTTATTTGGATTCACACAAGCTCTATAACCTCGTCGTGTCACTTCTGACTTTATTCCCTGACTGATCTAAATTCTACTGATATGCTGTTCCAATAAACATAAGTCCTATTTATATAAGCCCAAGTAATAAGAAAATTAAATTAAAACTTAGTCTCTCAAAGACTACATGCCTTTCTTCTGCTGTTCTCAAGTCATAAACACCTTTGTTCCGCTGATCCAGCTATTAGGAATATTTTCTCTGAAATCTCCTGTGAGGACTCTTAGCTCAAAGTGCCATTGTACCTTTTATGGATAGACAATGCTTTCTTAGAGAGCTTAGCAATTTCTAGTGAGAGCTAGATGCTTATTTCTCAGATGGAGATTCGTTCTCATCCTGATTTTCAAAAACCCTCTCCTTATATACTTTGGATGAGATATCAATTTTCTTACAATAGCATTGTTCCAAAGTTGTCAAAACTATCAGATTTAAATTCTATTAGCTTTCAATAGCTAAGTGCTTGGTTTAAATTAATGGGCTGATTCTAGCTAGTTGGCATAACATCAAAACAAGCCTAAGGTTTCCAATCACACAGCCAGTTGTACATGTTTCAATTTCAGAGCTGGCTGTACATCTTCAGCTATATACAGACTTTTTTTTCTAAATCTTTAAATTTAGAAAAGCAGTTTACCTCTTAAAGGAACCACGTACTCTTCTCCCTTATAATTTTTTACAAACAAATTCTAGCTTCCTGCCTTCTAATCATGATTACTCTACACAACTTTGTCACAGTAATAATCTACCTTGTCAGCATAAACTTGGAGATATTGATTTTTATTCTCGGCCCTCATTCCTGGCATTTATTTAAAAACATTAACAAAACTGTAATAACTACAGAATTCCCAATTTTTAAAACAATTTAATTTAATTGACACCAGTAACATTGCATGTTCTTTCTTCTATGATTATAGGTTTGAAAGACTGTAACCAGATAGTAAATCTGCTGTGATCATTGTGGAGATATGGCAGCCAGGATGGGATCCCAAGTAATGAACATTTACGTGTGCAGAACAAGACTTCCTGATTTACCAAACTGCTTTCCACCTGCATGGTTTAAGATATCATATCTCAGACTCTGTGCTTTTAGTTGCAATCATGCAACTGGAGCAATCCAAAAGCCAGAAAATGCAGCTTTGTTGAGCAATTTGTCTGTTTTGGGTGTGGATATTAAAATGGCCCAGAAGAGGCAGCCTGGAGTCTTCAGAAAAGTGGCCACTAATGAAGAGGGTGTGGCTGAGTTCTTGAAAAGCAAGGGTGCCAATCGCAAGACCATTGCCAGTATTATCTCAAGGTACCCCCGAGCCATCACACGTTCCTATCACCACCTTGAAGAAAGATGGCAATTATGGCGAAGCATTTTCAAGACAGATTCTGAGGTCATAAGTGTTATTGAGCGTTCTCCAGAATCATATTTTCGTTCAAGTGACAATGGAAATTTTGAAAAAAATATTAACTTTTTTTGTTCTCTTGGCTTGACCTCAAAGGACTTGCATCGCATTTTAACAACTGCTCCACGAGCATTCTCAAATAGTTTGGAACTAAACAAACAGATGGTAAAACTTCTACAAGATCTTGGTGTTAGTTTAGGTGATGAGAATCCAGATGCTTTTGTTAAACGGATTATGACTAAAAATGCCTACATACTTATAAGAAGCACTAAACGGATAAAAACCAATGTAGACTTTTTCACAGAAGCACTTAAACCAAGTAACAGTGACCTTATAAAACTTCTTCAGGGGCAAGGCGCTGAAGTTTTGGACCTGTCCACTGACTACATGAAAAGAAATTTCAAAAATATAAGTGAGCAGTTACATTCATTAGGATGCACCACTGAGGAGGTGCAGAAATTCTTTTTGGATTATCCACCAGCCTTTTATGCTTCGTTTGAAAAACTTTCCAATAAAATCAACAGTCTGTTAGAAAGTCAAATTAGTATTAAACAACTATTAAAGAAGCCAAGAATCTTGGAATTCAGTGCAATGAATTTGAAAAATCGTATAAAAGAGCTAGAAAGGGTTGGATATGACTTTACAAAACATGGTGTTACTATTTTAGATTCTAGTAGGAGACGATTTGAAGCAAAATTAGGAAAATTAATTGAAGAGTAACAGCCATGTTGCCTCCTTGATATGATGAGTCTTATATCATTATATATACTCTGAATGGTGCTGTTATTTTTAACCTGACTTTTGACTCTTTGATTTTTACATTGTATACAAAAGTGGTTGAGTGCTTATCAAATTATGCAGTGTTGTGAGCAGTTTTAAAAAAAAATTGACTGTTACTCTAGGCATTGTTGTACTTAATTTAACTTTTTGGCATCTGTGTATTGTCAAATTAACAGTAATAACCATATTTCATAAATTAAAGAAGTTTAAAGTCAATTTGAAAGTTTGATTTACATTCTTCCCTGAGTGTATTAATATCAGCCATTTATTATACAGCATTGATCACTCTATGTTCTCCCTTCACAGCAAGTTCCTGCCAAGTAAAGGTAAATGAGCCAGGAACACTTTCACTCTGATATCTAGGTTTAAATCTCAAAACAGTTTCTTTGTAGAATTGTTATTGAAATGTGGCTTTGTCAAAGGAGAGAAGAATACTGCTTGTTTGAACTTAAACATTGCTAAAAAAAATTGACACAGAGCTAAAGTTTTCAGCCTGCACTCTTAACAGCTGGGATGCAAGAAACAACTAAACTCAGGCGAGATAGGGAGACCTTGGCCAGGGCTTTGCCATGGAGAATGCAGTAGGGATTGGTAACCTCATTGAAGTGATTGCAGTGTATGGTCATATGCTTTGTGACCACAAATTGCGGGTTCCTGTGTATGAATGTATATAGTTTCCAGCACACACAATGATTCACACTGCGAGACCAATTGATCTTAAATTGTTTTCTGATATAATTCTGATATGGCATGGTGAAGATTATTTAGTAAATGTTGTCTGACGGCAGAATCGCATCTAACATTGGTGTAAGCCTGGGCCAGTTGACCCCAAAGAGAATTGTTGTTCGATTTATAGTCTGCCAGTTGTTGGAATATACGTCCTTCATGTCAGGCAACATACTGACACTAAAACTCGTACCAAATACTCATTTATTTGACAGGCAAAATGTCTTTCCGGCTTGATGATAGCATCCTGTTGGTGGCAAAGGCCACTTGTGTTTACTGCAAGTTAGCAGCTCGAGATGGCTTGTTAAAGCTGTTACACAATTTTTCGATTCCCCTTCCCCTCCAGTTTAACCTGAGCACCATTCGAGGCCAAAATTGGGGGCTACAGGCCCTTTCATGAGTTTATGCAATATATAACAAGTGATGATTTGCTCAAGTTAGCCATACGCAAGTTAGACATTTTCTTGTATAAGTACTTTTAGCACCCAATGACATTCTAGATTTTCATATGCAATGTAAATGGCTGGTAGTGTTGGGTAAAGGAGGGAGTTCCATATTTTGAGCCAGGAACGGTGAAGGAATGGCAATATATTTCCAGTTCAGGATGGTGAGTGGCATGCAGGGGAACATGTGATTGGTGGTGTTCCCATATATCTGCTGCCCTTGTCCTTTTTAGATGGAAGCAGTTTGGAAGATACTGCCTATTTTATTCTATGATATTCTATCATATTCCTGCTTTGTAGATGATATACAGGCTTTGGGGAACCAGGAGGTGAGTTACTGCAGAATTGCTACCTCTGACCAGCTCTTGTAGTCATTGTATTTATATTGCTAGTCCACTTCAATTTCCGGTCAATGGTAACCCCCAGATGTTGATAATGGAGTTTCACCGATAGTAAACCCACTGAATGTCAAATGATGATGGGTAGATTCACATCTATCGGAAATGGTTATTGCTTGGTATCTGTGTGGCGTGAATGTTGCCAGCTATTTGTCAGCCCAAACCTGGTTATTGTCAAGGTCTCTCCGTATTTGTACGTCAGGATGCTGTCATTAAATCAGAAAGAGGTTGTTTATTGCACAGGTCAGCAATACGGTGAATGAATTTTAATGCTAGTATGATGCCAGGTATGTAGTGTATACCTCAGCTGGGCCTAGCAGCAATCTATTTGGATGAATGTGGTGTCATTACAACTGATTTGTGCAATTTGCTGAATCCAGTGATTCTGATTGAATAAGGATTTCACTGGATGACAATTTAATATTATGTTTGGCTTGCAGTGTGATGTATTTGCACATGCTAGAAGCTACACACATTCATATACAGGATAACAAGCATGGGGCTGGATGAACACAGCAGGTCAAGCAGCATCA
>JAHRHZ010000014.1:62401365-62452474 GCA_024137785.1 Ginglymostoma cirratum
TGATGCTGCTTGACCTGCTGTGTTCATCCAGCCCCATGCTTGTTATCTCGGATTCTCCAGCACCTGCAGTACCTTTTATCTTTCCAATACAGGATCCTCTTTTTTTTTAGTTCGGTAAAAGCAATATAGAGTCATTGAATTCCTGCAGAGCATATTGAGGCCATTCAGCCTAATAGATCTGCAGTGACCCTCTGAAAATCTCCCACCCAGACCCAACCCCCTACCCCATCACCCTGTATTTCCTGTGGCCAATCCACCTAACCTGCACATCTTTGGATTATGGGAGGAAACGGAAGCACCCAGCAGAAGCCCACACAGATAGCAGGAGAACGTGCAAGCTCCACGTAGCTCGTCACTTGAGGGTGGAATTGAACCCAGATCCCTGCTGTGAGGATGCAGTGCCAACCACTGTGCCACTCTGCTGTCCTTATCTGAGTTGCACTTCTATCAATGCAGGATGGGTTACAGAGACTGGTCAGAGTATTACCAGTTGGTTTACCTACCTGATATGAATTGAATATCTAATATAGGTTGACACTTAACAGTTCCTGCTGTACTTCCATGCCGTTCCACTTGCTTGGGTGAGTGCAGCTCCGATAACACTCAAGCTCGACACCATCCAGGTCAAAGCAGCCCGATCTGCACAAATTCCTTCCCTAAAGGCATTATGGGTGAATCCACAGCAGGTGGACAGCAGAGGTTCAAGAAGGCAGCTCACTACCACCTTCTCAAGGGCAACTAGGGATGGGCAATAATTGCATACCAGCCAGTGATGCCCCTATCCCATAAATGAATTTAAAAAACGTCCTCTAATCAAATAGCTCCCTCATCTCATTGTTCATTTTCTAAGGTTTTTTTGTCCCAGTCCCAATGAATGCAAGACAAAAAGCTTTGACTTGGTGAATCCTAAAAAGTAATATAACTGAAATTCAAAAATCAAGGGCATTGTTATTTTAGTATCAAATCTTACAGCTTTACCATAACTCTAGAGGAGACCTTGAAAACACTTATTGAAAAAATACAAGGGGCACTTGTCCTAGTTGTTGACTATTGACTTATGACCCCATCATGGCCCTGTACACCTGCATTATAACTTCCGTAATTTTGTGTCCCACTGTCCTTGCAATAAAAAAAATCCTTTGCCTTCCTAATTTGTTCCTGCATATTAGCTATTTGTGGTTCATGTATCAGGACAGTCAGATCACAGAATTTGGTGGCGCAAAACAAAGTGTCATAACCTAAATGGTGCAGACAAAGAGCTGAAAATGGGATGGAGTTTGACGTTTTTTTTTGATTGATGCATGATGAGCCAAATGGTCTTTTTCTGTGCCATAAATATTCTGTGTTTAATCTCAGGTGGTTGTAAGGCTCGAGATGGTCACCGATAGAGATGGGAGTGATCAAAAAAAGTCACAAGCATAAAGGCGATGTGTAAACAGATTTGGTTTGAGTTAGCATACATGATTGCATGCTTTTGGATGAACTGAAGAGGGCTGGATGACTTTGAATCAGTATCTTTTTGATTAGTTGACTTTTTTTTTAGAAATTAGGACACCGCTTGCAAGAGGGGGTCATCTCCTCTCTCTCAATGAAAAGTTTGAAGCTATCACGTTTATTGTTTAGCATGTTACCTGTGAGAGTTGAGATAGTTAAATTCAAGTCAGAGCCCTCTTGCTGTTGAACAATTCTTTGCCATCTAATGAGCATTTTAAGTAGTGCAGTTAGTAAGGGATTGTTACCTCTGACCTTCGTAAATGAAAATTGAACATTTTCAGTTCTTGGGAATGTTCTGTCCAGAATAGGTAAGATGTAGTGACACCTCGCCAGCAATACAGTACAAGGTAGCAAGCTTGATCTGAGTTATTCACAGGTTCCTGTGCAGCTTTGTTTTCTGCTGGGTGATAATTAACTGCCATTTAGACTACCATTACCGAACATTGAAAATGTTCAATTATCAAATGAAAACCAGCAAAGATATATAAAACATAAAGGTCACACTTGATGAACAAGAGATTACTTTTCTTTTTTGAAGAAATGGTGAAAATAGTGACTGTAGAGAGCTGATGATGTGATTTATGTAGACTTCAAGAAGATGATCGATTAAAATCTTTCTTAAGGTTCTGTTAACCAACCTGAAACTTGCAGAATTGTAAGCAAATTGTTGACCTGGTTAAGAAATCAGCTTTGTGTCAGGAGACCGAGAGGAATAATAGGTATCCTTATTTGAAGGATGTGACTAGTTTCCCACAAGGATTTGTATTGGGGTATTGACTACTTACCATGCCTGTTAACAATTTGAATTGATTTAATTTGATTATTGTCACATGTACTGAGATATGGTGAAAAGTATTTATTTGCGTGCTACCCAGGCAAATCATACTGTACATGATTACATCAGGGTAATAGAACAGAATACAGGATGTAGTGTTACAGCTAGAGAGAAGATGCAGAGTAAGATCAACTCTAATATGTGAGAGGTCTGTTCGTAAGTCTGACAAGAGTGGGGAACAAGCTGTTCTTGAATCTGTTGGTACGTATTTTCAAACTACCTTCTGCCCAACAGAGGAAGGTAGAAGAGAGTATAAGTGGAGTGGGAGGATTTTTAATTACGTTGGCTGCTTTCCCAAGGCAGTGGGAAGTGTAGATTGAGTCAATGGATGGAAGGCTGGTTTGCATGATAGACTGGGTGGCATTCAAAACTCTCGAATTTCTTGTGGCCTTGGGCAGTTGCCAAGTATCTGGATAGGATGCTTTTTATTATGCATCTAGAAAAATTGGTAAGTCATTGTGGACATGCCAAATTTCCTTACGCTTCTGAGGAAGTGTTTAGATTGCAGGCTGCATTAGATAGCCTGATTTCCACAATGACAATAACAAAGTTTAGCAGTATTCTAAGCTGCATAAGTAGAAGCATATGGGAAAGTGCATTGGGGTAATGTCACTGGATTAATAATCTAGAGGCCCAGGTTAATATCCTGTGATTCTGAAGAAGAGCCATTTTCTATCTATGCTAGGATGTTAACTCTTACGTTATGTGCGCTGACTTTGCACAATAACCTCTGATGTGCACCTTGTCAAATGCCTATTAGAAATCCAGGTACAGTCCACCTGTCAGCTCCCCTTTATCTGCATTATATATTATTGTTCAAGGAGCTCCAATAAATTGGTTAAGCAAAATGTCCTCTTTCTAAACTAGATGGACTCTTCCTGATTACCTTGATATTGGACACATTCCCTAATATAACCTCTCCAGCGTTGGATTCTAACACCTTCTCGTGACAGATTTCAAGTTAACTTGCCTACAATTTCCTGTTTTCTGCCTCCCTTCTTCCTTGGAAAATAAGGTTTACATGTCCTACTTTTCAGTCAATGGCATGTTTCCAGAATCTAACACTTCTTGTAAATTAACACCAATGCCTTGGATGAAGCCCATCAGGATCCGTGGACTTATCAACCCACTGTTCCATCAGTTTTCTCAGTACCACTTCTCTAGTGATTATAATTTCATCAAATTGCTCTCTTCATTCAACTTCCTGATTTATAGATGTTGTTTTGGACTTTTTTCTTTGTTCATTCATGGGGTCTGGGCAGTGCTGCAGGGGAAGCATTTTTTTCCTATCCCTAGTTGCCCTGGAGAAGGCGTTAGTGATCTGCCATCTTGAACCACTGCAGTCCATGTACTGTAGGTAGATCCACAATGCCATTAGATCATAAGGTACAGGAGCAGAATTAGGTCATTCAGCCCATTGAATCTGCTCCAGCACTTGATCATGGCCGATATGTTTCTCTACCCCATTCTCCTGCCTTCTCCCTGTAAAGGTTGATCCCCTTACTAAACAAGAACCTATCTATCTTTGCCTTTAATGCACTTAAAAACTTGGTCTCCATGGCCCTCTGCAGCAATAAGTTCCAAAGATTAGCCACCTTCTGGCTGAAGAAATTATGTCTCATCTCTGTTCTGAAGAGTCACTCCTTAACATTGAAGCTGTGCACTCGGGCCCTAGTCTCTCCTACCAGTGGAAACATCTTCTCCATGTCCAGTCTATCCAGGCCTTTCAATATTCTGTAAGTTTCAATGAAATCCCTCCTTAACGTTCTAAACTCCATCTAATACAGACTGAGAGTCCCGAACTCCTCTTCATATGACAAGCCTTTTATCCTAGGATCATTCTTGTAAACCTTTTCTGGATCCCTTCCAAGGCCAGCAAACCTTTATTAGATACAGGGCCTTAAGTTGCTCACAATATTCCAAATATGGTCTGACCGGAGCCATTTTCTAGCCTCAGCAATATATTTCAGCTCTTGTACACGAGCCCTCTCAAAGTGAATGCTGACATTGCATTTTCCATTCTAACTGTCATCTGAACCTGCACGTTATCCTTAAGGGAAATCTGAACCAGGACTCTCAAGTCCCTTAGTATTTCAGATTTCCAAAGCCTTTCCCATTTACATTATATCCCACCTGCCACTTCTATGCCCATTCTCCTAGCATGTCCAAGTCCTTCTGCAGCCTCCCTGCTTCCTCAGTATTACCTGTCCCTCCACCTATTTTTGTGTCATCTAGTGTCAATGCCCTCAGATCATTTGTCCAGATCATTAATGTATAACAAATAGTCACGGTCCCAATGCAGCTCCCTGTAGAACTCCACGAGACATTGACTGCCATCCTGAAAAAGACCCCTTTATCCCCACTATCTGCCTTCTGCCAGTTGATCACTCCACGATCTATGCCAGTTCTGAGGAAGGGCACTCGACACAAAACAAGAACTTTGATTTCTCTCCACAGATACTGTCAGACTTGCTGAGTTTTTCCAACAATTTCTGTTTCTGATCCATGCCAGTACATTGCCCCTAACACCATGGGCTGATCTTATTTAGCAGTCTCCTGTATGGCACCTTGTCAAAAGGCCTTCTGCAAATCTAAATAGATCATGTTCGCCGGCTCTCCTTTATCAAATTTGCTAATTTCCTCCTTCTAACAGGCTTGTCAGGCATGACCTCCCCTTGACAAATCTGTGCTGACTCAACCCTATTTTACCACGCATTTCCGAATACTCTGCAATCTCATCCTTAATAGTGGACTCTAAAATCTTACCAACGACGGAAGTCAGGCTAACTGGCCTATAATTTTCTGTCTTCTCCCTCCTTCCCTTCTTGAAAAGGAATGTTACAATAGCCATTTGTCAGTCCTCCGGCACTGTCCCCGACTCCAGTGATTCCTGAAAGATCACCAATCAATACCTGAGGCGATTTCCTCAGCTATTTCCCTCAGAGCAATTTATCCACCTTCAGTTCTTTTTGGCTTCCCCTGCACCTTCTCCTTTAGTGATGGCCTCTACACTTATTTCTGCCCCTAATACTGCTGAAGTTCTAGTATGCTGCTGATGTTTCTCAACGTGAAAACTGATGCAAGGGACATATTCAGTTCCTCCACCATATCTTTTTTCCCCATTACTGCTTCTCCAGCTTCATTTTCCAGCTGTCCAACATCTTCTCTTGCCTGTCTCTTACCTTTTAGATATCTTAAAACAACTCTAGCAATCTTTTATATTTCTAGCTGGCTTACTCTCATATTTCTTCTTCTCCCCCCTTTATTGCATTTTTTTTTGTCGTCCTCGGTTGGTTTTTAAAGGCTTCCCAACCCTCTGGCTTCCTTGACTTTACTTTTCAGCCGTGGTTGCCTCATCCTCCCCTTAGTGTGTAGTTTCTTCCTTGGGATGAAGTTCTGCTGTGCCTCCCGCATTACCCCTAGAAACTCCTGCCATTGCTGCTACACCGTCTTTCCTGTCTAGCTCCGCTTCCAATCAACTCTGACCATTTCCTCCCTCATGTCTTTGTAGTTACCTTCACCCAGTTGTAACACTGTTACGTCAGATTCCGGCTTCTCCCACTCAAACTGCAAGGTAAATTCTATGATTTTGTAATCACTGTCCTCCCTAATCAAATCTGCCTCATGACACGGAACCAAATTCAGAACTGCCTGTTCCCTATTGGGCTCTCCCACGAGTTGCTTCAAAAAAAAGTCTCATGGACGTTCCACAAATTCCTTTTATAGAGATCAGCTACCAACCTGATTTTCTCAGTCCACCTGCATATTGAAGTCCTCCATGACTATCTGTAATAGTGCCTTTCTTACATGCCTTTTCTAACTCCTGTTTTATCTACCTGTACCACATCCTGACTACTGCTTGGAGGCCTGTACACAAATCCCATCGTTTTCCTTTGCGGTTCTTCAACTCTAACCACATTGATTCTGTGCCTTCTGATTTTATATCACTTCTTGCTAAGAATTTAATTTTAATTTTCAATCTGCGCAGCAACAACAATCTGTTTTTGTTTATAATTCAGGTGGATCCCATCCTATTGGAAATGCTCCCTCCTTCTCAAGTACTGCTGCCAATGTCCCATCGTGTCGAACTCATTTCTCCCACATCGATCTTTGAGCTACACGGCTACCTCTAATCTTGCTGACCCTGTGCCAATTAACTCATGGCTCAAGTAGTAATCTGGAGATTATTACCTTTTCGGTCTGCTTTGAATTTAGCCTCTAATTGCTTATATTCCCTTAGCAGAACATCTTTGCTCTTTTTAACTATATCATTGGTAGCTATGTGGACCACAACAACTGGATCTTGCATCCCCCACTCCAAGTTTGTCTGCTGGCCTGGTGAGATATCCTGAACTCAGGCTTTGTTGCGGCCTGGTGCCTTCGGAACACTTGATCATGGCCACAGAGAACAGTGTCTATTCCCCTGACTATACTATCCCAGGTTGCAACTATTTTTCTGTTTTCTCCCCACCACACCCCACCTCCCCTCTTGAATGGTTCCCTGTTTCACTGTGATATGGTCAGTTTGCTCATTCTCTCAACGGCCCCCTGCTCTCATCCACGCAGGGAGCAAGAAATTCAAACTTGTTAGACAAATTAAAGGGCTGAGGCCCCCTCAGCATGACCGCCTGGGTTCCTCTTCCTGAGTTATTCGTAGTCACACCCTCCTGTCCCGACTGCTGACTGAATTTGAGGCAGTCAATCTAAGGTCTGTGACTGCCTCCTGAAACAAAGCATTTCCCCTTCCCTGATGTGTTGTAGTGTTCGAAGCTCAGACTCCAGCTCATCAACTCTGAGCCGGAGTTCCTCAAGTAACCAACACCTGCTACAGATGTGGTCACTAATAACCAGAATGGGGTTCACCAGCTCCTAGATTATGTAATTACAACACTTCATTTGGTCTGGCATCTCTCTTTTAATTATTTAGTTCTTAACTTGACTTTTCAAAATTTCATACTGGTCTTTTAATTTGTAGCCTATAAATATTTCCCTGATCTGCCTTCAATCTGGAAGTAAACTATAATATATTGTCAAATTAGTAGCTATTACCAGTCAATGAACATATGGTTTACCTGTGATGTCACTCTTTTGAGCTGGGCTCCTGATCGTGGGCTTCAATTTATCCTCTTTTCAAACAAAAACTGACAAACTATGAGCCAAACATGAAGCAAAAAGCACCTCTGCACTAAATTCCCACGCTGCCTCCAAATTTTTTGAACTACATACTCGTTCGGGCTGTGTCTCACGCTGGATGCGATTTCTCATTCCTGACCCTACGAAGCTTATTGCTTCAAGTACAGAGCATTGAAGGAACTTGATGAAGGAAGAATATGTAAAAACATTAAAGTCAAACATAATACACTGGCTAGATAAAGAATGCTGAAAAAATTAAAGAAGAAGATGAGAGTGGAGAATGGAATTCCAAATCAAAATGATGTGACTTGCAAACAATCCTGGTTTGAGAAGGTGCTCATTTCTTCGTATAATCACAGAGTTGAAGCTGACCCAATTGCTAAAGCTTCTTGACACTTCCTGTCAGCTCTTGACACTGATAGAATCATAGAAAAATACAGCACGGAAATAAACCCTTCGGTCCAACAAGTCCATGTGTACCATAATCCCAAACTAAAAATTGTCCCACCTGCCTGCACCTGGCTCACATCCATCACTTTCTCTGGAAGTTTATTCCACACACGAACCACTCTGTCTTTTCTTAAATCTTTCTCCTCTCACTTAAAAATTTACCCGCTAGTCTTGAAATCTCCCATGCTAGGAAAAAGGCACATGCCATTCACCTTATCAATACTCCTCATGATTTTATAAACCTCTGTAAGGTCACCCCTCAACCTCCAATGCTCCAGTTAAAAAAAAATCCTACCCTCTCCTTATAACTCAAATCGTCTATTCCCTCTTCTGACTCCTCTCCAGTTCAATAATATCCTTCCTACAACAGGGTGACCAGAGCTGGACACAGTATTCCAGAAGAGGTCTCACCAATGTCCTGTACAATGTAAACATAACATCCCAACTTGTATTTTCAAAGGTTTAAGCAATGAAGGCAAGCGTGCTAAGCGCTGTCTTAACCACCTTATCTATATGTGATGTAAACTTCACAATTTCCTCCCCGACCTCCCAAAATGTCCTGGGGTATACTTCATCAGGTCCTGGATAAAGGTCTGCCTTTATTTTCTAAGACCTCAGCACTTCCTCTTCTGTAATGTGAACTCTTTTCAAAACATCAATATTTATTTCCCTGAGTTCCCTATCCTCCATTTCTTTCTCCGCTGTAAAAACTGATGTAAAACAGTCATTTAAAATCTCTCCCATCTCCTAAGGTTCAACACAAAGATGACCTCTTTGATCTTTAATTGGCCATACTCTCTCTTTAGTCGTTTTCTTGCTCTCAATGTATTTGCAGAATCTTTTTGGATTAACCTTAAGCTTGTTTGCCAAGGCTATCTCATATCCTCTCTTTGCCTTCGTGATCTCCCTCTTAAAGAATGTCCCTACACTCGTTATACTGTTCAAGCGATTCATTTGAATCCAATTGTTTGTATCTAATATATGATTCTTATTTATTCTTGTCTTGATCCTCAATATCTTTATTCATCCATTGTTCTCTAATCCTACCAGCCTTACCTTTCACTCAATAGGAACTCTGAATTCTCGTTATCATACTTTTAAAAGCCTCCCACTTGGCATTCATGACAATTCTTGACAGTTGACAATTGCTGACACTTCTTGATAGTTTTAGATGGGTTTTACAAGTTGGACGGTTCCAAGGGTTTTATGAACCTTTTGCACACAATCTTTTCCACAGTTGGTAATCTCAAAAGGAACATGATTGTCCCAAATGATACCCATCCCCCACCCCAAGGTGAAGTAGAATCATATCCTACCCCTGCTAGGGGTGGCACGATGGCACAGTAGTTAGCATTGCTGCCTCACAGCACCAGGGACCCAGGTTCAATTCCAACCTTAGGCAACTATGTGGAGTTTACACATTCTCCCCACATCTGTGTGGATTTCCTCTGGGTGCTCCAGTTTCCTCCCACAGTCCAAAGATGTGCAGGCTAGGTGGATTGGCCATGCTAAATTGCCTGTAGTTTTCATGGGGGTGTAGATTAGGTGGGTTATAGGGGGATGGGTCTGAGGGTCAATGTGGACTTGTTGGGCTGAAGGGCCTGTTTCCAAACTGTAGGGATTCTATGAAATAGGTTTTAAAAAAATATCTACAGCGGTACTTGAACTCTCCAAATGAGTATCCAGCCTGTTCAAAAGAAATACTACCGAAAGATCTACTTTTATCTGGTCTAATCTCTAGATGCAGAAAAGTCATTTTTTGACTTGAAACGTTGAATCTATTTCTTTCTCCCCAGATGCTGTCAGATCTCCTGAGTTTTTTCAGCATTTGCTGTTTGTTTTAAATTGCAAGTATTTTGCATGAATATTTCAATTATTACTAAAATTGGCATGACCTTACAGTCCTGATGCATGTGTATAATAATATTATGTCTAAGTTATGGATGAAACTACTCCATTTCAAATAATCGACATCTCACAATATAGCTTATTGCGCTCAACAGGATGTTGAGGTTGAATATATTTAAAGGTGGAAAACAGCATTTACTAAGAATGTCCTCCGGAGGTCAGTGTTGCCACAAGTTATTTCATCTAATACAGAAGTGAGATTTCATTTGAACATTTTCGTTGTTTTCTTCTCTACCTGTTATCATTGTATTGTAATGTATGCAGTTAAAAAAAGTCCAGAGAATCTGTATTTGTATTTATGAATGATGAGATGATGCTTAAGTTGGCTGCTGTGGCACTGAAACTTTCAATAAGCCTCTATTACCTCTCTCGGTATCTAATATGTGGATTTCAATCGAAGGCTGTGACTGGGCTCATGTTACGTAATTTGGATCTGAACTGCAGCCCTCTTCCTTCAGCATGTCATTCTGCAAGAGAGATACAGAGAGCTGACTAAGATAGGCACTGAGACCTTTATCCTTTCAGGTCACATGCTATGATCCAGTGATGATATCATGGGCAAGTCCTTGAAAGGTAAATTGCTCATTATCTGAGCGATACAGCACCAATAGAGAATATTACATTGTTGTGAGATCTATTTCTGTCAGTATGGTGCATACTCCACTGACTATTTGGGTCGTTGGATGGGAAAACCCATTATATGAAAAGTATTTAAAAATTATGTTTGATTATTGATCTTAGTAGGCTAATAGTCGGCACAACATTGTGGACCGAAGGGCCTGTACTGTGTTGTACTGTTCTGCGTTCTGTGTTTTATAATTCAAAAATATTATTATCACTAAGTATTGCACTATGAGGTAGATTTTAAACCAGATAGGCCTGTACCTTTAAGAAAATTAGATGACTTCATGACATTTGATGTTCCAGTATCAGCCTCACCTTCAGTCACTTTGTGTCTAATGTATTCAGTTTAGGGTCATCAGTCAGTCAGCTTTTGCATACATACTATGCAGTCTCCTCAGTAAGCAGAATTGAGACCACATGTGAAAATCTGTGATGTTGAAACCATGTAAATTTGGATCAACTTTAACTCTATTATTACACCAAGAGATGAGCATGTCCTCCAGCGCAGCACTTTTACAAGTCACATCTTTTTATGAGGTCGTCGAGAGGCAGAGTATTAATGAAAACCGAGGTGGTCATGCCACAAGTAGCAAGTAACATTCGTGGCACGCAAATGACCACCTCCAAAAAACATAGATGCTAACCACCGTCTCTTATAATAATAAGTGATCTCAAGCTGAGAACAGAAATAAATCTGTTTAAATTTACAGTTAATACCAAGTTTGTTGGTCTGGTTCAAAACAGGCAAACCAAGTGCAATGCAGTCAAGATGGTTGAGTAAGTCAACCAAACTGTTACAAATATGAGATTTGCAAGATTATGTTTTGGGACTGAAATAACTCCACAGAGGCCGGTATCCCATCACCAAGTTGCTCTTTATTTGTTCGTGGCGAGTCCTTAACAATGAACCAGCTCCCTCAGGGCCAGCTCTCAGTGAACAGAACCTCTGACACTCCTGTTTATATCTGTCAGCCAGGGCTCCCTGATTGGACCAGGTTAACAGCCCCAATCAGGGAACTCATAATCCATGAGGTCCACCTGGATGAACTTGTTACAATCACTACATTCATCCCCCTCTGAGTCTGAGGACATAAGCCGGTTCTTTTCTTCGTAGCTCCTCCTGGGGAATTTTAGCACCGAGTCAGGTCCCTCCAACTCTGCCTCTGATACAGGCAGCATGTAATGCACAGTAGGTCACCTCTTGCACCCACAGCATCTTAGAAGAAATTCATTCTCTTCTTCAGGCAGCAAAGACATTGAGGTGGTGACATCCGCTGTGTCCATCTCAGACTCTGAGATATCTTCAACACTTGATGGAGAGGGAGAACCCGTGGGTTCTGGAATAGTCAGAAAGGCAGTCGAGGAGCTGGACATGTTTTGCTCTTGCACTATTTGTGAGTTTGCAGCTTTCATATGGTCCATGTGCTTGTTCAGATCCATCACACTTGCCTGAACTTTATACATTCCTGGACTTGACCTTGTGTCGACCATGCTCTTACCCGTGCCAGGCCATTCCCGTGACTCCTACACCAAACTTTTCTCCTGAAATGAGCCATTTCTTTCATTTAGCAGAGTCTTGTGTCTGGCATTGGTATTACTGGTGCTGTTCGCTCCCCCCCCCAATCTGGGAAGATCAGATTTAACCTGATGTGGACAGTTCTCCCGATTAGCAACTCTGCTGGAGCTAGCCCTGTAGTTTAAAGAGGGGTGATCCTATAATCAAATAGGAACCTGGACAGTTTAATAATCTAGTGAAGTTGTAGGCTGTTTCTTTAAGCCTGTCTTCAAAGTTTGACTGCTCTTTCCGCTAGACTATTTGACGAAGAGTGGTATGGAACTGTCTTTATATGACGAATACCATTCGACTTTTAGGAAATACTCAAATTCCCTGTTGGTAAACAATGACCCTTTATCTGTAGCCAAAACCTCCAGGAATTCATGCATTGCAATAGATGCATGTAATTTTTCTATCGTCGTCCCCATGTTTATGCACTCTATGCACGCCCAACCGTTTTCAGTGAGCATTGACATTGACTAAGCATATTGAGGCCATGAATGGACCTGCACAGTTGATGTGTAACTGAGTCCAAGGTTTACCTGGCAATTCCCACCAATGAAAGGAGTGCTGCTGGCAGCAATTTTTATCCTTTTTGGGGCACTCTGGGCACTGCCCCACCAAAGTGACTATGTCTGCATCCAATCCTGGCCACCAGACATAACTTCTCACCAATATCTTTATTTTGGGAAACCCTGGATGACCCTGGTGGAGATCAGCCAGTATCTGGTGGTGACCTTTGCTCAGGACAATCACTCATGCTCCCAGTAATATGCCATCCTTTACTGTGATCTGGTCTCTCTGGGTCCAAAAGGGTTTCGGTTCTGGTTGTGACGGCCCTTTGAATTCCCCCTTCACCACCAGCTGTTTCAGTTTTGCCAGGACAGGATCTTTCTGCGTCCAAAGTCTGATATTGTCAGCTTTTACTGGAAATTTGTCCAGAAAATTAAAAACTATTACGACTCTTCCAGCGGCAGTACCAGGATCTGCCAAGGGGAGGCAGCCCAATGCATTCATATTTGCTACTTGGTCTCCTGGACAGAGTTCCAATTTGTAATTATATGCATTTAGTATGAGAGCCCAATGCTGAATTTGGCCTGAAGCTATGGGTAGCACTTCCTTGTCCTCTTTAAGTAGATCTTGCAAAAATTTGTAGTACATTATTATTCTAAATTTATGTTCGTAAAGATTTTGTTGGAACTTCCTTACTACGACCGCTAAACCTTCCTTCTCTATCTGGGCGTATTTACACTCTGTATTAGTCAATGTCCCGGATACATATGCTATATATATATTTATTTTTTTATATATATATATATATATATATACACACTCACATATACATTAGGTGTTCCTCTCCATTGGGTCACCTATGAACCAATACTACCCCAATACCAGAGCTTGCTTGGGATCATAGTGTGTCAACAGCTTAGAGGCTGATAGCTGTTTCTTCACTTCCCTGAAAACTTTGGCTTGGCTACGTGACCATTTCCAAGGCTGATCTTTTTTAAAGAGTTGATGCAAAGGTGCCAGGATGGAGGCTAGGTTATGTATGAACTTTCCATAATAATTCACCAGCACATGGAAAGACCTGAGCTCTGGCACTAGCATGGGAGCCGGGGCACATTTGATTGCCCTCACTTTATCTTCCACCAGGTGTAACCTGGTCTTGTTGACTCTATAGCTCAAGTAGATCACTTGAGGGGACTGGATTCACACATTTTTCCCTCCTAAGGCATACACCCAACTTGGAGAAATGTTTAAGCACTATGTCCAAGTTCTCTAAATGCTCTTTATTGGTCTTCCCAGTTATTAGCACATCATCTAGATAAGTAGCAATCTGGCATAGACCTTGTAAAATGTTCTCCATCATCTGCTGTAAAATGGCGCAGGGTGATGATAGCCCAGAAAACTGTCTCGTATATTGGTACACATCCTTATGAGTGTTAATTGGAGCATGCTTTTGGGAATCCTCAAGTAACCTCAGTTGTAAGTTTTGCGTATAAATCCTCAATGCAAGGGAGTGGGTACTTATCCATCTATGAAAAGTAGTTTACCGTTTGTCTAAAATCCCCACAAAGGTGAACCAACCCGTTGGACTTCACAATCAGTACAACCAGCGCTGCCCGTACCACAAACTTCACTGGTTTGATGATTCTTTCACATTGCAACCTTCTAATTTCTGCCTCTACTTTTGCCATGAAGGCCAATGACACTGGGCAGGCCTTGCAGAATCATGGAATTGCTTCCTGGTTATCTGCAAGCTGGCCTCGGCTCCCTGACATTGCTGAAAAACGTCCGGGTATTTAATTAGGACTTCACTCAATCAGCTATTTTCTAATCGCAGAATGTTGAGCCAATCAAGGTGAATCTTTCTCAACCAATTTCAAACGTGGGCCTGGGCCTTTTACTACAGTCAGTGGTAACTGAACCAGCTGCTTCTCATAAGAGACCAGAGCTGAAGTTGTACCCTTCATCTGTAAAGGTTCCCCAGTATAGGTCCTCAGTCTAGCTGAGGGCTTGTACAAACTTAAGAGTTGGAGTTCAGAGTGAATTTTATTAAAGGCGAGCTCCGTGATCAGCTGTGCTGGTATCGACCTTCATTGGAACCATGTGACCATTTAACCAGGTGTTTATTTTGATTGGTTCTGATTTGCATGTTGCTAAACAATTTAACTGTTCCAAACCAGATGTACAAGGACTTTCCAGGGTGTGTGCTTTCCTGGATACTGGTCCTATGTGTTCTCTTACTAAAGTCAGGTCTTGTAGGACTCCTTTGCTGTCTTGAGTCTGCATACTGGCAGCAACTACAATGGCTTGCCGGCCTGGATCATGAAGAAAATTTTATCTGCTTGGCCAAGGCTTAGCTTTGTTTTGGGGTTTTGCTGTGGGCTGATCTAGAGTCCCTCTGTTCAGGATATGCCCTGGCGGAGGCTATGCAATTGCCTTCACTCAAGTGGTGTTCCCCAATCCCAGTGCGACTGGCGGTGGGGTTCATTTCCATCGGAATACCCTGCAGCTGATATGCTCCACTTGTTGCATTTTCTAATGATGTAGCCTGTTGTAGTACCTGTTTGAAGTCCAGTTGGTCTTCAGCTAGTAGGCGCTTTAGCATTGTTACATCATTAATTCTACATACCAACCGGTCTCTCATTAAGGGTTGAACCAAAGTCAGATGCCTCTGCCAGTCTTCTTAACCTCATCAAAAATCCTGATAAGGATTCCGCCAGTTCTCAAATTGCTGAGTAAAGCCGATAGTGTGTCAGAATTAGATGAATTTTGGGGTCATAATATTCATTAACTAAATCCATCAACTCTTGAAAGGTTTTAGTATCTGGTGCCTCAGAGAAAGTTATGCTCCTAATCTCCAAAAAAGCTGCAGGTCCACAAGCTGCCAGGAGAATTACTCATTGCTTTTCATCTGCTCCAATGTCATTTGCCCAGAAAAAAAGACATTCTTTCCACATACTGGAGCCAGTCTTCAATGGCAGGAATGTACTGTTCAAGCTTCCCAAATAATGGCATCATGCCAGAAATACTTAACCCCAACTCAAAGACGACAGTTGTGAGTGACTTTCTTCAGGCACGTGCTTTTCTCTCATTGTCTCTATAATAACTCCACAGAGGGTGGTATCCCACCACCAAGTCACATGGAGAGTCCTTGACACTGATCCAGCTCTCTCAGAGCCAGCTCTCAGAGGGAACAGAACCTCTGACACTTCTATTTATATCTGTCAGCTGGGGCTCCCTGATTGGATCAGATTAACAGCCCAAATCAGGGAGTTCATATTCTATGAGGTCTACCTGCCTGACCATATTGCAATCACTACAGGGACTGTCCTAATTTTAAAAGAAAAATGGAAGTGTTCATGTGATCTCTTCTGAGCCTGCCTGAGAGCCAATCCAAGTACTTTCATTGTTAGAGATTAAAGAAGACCCAAATTATTTTAGGGGGAAGATGCTGCAATATGTTTATGCTTGAGAACAATGGCAGGAGCCTGTATGCTAACGGTGAATACAGTCTCCGAAGAAGTGTTAATTTTTAAACAGTTCAGCCTTAAATTGCCCAAATTGCTAAATTAGTTCAAAGATGGAAAAAAGTTGAACTCTCAAAGATAGCTAATCAGCATCTCTATCTGGATACAAGGCCCATATGAATCATGTTATTGTGGAAATGGGCTTTGAGATTTCTATGATATTCCTGAAAACTCAGGCACTATTTGTCTGCCAGGATCAGAGAGAGAGAGGGAGAGAGAGAGCAGCTGAAGGCTAAAGGTATTTATGGTTTACCATGTCATAATGCAGCTGGAAACCTGTACTTGGATTGAAAAGCCAAATTTCTGATAAGTTAAAATGAGGTTGGAAGGTATGCCCAGTTTGCACTAGAAGATGATCTCCAGTAACATTTTCATGTGAAGATTTTTCTGAGTCTAGAAGTTGTCAAGCTGACAACAGAAAAAGGCAAATAAATTGTCAGAACCCAAGAATAACTTTGAACTTGGAAAAGTTGAATGTCCACTTGGAGGATACTGCAATAAATATCTGTGGAGTGCATTTCTTTCAGCTGTACTAAAAACAAAAAGGAGAATATTTTGTTCTGTGATTTAAAGTGTAAATTCCCTACAGAGATAACGTTTAGTCACTAGAGCTTTTAGTCTTTTATTACAGTAAAAGTCCTAAGACCTGAAATATTCACATGCCTGACCTTTAGGCTATTAACTTGGATGTTTGAAGTTTTAAAATTGAATTGAATTGAAATTAAAAAAGCTGAATCATTTATAGTCATGTGCATTAAATGTAAAAATATGGTGAAAACTGTGTGCCTTATCCATATATACATGGGGCCATTCACATTAACTTAGAATAAGATATGAAAAAATAGATAACTTAAAAGAGTCCAACTTTCCTTTCCACTGCCGTAGCCCTGTTCCAGGCTTTCTAGCTCTCCCCAAGCCTCTGCCAGAGCCCCGCTCCAAGCTTTCAGGTCCATGCCATGCTGCTGCCAGTGTCTCACTCCTGGCTGTCTCGCCAGCCCACTCTTGCTCTGCCGCTGTCACTCCGGGCCACGCTCGATCCACCGTCGCTGCAGGACACAACCCACGCATTCAACTCCCACCATATAGTTCCCAGTTGTGACCCGGCTCTTTCCCGGCTCCTTAAGTAGGTAGTTAGAGTGGATGGGGGGGTGGGGATAGAATTACTACAGACGGAGAGAGAAGAAAGGAGAAAAAAAGGATGGACAAAGAAAGAAAGAGAAAGAGAACAGGTGAGTAGAGTGGAGCTCCGTATGGAGCAACTTAACCTGCTTCATATTGGCACAATGTCTCAGTGCCTAACAATTCAATGCCTCTATGGATGTCATAACAAAGCAATGTTGTGCTGGAATGAGTGGATTGCTTTGGGAGAAAAGGCGAAGCAGGCTCGGCCTGTATCCTTTGGAGTTTAGAAGAGTCAGAGATGAAACACGTAAGATCCTGATGGGATTTGACTGGGTGGGTGTTGAAAGGAGAATCTAGAACTAGGGATCATAATTTAAAAATAAGGGGGCTCCCATTCAAATCAGAGATGAGGAAATGTCTTTTCTCTATGTGCTAAATCTTTGGAATTCCCTTCCTCAAAGGCCACTGGATATAAAATTTTAAATACTTTTAAGGCAGAGGTCAACAGATTCTTGATTACCACGAGGATTTAGGATTATAGAGGATAAGCAGGGAACGTAGGGTTGAGGTTAACGTCAGATCAGCAATGATTTTATTGAAAGGCGGGGGAGGCTCAAAGGGCCGAGTGGCCTCCAATTGTTCCCTGTTTGTATTTTGGTATGTTTTCTCTCTCTACAGATGGGGTCTAATGGTTGAGTGTATTCTGACATTTTCTGTTCTGTAACAATACTTATTCTGTATTTTTATGTAAATGATCAGTTCACAGCAATTCAGTAGTGCAAAATGTTAAATATATTAAACACATCAAATATGTGGGATTAAATCCTCAACTCCGTAACTTGCATTACAAAATGGAAACCAATGCTGTAGCTTACTCATTCTCTTTGAGTCAGAATGTTCTGACTCATGCCAATCCCTTCCATTGATATACTGTGGCTTATGTTAACACTGTCATATAGGATACTGTGGATTACAGTTTTCAGAGTCTTTTGCCATCAGTTGTACATCTCTCCTAACTCTCTAATGAACTGAGAAAATTCCAATAATTAACTCTGTTTCTGTTTCCACAGTCTGTGCGAGTTCCGTTGAGTATTTCCAGTTTTTTTTTAGTTTCTGTTCCTTCCATTGAGTATCTGGCATCTGAAGTCTTGCTAGTTTTTCGGAATGCTGTTTCAAAATGAGGTATGTTTAATTAGATGACGCACATTCTACCTTACAGACAATGTCCCAGGTACCACCATCACCATCCCTGGATATGTCCTGTTCCACCGGCAGGACAGACCCAGCAGATGGGGTGGCACAGTGGTATACAGTCAGGAGGGTGTTGCTCTAGGAATCCTCAACATTGACTCTGGACCCCATGAAGTCTCATGGTTTCAGGTTAAACATGGGCGAGGAAACCTCCTGCTGATTACCACATACCGTCCTCCCTGAGTTGATGCATCAGTACTCCTCAATGTTGAACAATGCTTAGAGGAAGCACTGAGGATGACAAGGGCACAAAATGTACTCTGGGTGGGGGATTTCAATGTCCACCACCAAGAGTGGCTCGGCAGCAGTACTACTGATCGAGCTGGTAGGGTCCTAAAGGGCATAGCTGTTAGACTGGGTCTGTGGCAGGTGGTGAGGGAGCCAACAAAAGGGAAAAACATACTTGGCCTCATCCTTACCAATCTGCCAGATAATAGTAATATTAAATACCATTATCTGTCCATAACAGTATCGGTAAGAATGACCATCACACAGTCCGTGTGGAGCTGAAGACCTGCCTTCATATTGAGAACAACCTCCATTGCTTTGTGTGGCACTATCACTGTGCTAAATGGGACAGATTTTGCACAGATCTAGCAACTCAAGACTAGGCATCCATGAGGCACTGTGAGCCATCAACAGCAGCAGAATTGTACTCCAGCACAATCTGTAACCTAATGGCCCGGCATATCCCCCACTCAACCATTACCATCAAGCCAGGGGATCAACCCTGGTTCAATGGAGAGTGCAGGAGGGCATGTCTGGAGCAGCACCAGGCATACCTGAAGATGACGTGTCAACCTAGTGAAATCACCAAACAGGGCCACTTGCACGCCAAACAGCAAAAGCAGCAAGTGATAGAGCTAAGCGATCCCACAACCAACAGATCAGATCTAAGCTCTGCAGTCCTGCCACATTTAGTCGTGAACCGTGGTGGACAATTAAACAACTCACTGGAGAAGGAGGCTCCACAAATATCCCCATCCTCAATGATGGAACAGCACAGTACATCACTGGAAAGGATAAGGCTGAAGCATTCACAGCAATCTTCAGCCAGAAGCGTCGAGTGGATGATCCATCTTGGCCTCCTCCAGTGGTCCCCAGCAGTACAGATACCAGTCTTCAGCCAATTCGATTCACTCCACGTGAAATCAAGAAACGGTTAGAGACACTGGATATTGCAAAGGCTACGGGCCCTGACAATGTTCTGCCAATAGTACTGAAGACTTGTGCTCCAGAACTTGCTGCTCCCCTAGCCAAGTGTTCCAGTATAGTTACAACACTGATATCTATCCGACGATGTGGAAAATTGCCCGAGTATGTCCAGTACATAAGAAGCAGGACAAATCCAACCTGCCTACTTACCACCCCATCAGTTTACTCTTGATTATCCGCAAAGGTATCATCAACAGTGCTATCAAGCAGCATCTGCTCACCAGTAACCTGCTCAGTGATGCCCAGTTTGGGTTCTGCCAGGGCCACTCAGCTCCTGACCTCATTACAGCCTTGATTCAAATGTGGATAAAAGAGCTGAATTCCAGAGTGACAGCCCTTCACATAGAGGCTGCATTTGACCGACTGTGACATCAAGGAACCCTAGCAAAACTGGAATCAATGGGTATCAGGGAGCAAACTCTCCGGTGGTTGGTGTCATACCCAGCACATAGGAAGATAGTTGTGGTTGTAGGAGGTCAGTCATCTCAGCTCCAGGACATCTCTGCAGGAGTTCCTCAGGGTAGTATCCTCAGCTGCTTCATCAATGGCCTTCCCTCCATCATAAGGTCAGAAGTGGGGATGTTCGCTGATGATTGGACAATGTTCAGCACCATTTGCAACTTCTCAGATACTGAAGCAGTCCATGTCCAAATGCAACATGATCTGGACAATATCTAGGCTTGGCCTGACAAGTGGCAAGTAACGTTCACGCCACACAAATGCCAGGCTATGACCATCACCAAAAAGAGACAAACTAATCACCATCCCTTGACATTCAATGGTGTGACCATCACTGAATCCCCCACTATCAACATCATGGGAGTTATGATTGATCAGAAGCTCAAGTGGACTCATCACACAAACACAGTGGCTACAAGAGCAGGTCAGAGGCTAGGAATACTGCGGTAGTAACTCACCTCCTGACTCCCCAAAGCCTGTCCACCATCTGTAATGCACAAGTTAGGAGTGTGATGGAATACTCCCCACTTGCCTGGATGAGTGCATCCCCAACAACACTCAAGAAGCTTGACATCATCCAGGACAAAGTAGCCTGCTTTATTGCACTACATCTCAAGCATCTGCTCTCTACACCACCGATGCTCAGAAGCAGAAGTGTGTACTATCTGCAAGATGCACTGCAGAAATTCACCAAAGAACCTCAGCTATCACCTTCCAAACCCACAACCACTTCCATCTAGGAGGACAAGGGCAGCAGTCATATGGGAATACCGCCACCTTCAAGTTCCCCTCCTAGCCATTCACGATAATGACTTGGAAATATATTGCTGTTTTTCATTAAGGCTGCGTCCAAATCCTGGAATTCCCTCCCTAATAGCATTGTGGGTCAACCCTCAACAGGTGGACTGCAGCGGTTCCAGAAGGCAGCTCACCATCACCTTATCAAGGGCATCCTTTTCAAGGATGGTAATGGAATAGTGTGGGTTAGATGGGCTTCAGATTGGTTTCACAGGTCAGCGCACCATTGAGGGCCGAAGGGCTCGTACTGCGCTGTAATGTTCTATGTTCTATGTTCTAATTAGGGCCAGCCAGTGATGCCCACATTCCACCAAAAAAAGTACTCTGCCCCTGTTTCTGTCCTATGGGAGAGAAGCATAAGTACTGAACTGCTGTCAATCTCCAAGCAAAATGTGCTTTCAAGAGAAATGACATTTTGTTGACAGATTAACTCCAATTTTGTTAGCCACTTTAAATTGTATCCCGCATGAGAAGCTGACTGTTTATATCAAAATCTAAATGAAAAATGCTAAATGAAATTGAGTAAAAGGTAAAGGAAAACTGAAGATAGTGAATCAAAATTTTGTCACCGTAATGAATGTAGCAATAAAGAAATAAAACATATAGTATACAGTTCTTGATCAAGTAACAGGGTATTTTCCAAGTGCATTACATATTGATTTAATCTATCTTATATGCCTCATACAGTATGCATTATTTAAATTACAATTAAACCTGTTAAATAACCAAGTAAATTGCATATATTGTGCCTACTTTGTACCATTCAGTAGTGAATTTCCAAGGACGGTTCTATTGCTTCAATGAAACAGTCTAAGACACCTGAGCATATAGTCATTGACCTTTTATTCAACGGTTTTTGTGATACTTCTACTAAACTTTCAACGGGTGTATGGAAAACACCCACTGAAATTTCCAACACATGTTTTTACCTGACACTTTTTTTTGCCACATTCCAATGTTTGCGTTAATTTGTTGATCTGATTTTTCTCTTCAGATCTATTGTCTCCATTGTCAAGTAACATCACAAAGAATATCACCTCAGGTCTGAACATTGTCAACTTGTTAGATCAAAGTGGCTGATTTCAGAAATACTTCTGTCACTGAAAGGCTAGTCAGATTTGGAAAGGCTTCATAGTTGCGTTTTTGAAAGGTGTAAATTTCAAAAAGATATAGATTTGCCCATAAGAATTAATGTATATATTATAGTTAGGTTCTTTTCAGACCCCCTGATTACTGTCAGAAGGAATCATTCATAGGATGAAGGTGTCGCTGGCTAGGCCAACATTTATTGGCCATCACTAATTACCCAGAGAGCAGTTAAGAGGCAAACACATTGTTTTGGTTCTGGATTCACATGTCAGCCAGACTAGGTAAAGATGGCAGATTTCCTTTTCTAAAAGACTTTAGTGACTTAGATGGGATTTTATAACAACCAAAGTTGCCACTGATTATTAACTTATTATCGAATTCAAATTTCACCGTCCGCTGTGGTGGGATTTGAACCTACGCCCGCAAAGTATTAGTCTGAGGTTCTGGATTACTACACCTCCACTTCTTTATTGTCATGGTGGATTTACCTGTTTCTGATTTGAAGTGCTTTTCAGCTAATGAATGAAATTAATAATAAGTTGCATTTTTTTCCCTTTTTGGAGCTCTGTATGCTGCTGCTGGAACAGAGTAAGCACAGCAAGGAAGAGGCCATTCTCAGAATGACGTGTTGAATCAGCAATGTTCAGAGAATGGAATCAGTGAGAACTGTGAGCACATGAAGGCCTGAGTCCATTGAAAATCTTTAATATCTGCTTCACCCTGGCCCTCAAATTCTCCAGCCTGTTCCTCCAGCTGGACAGAGTTAGAGGGTCTCTATGAGGGTCTGCAGTCCTTAGAATCTTGAGCTATGAGTAGGAGAGGACTCTATTGGTAATGTTTGTAAAACTTTTATTTATGAACATATTTCATTGTGTATTTTACTACATATACCTCCTACAGTTTTATTTTTATCCAGTAATAATAGAATCCCTACAGTGTGGGGACAGGCCCTTTGGCCCAACAAGTTCACACTGAACCTCAGAGCATCCCACCCACCTAACCTACACCTCCCTGAACACTATGGGCGATTTAGCATGGCCAATCCACCTAACCTGCACATCTTTGGACTGTGGGAGGAAACTGGAGCAAACTCACACAGACATGGGGAGAATGTGCAAACTCCACACAGACAGATACCTGAGGCTGGAATTGAACCTGGGTCCCTGGTGCTGTGAGGCGGCAGTACTTGCCACTGTGCCACTGTGCCACCCCAAATGTCAACAAGAATGTTGGAACAATCATCCCAAATGTGAAGTAAACAACACAACAGTGAACATTATGATGTTAAAAGGATATATTTTCCCTATTACAACAGAAATGTTAACAACATTGAAGGAATTCCTGCATTTGAAACTTAAGTACTGTACATTTAGAATATTTTCCCTCCATTCAGCTCAGAGTTGAATGATTAGTAGGTGGAAGGATGCTTCACATCTCACCCAATCATAAATTTATAGTCTTGCCTGCTGGGGTAGAATAAAGGTTTTCTTGACAAAATCTTGCTTACCCTGCTTACCCTAGGCCCACAAAACCTTTACACTGTACGAAATAAAACAATACAATCAAAATATAAAACAGCAAAGTAGCAGAAAACCACTAGTCATTCAACCCACAAGCTTCTCCAATAACTAATCTCGAGTGAAATTTTAACGAGTGCTCCCTGAACTCTGAAGATCATTAAACCATGAATTGCCACACTGATACTGAAGAAAACTCTTTGAAACCCGTTTGGTCTTCACACAGAAATGGGTGGCACAATGCTTCAATGGTTAGCACTGCTGCCTCACAGTGCCAGGGACTCAGGTTCAATTCCAGCCTTGTGCAACTGTCAGTGTGGAGTTTGCACATTCTCCCTGTGTCTGTGTGGGTTTCTGCCAGGTTCTCCAGTTGCCTCCTATAGTCCAAAGATGTGCAGATTAGCTGGATTGGCCATGCTAAATAGCTCTTAATATCCAGGGATATGTAGGTGAGGTGGATTAGCCATGGGGAGTACAAGGTCACAAGGATAGGGTTGTTCTGGGTGGGATGCTCTTCAGAGGATTGGTGTGGACTTGATGGGCTGAATGGCCTGCTTTCACACTGTATGATTGTATGAATTCACCTCTAGCCTACTTCAGCCAATGTTGTCTCACTACCCCAAAGTACCAAGTGCTGAGAACTGTTGGGTTGTAAACAGTTACGCTTCTGACTGAGGTAGAGGCTGAATAGGCTGAGACATTTTTCCCTGGAGCATCGGAGGTTGAGGAGTGTCCTTATCGAGGTTTATAAAATCATGGGGGCATGGATAGGGTGAATAGCCAAGGTCTTTTCCATAGGGTGGGGGAATCCAAAACTAGAGGGCATTGGTTTAAGGTGAGAGGGGAAAAGTTTAAATAAGATCTGAGGGATAATCTTTTTGTGCAGAGGGTGGTGTGTGTATGGAATGAGCTGCTGGAGGAAGTGGTGGAGCTGGGTACAATTACAACATTTAAGAGGCATCTGAATAGTATATGAATAAGAAGGGTTTGGAAGGATATGGGCCAAATGTTGGCAAATGGAACCAGGTCAAATCGGACAAGCGGGGAAGCTGGACAGAAAGGTCTTTTTACCTGCTGTATGACACTATGACTCTATGGCTGTCCATTTGGTTCCAGATAAAAAGAGATTTCAGCTCTCAAGGATATCAAATAAGCATGTCTACGTGAATATAATGCTTATGCGAGTCAGGCTTTTATGGAACTATGCTTCGAAAGGTGTTGAATTTTAAAGATATTATTGAACACCACAGAGTGATCTGCTAATGTCCAGGAGATATCGAGGAGCTATAGGCCATATTATATATAATTCACTAGCCAGAATGCAGGTGGAAGACTGTGCTCAGATTGAAAAGACCAAATTTTTTCAGGAGTTAAAATGCTGGAAGATAAGCGTAGCTTATGCTTGAGGGTTGTCTCCAGTAACAGTGTCATTATAAGAATCATTCTACTGTTCCAAATTACAAGAAATTTATAATGGAAAAGGACAGAAGTATACAGAGCTAAGAATCACTTCAGACTAATTATAGGAGAATTGAATGGCCATTTAAAGGACAGAGCAATTAATACCTAAAAAGTGCACTAAAAAGTGTTGCTCTGCTCTATGGTTTAAAGTAGAAGTTGCCTGCAAAGATAATATTTGGTTAACAAAGCTTTTAGTTTTTTTTAGTTCCGCTACAGGTCTTAAAATGTGAATAAAAACCAAAAGAACTGCAGATGCTGTAAATCAGAAACAAAAACAGAAGTTGATGGAGAAGATCAGCAGGTCTGAGGAAGGGTCACCGGACCCAAAACGTTAACTCTGATTTCTCTTCACAGATGCTGCTAGACCTGCTGAGTTTTTCCAGCAACTTCTGTTTTTCTTTCTTAAAAAATGTGAAGTCGTGTTGTGTTGTCCTTTCAGCCATTAACTGGAGGTTCGAATTTCTTTTCTTAAAGTTATCGCTTTCTAAAGGAATCCTAGTAAATAACAATCTTGTATCACACAACAATTTTATCTACCTAACTCATCCAGTAAATCTACAAGAGCAGGAACAGAAATCATGGACCTTGGTGCTACTGCTGTCAAGATCCTCAGGCCCCTGCCCTAAGTACAGCTGCCTCGCTTCCTGCCTGAGCACAGTGACCACTTAAACTTCCAGGCCCTGGTTATTTCAAAGGGAATGGAGAATAAAATTATGGTGGTTTTGCTAAAACTATACATGACGCTGGTCAGACCACAGCTGCAATACAGTGAACAGTTTGGGGCACTTTCTTTAAAAGATACTCAAGTAAACTCTGCTAGGTTTCATTGTTTCACTTCAGCACAGCATTAGAGAAACTATTGCAAGTTCATTTTATGTTTTACAAATTCTGCACACACTAAAGGGACAGTATGTGCTTTTTTCTGGTAGAACATTATCTATAATATTGTATATGGAGATGAATCTGTTTCCCTCCTACCACGTTTCCTTCAGGAAGAAAGAGTTAAATAACGTAAAGACAGATACCATTGTCAGAGCACTAAAGACATAGACTTTAACCCATTAAATAAAAATCACAGGGCAAGTTAATTTATTAATAAAAGGCATTGAAAAATATACCCCTCGAATGGTTGATAATCGTCTTAAAGTATAATTGAATGAACGGTTTTTGAAAATGTGATAAATCTTCATTTATGAATTTATATGATTATCATTTTAATTTTAAAGAATACAAATTTATTAGATGCCAATAACATGAATGTTTGCAATATTGAAAGACTTAGAGTATTTGAAGAAAAAATTTGAAAATGTTCCAAAAGTAGAGTCCAAGAGCATGAGGAAAACAACAAAAGTAAATGAAAGAAAGTCCATAAAACTGTAGGTGTTTTCTGCACAGTTGGAGATCATTCAGCTGTTGCACCTCTTTGTTAGAGCAAAGAAAGAACGATTTAATACATTTGGCACATTGAAGTGTGTGAGGCCACTGACAGAGTCAATAGATTTACAAGTAAGTAATCGCCTTGAGAATTTTTGTTTTATTTTCAGTACTAAGCCCTCCTAAATATGAATAGATGGCAATATATATACACTCGACAGTAAAGATGCCATGTAGGTCGTTAGGGAACTGAATACATATTTAGAAGATATTGCTTATATTTAAGCCATTATTGCTGCCCCATCCTCCTCTCTGTACCATAATATGCAATTTTGATTATATAGTCAGAAAAAGACATATTACCACAAAACAATGTGGAGATTGCTGTATATACTACAGCACCAACCACTGGCAATAGTTGGGGTTAAACCCCGTCACCAACTATCCTTTCTATATGAAGCTAAGGGCCTGTTTGTTTAACAGTAGCAGAAGATGAACCACTTGTAAGCCTTAACATGAAGAAGCATTTGTCTTGATAAATACCAACAATAACAATGTACAGTGCAACCCATTTGCGTTTATAGAAGAATCTTAAATTGAAGTTGTACAAATAACAAAACAAACTTGTCTTCCTGCCAAATTATGATCCAAACTAAGTATTTCCCAATCTTACCGCAGTCTTAAAATCCTTCTAACTATTTGCTTCAGACAGATTCTATTTTATAAATCTTTTAAATTATGCTTTTAAAGCTTTATTTTATGGGATGTAGGTGCCATTGGCTGGCCAGTGTTTGCTGCCGTACCCTAGATTTTGGGAAGGTTGTGGTGAGTTGCCTTCTTTAACCGATACAGTCCATATGTTGTCAGTACACCTACAATGTCCTTAGGGTGGGAGTTCCAGCATTTTGTCCCAGGGACATTGAAGGAATGGTGATGTATTTCTAGGTCAAAATGGTGAATATCTTGGAACTTGTGCCCATGTATCTGTTGCCCTTATCCTTCTCGACGGAAGTGGTTGACAGTTTGGAAGATGCTGTCTATGGAGCTTTGGTCAATTTCTGCAGTGCGCATTGTAAGTGGTATACACTGCTGCTGAAGGTTGGTGATGGAGGGAATAGATGTTTGTGGATGTGGTGTCAATCAAGTGGGTTGCTTTTCCCTGTGTGCTGCCAACTTTTTTATATACTGTTGGGTCTGAACCCTCTAAGCAAGTGGAGAGTATTCCATCATACTCCTGACTTGGGTCCCAGTTTATTTAGAAACTTTATAAATTTGGAACTAAAAATGCAAAATTATTTTGATGCATCTTGTCAATTCAACCTTCTAGTACAGGGGGTTCTGCTATAAAGCGATAGTTACGTTCCAGCACAATATCACGCTATACAAAATTGTACTATAGAGATAATGGGGCCAATGGAAAAAGCGGGGTTAGAGGCAGAGTACTAAAAAATATCACTCAACACTCAAACACTCAAGCTCCATGTGTTTGTGTGTATCTCTCATTCATTCTGCATATGTGTGTCTCTCACTCCCTGCATCCATCCCTACCTCTGAAATCTAATGCAGCCCCTTATATCTCTGTGACTGCAGTACCTCCTGCAACTGCAACTCTCAGTAACTCCCAGTAACTCCATAACTCTGTAACACTCTCGAGAACCTGTCAACATCCCTAAGTCTAACTCTACCGGGCCCTTCAATTCCCACTATCCTTATAACTTTCCACAGCTGGTATAAACCTCCCCATCTCTGTAACCTCAATAAATCCCTTTAACCCCCACTGTCACTGAAACATTCCTTGCCTTTCCAACAAGGCAGATGAAATGACAGCATTAACCAGAGTGAACAGGTATGATCTAACTGTCATTATGGAGATGCGGCTGCAGAATGACGCAGATAACAACAGCAACGTTTAAGATGCATTTAGACAAGTGCATGATCAGGCAGGCAATAAAGGATACAGACCATGTGCAGTCAGATGGGATTATTCTTCAATGGTGTCACAGTTGGCACAAACATGGTGGGCCGAAGGGTCTGTTCTATGTTCTATAGCTGGGAAGTGAATATTCACGGTCTGGCCGAATGGTCCACCTATTGTACTGGCCTGTTCTACAGGAAGCACTGACCTTTCTCAATCTTGCTCAAGTGACTGTTCTCCATATAGATTTTGACAGCGAATGTTGGTGAGCTATCTGCTCCACAGCCAACCAAGCCCAAATGTCTCCTTACTGTCCTACAGTAACAGGTGCCAGAAGAAAGAACTGGTATTTCAAGAACAGGTACTCTGACTATTTTTATACAAGTTCCTTAGGCTAGCTTTGATGGCGGCCATGAAATCTTGCAGACCTCATCAGATTTTGAGTGCTCCATACTTGTTTCGTTGGAGAGTAAAGGGACGGTTTAGGATTTGTATTTAATGTCAAAGATAAACAAAGACAGATACGTGGCTGCTGAAAATAACAAGTATGTGACGCTGCAGGTTTGGTGAGAGAGGCAAGTGTGTTAGACTAGGAACATAAGTAAGATGCATAGTTTACAACAACAATGAAGTTGTGCTAAAACTTTATGAATCAATGGTTAGGTTTTACTTTGAGTATTGTGGGTCAAAGAAAAACATTCAATAGCAACCTTGTTATTGAAAAATAAATTGAACAAATTCTTGAAAGCCAAAAAGCATGTTGATGGGGAAAGAATAGTGAAATGACACTATTTCGATTCCTTTCTTAAAGAGCAAGTCCAGTGGACCTGATGGAATCTCATTATAGCCAACACAAAGCTCGCGTTGTGGAAATACCGTTCCCCTATTTGTCAGTCATGTTATTACCAATTCGCGTTCCGGAACACGTATTACAGCAGAACCCCTTGTATAAGAATTGTTCCCATTTTCTGGAAAGAGTAATGTAATTACAAATCCATTATTAAGAAAGAAATGATGTTGGGATAGCTTGAAAATTTGAGAAGAAAAGAAGTTATACAAGTCCTGCATTAAGAATGAGAGAAAGTGAATGAATTTCAGCTTTTGCGTAACAAACACAGAGATTGCTGGAGGAACACAGTAGATCCGGCTGTTGTGTCTGGTGTAGTTTGTACCCAAAGAGTCTATACCAGACTTGAAACATTAGCTCTATTTCTCTCCACAGATGCTGCCAGATCTGCTGAGTTTCTCCAGCAATTTACATTTTTGTTTCAGATTTCCAGCATCTGCAGTATTTTGCTTAAATGTTTATGTGTCTATTGTATACTTGTCATATTTAACTTGTGATAGAAAACTTAAAAATTGTGTTTCATCTCTCCAAGAGTTGGGGCATGTAAGTGCTATACATATTTTGATTTTGGAACTATAGACTGGCAAATGGAAATTTTGAACTGGCGTGTTACAGAGAATGAACTTTTTTTATAACTTGAAGAAAAGTGGAACTTTATGGTGTTCATTTATTCATGCAAATTCTTTTAACTTTTGGAGAAGCTAGATGTGATACTTTTGTGAGACTAGCTGGCATCAGGTGGCTTTGCGCTAAAAACAAAATTGCATAGTAACAGGTTTTGCATTGATTTAAGTAGCCGCCTTGTCATATACCTGAGAGACAGCTGTGAGATTCAGACATCCAAGGGTCTGCAAGCAGGTCAAATTTCTCCCTTTTCTGCAGGTGGAAGAAAACCAGCACTAAAAGATTCAGAAAAGAGAGCTTCTAACTCAAGGAAAACTCCAGGTCTAACAAACTGGCTACAAAATTGAGGATCACCACAGTTCATGGCAACTTAACATAATTTGCAACAACAAGAAGCAACTGTGAGAAAATCAGGCCATTCTATGCTGTGGTTTGGCTTATTGCTGCACGGAATTTGCCTGTATTTTTCAGTTGCAATATTTCTGTAAAAATATATCTTGTCTATCCTCTTTGTGAAGGAATGTGTACATGTTTAGATTCAAAAGGACCATCCTTTAAATTTGCACATTAATAATTAACAATCCATGTGGTCACTTGTTAAAAGATAAGTTTGTTTTAATCAATAATTTTTTGTTTTCTTGTTCGTTCGTTAAACCTGGTGTGAGTTTCTTTTAATTTAGATAGTGGTCATAGCCAGGCATTTACCATCTGAGAGATTTAAATGATCATTTTTGCATTTGTGATAATTTATGGAATAGTGGGCTTGATTTCCAGTGCATACTTCCCTTCAGGCTTGTGACAGCTGTGACACCAAACATTCTTGCTGAAGTTTCTATGTTGCACATATGTAGTGGTTGTTTGAAATCCAAATATATTATATCAATTACATTAGTCTTGTTTACCCTTCCTATTAGTTCTTCAACAAATTCAATAATATTGGTTAATGATGACCTTCCCTTTAGAATTTATGCTGATTATTCAATATTGCATTTTCAATTTCTAGGTGTTTTCCTATATTGGATTATTATCTTTTCCATTACAACCATTAAGCTATTTGGTCTATAATTTCCATGGCTTGCTCATCATGAAACAATTCACTTATCTTCACTGTCAAGACACAATTTAATGTTGCATCCTCAGAATGCTTGCCCTCCTGTGAGATCTCCTCAAGCTGTTGCAGCTCTGGTGTTATCCTTGAAGGATCCATGGGAGATGAAAGACAGGAATTATTTCTGACATGAGGAAAAGGTTCAAAATCTACACTGGTATATCATCTCTAGCATTTTAGCTCGTGGAGCCATCAATTCAACATTAAATGCCAACTCTCCTTCAACTTCATCTTTGCTGTTTGACTCCATGCACCAATAATTAACATATTTAAGAATCCTAAGGCTTGTTTTTGAATGAGGACCCTGGCACTCTGCATCTGCTGACTGCTCATTTGGCAGATAACCTTTTTCTATTGTTAAGTCTGCGTGGGAGATTGTATCAAGAAATCAATCCCTTCACCTACGTTTAACACCAAAACAGTCACACTGGGAATAATTTCCCCTCCAATGTGAGAAGGCAGATACTTGTGAGTGTGTTAAACTGTATGTATGGACAGCAAGGAGTGACAACTTTTTAGGAGTGTGGCTGGGAGGAATGACATGGAGTAGGTGAAGATGAGTGTTGGCTGGTCAGCTGTTGATGCAGAGAGAGGAGCTGCAAGACGTGTTGTTCTAAGGAATGTTGTGCAGGAGAATTTTGGGAAGTTAAGAATGTGACTATTGGCACCTAAATATTTTGAATCACTCGTGGGCTGTGGGTGTCACTGGCTGGGCCAACATTTATGCTCATCCCTAGGTGCCCCTTGTGTCGTGTTGTTCTTTGAAGTTCTGCTGCTGAATTGTTCTGGTGTTGGATTCTTATACAATTTCTTCTCTTTCAAGTTTGTGGTTCGCCATTATTGATGATGCTTTTAGATTCTTTCATCTCCAACATTGATTACTCTTTAGGAGACCTCATGTCTGTAGCTGCTTTCTTATCAGAAGTAACTCCCCTGTTCCTTGTTACATTCAGTGTTAGCTGTCTATTTGAAACAGCCTGTCCTGCAATTTACCTGTTTACTTCAGGATATTCCTTCTGCAGACAGTCTTAATTGCCCATTTGTCACGAGATGGCAGGTTATCAAGTGATGTTACCTGCTCTCTCCCAGGAGACAACTTGTTTATATTCCTTTGACTCCTTCTGCCCAGGGATTGTTAATCAACATGTTGCTTTTAATTCCTTTATAACAGTTTTTCCTTGTCGTTTTCATCTCAGGAAGCAATTTATCCCATAAAAAGCTGTCGCTGATTCTTTCAACCCATGAAGTTAGTAAAGTTCTAAAATTTACATTATCACACCTGCTAAGCCTTTCAGAGGGCAGTTGAGAGTCAACCACATTCTGTGGGTCTGGAGTCACTTGTAGGCCAGACCAGGTGAGGATCAAGGACTTCCTCCCCTGAAGGACATAGGGGAGCCAGATTGATTTTTCTGACAATTGACAATGATCATGGCATTGAGCAGATTCTTAATTCAAGACTTTTGTTTTATCGAATCAAAATTTCACCAACTGCTGTAGTGGCATTGGAACTGTGGCCACCAGAATATTATACCCCTCATAAACTCCAGCATTAGAACAGGCAATAGTCAGAGAACTGGTGGGTTTGGGAATGCATAAGTAAGTTTTATGTTTGGGGAAAGAGCTGAAGGTGATATGAGCGAGCACAAACCAGAAGTGGGCTGCATTTTTGCTGTGGAAAGTTCATAGAGAGTTCATTGAGAGTTCATTGAGTCATATAGCACAGAAACAGGCCCTTCAGCCTACTAACCATGCTGACCAACAAATACCAAACTAATTGCATTTACCCACACTTGGACACAATTGTGTCCTGCCAATTTAAATGCTCATTTAAATGCTTCTTAAGATTTATTAGAGTACCTGCCTCCACCACACTATTAGGCAACAGGTTCTATATTTCCACAACCCTCTGTATGATAAAAGTTTTCCTCAGATCCCCTCTAAACTGCTTACTCCTCACCTTTAACTTGTGCCCTTTGGTCTTAGTTACATCTGGCATGGGGAAAAGATTCTCACGATCTACCCTGTCTACGCCTCTGATAATTTTACATACCTCAATCAGATCTGCCCTCAGCTTCCTCTGCTCTAAAGAAAACAAACCCAGCCTATCCAGTCTCTCCTTATAACTGAGACTTTTCATCCCAGGCAACATTCCAGCTAATCTTCTCTGCATTATCTCCAGTGCAATCACATCCTTTTGGTAGTGTGACAACTAGAACAGTATTCCATCTTGGCCTAACCAATGTTTTGTAATGTTGTAACAAAACTTCCCTGCTCCTATATTGTGGACTTGTACACCAAGGTCCCTTTGTTCCTCAGTACTTCCTAGGAACCTACCATTCATTGTGTAAAGCCTGAGATAACACACTGTGGAGCTGGAGGAACACAGCAGGCCCGGCAGCATCAGAGGAGCAGGAAAGCTGATGTTTCAGGTCGGGACAATTTGTGAAGAAGAGTCCTGAACTGAAATGTCAACTGTCCTGCTCCTCTGATGCTGCCTGGCCTGCTGCGTTTGTCCAGCTCCACACTGTGTTATCTCTGACTCCAGCATCTGCAGTTCTTACTATCTCCTTGTGTATATCCTTCCTTTCGACGACCTACCAAAATGTATCACCTCACAATCATCAGGATTAAATTCCAACTGCCATTGCTCTGCCTAAATTTACCAGCTGATCATTATTGGACTGTAGCTTGAGACTATCCTTTTCACTATCAACGACACCACAAATTTTTATTTCAGCTGCAAACTTACTAATTAAACCTTCTACATTCACTTCTAAGTCATTAATGTATGTAACAACCTACAGGGATCCCAGCACCGATCCTTATGCTCCATCACTGGTTGTAGACTTCAAATTGCAAAAACAACCCTCCACCATCACCCTTTGCCTCTTATTTATAAGCCAATTTTGGATCCATTTTGCCAATTTGCCTTGGATCCCATAGGATCCTACCTTTAGGACAAGCCTTCCAGTGGGACATGTCAAAGGCCCATCTGACATCCATGAAAACCACAACAACTGTACTACTCTCATCGGTATATTTAGTCACCTTTTCAAAAAAACTTAATTGAATCTGCCAGACAGATTCTCCCTCCAACAAAATCCATGTTGACTATCCCTGATCAATTCCTGTCTTTCCAAGTATTGATTGATCTTGTCCCTCAGAATGTTTTCCAATATTTTCCTGACAATTGATGTCAGCCTAACTGATCTGTAATTATTCCGGCTGCCCTTCTTGAACAAAAGAACCACATTAGCTATCCTCCAGTCATGTGGCTCTTCACCTGTGGCTAGTGAAGTATTAAATATGTCCACTGGGGCCCCAGCAATCTCCTCCTATGCCTTCCATAGTAACCTGGGATATATATCATCAGGCCCTGGGCATTTAAGCACATTTGTGCCCACTGTAACTTCTAATAAATCCTCCTTATTAATCTAAACATGTTCTAAAACCTCACCATCCCACCTGAAATCCCCAGCAACAATGTCTTTCACCTCTTGCTACTAATATAAAATGCCTTGTGTTTTTCCTTCGTCCTGTCTGCCAAAGATCTATCATGGCCCTTCTTTGCCCTTCTAATTTCTTTTTAAGCACCCTCCTTATATTCTGTGTACTTGTAAAGGACCTCCCCTGTTTTTAATGCACTGTACCTGACACATGCTTCTTTCTTTTTCTTCATCAAACTCTTGATATTCCTTGACATCCAGGGTTCCTTGGACTTGCTGTCTTTGCCCTTCACTTTCAGAGGAACATGCTGAGCCTGAATTCTCACTACTCTACTTTTAAACGACTCCTACTTTCCAAAAGTATAGGAGTTGCTCCCAGTCTATGTTTGCCAGATTCCATGTAATGACATTGAAATTGGCCTTCTGCCAACTTCTACACCATCCTTATCCCTTTCCATTATTATTTCCAACTGACAGAAGGGGGGCACAGTGGCTCAGTGGCTCAGTGGTTAGCACTGCTTCCTCACAGCACCAGGGACCAGGATTCGATTCCAGCCTTGGATGATTGTCTGTGTGTAGTTTGTACATTCGCCCTGTGTCTGTGTGAGCTTCTGCCAGGTGCTCTGGTTTACTCCCACAGTCCAAAAATGTGCACACTGGATAGACTAGCCATGATTAATACGCAGATAGGGTGGGATACTTTTTGGACACTTGGTGCAGACTTGATGAACTGAAAAATCTCTATCTGCACTGTTGGGATTCTATGAGTTATGGTCACTACGTCCAAGATGCTCACCCACTGAAATTTCAACCATTTGACCACTTCATTCCTAAGTATTAGGTCTAGCACTGGTCCATCTCTAGTGGGACTGTTTATGTATTGGCAAAAAAAGGTCTCCTGGAGGCACTTTAAAAATTCTAGCCAATCTAGTCTTTTCACACTAAGGTGATCCCAGTTAATGTTAGCAAAGTTGAAATCACCTACAACTATAACCCTATTTCTCTCACACCTTCCTGTGATACCTGTTCACATATTTTACAGAGATACTAGGAACTGCAGATGCTGGAGATGTGAGCTAACAAGGTGTGAAGCTGGATGAACACAGCAGGCCAAGCAGCATCAGAGGAGCAGGAAAGCTGACGTTTTGGCCCTAGACCCTTCTTCAGAAATGGGAAGGGGAAGGGTATTCTAAAAATAAATAGGGAGAGAAGGGGAGGCTGATAGAAGATGGATAAAGGAGAAGATAAGTGGAGAGGAGACAGACAGGTCAAAGATCCGGGGGTGGAGCCAGTAAAGGTGAGTGTAGGTGGGGAGTTGGGGAGGAGATAGGTCAGTCCAGGGAGAACGGACAGGTCAAGGGGACGGGATGAGGCTAGTAGGTAGGAGATGGGGGTGGGGTTTGAGGTGGGAGGAGGGGATAGGTGGGAGGAAGGACAGGTTAGGGAGGTAGGGACAAGCTGGGCTGGTTTTGGGATGTGGTCGGGGGAGGGGAGATTTTGAAGCTTGTGACGGAGGCTTGGGGATCACTTTGTGGAATACCTATGCTCAGTTCGCAACAAACTGCACCTCCCAGTCGCGAACCATTTCGACTTCCCCTCCCATTCCTTAGACGACATGTCAATCCTGGGCCTCCTGCAATGCCACAATGATGCCACCCGAAGGTTGCAGGAACAGCATCTCATATTTCGCTTGGGAACCCTGCAGCCCAATGGTATCAATGTGGACTTCACAAGCTTCATAGGTAGCTGTGGGAGTCGTTGGGCTTGAAATGGATATCGGTTTCTAGGTGGTTGCCAGAGATGGAAACAGAGAGGTCCAGGAAGGAGAGAGAGGTATTAGAGATGGTTCAGGTGAACATAAGGTTGGGGTGGAATGAGTTGGTGAAGTGGATGAACTGTTCGAGCTCCTCGTGGGAGCACGAGGCGGCGCCAATACATTCATTGATGTAACTCTAATCAATCTCCATTTTGAAAATTTAAATTTAGTTTTTTGAGGACAAAGTTCCAGATTTGAAAAAAAAACAAAAGAACTGCGGATGCTGGAGATCAGAGGCAACATAGATACTCCTGGAAAAATTCAGCAGGTCTGGCAGCATGAGTTCTGAAGAAGGGTCCGTGAACCCGAAATGTCAATTTTGTTTTCTCTCCACAGGTGCTTCCAGACCTGCTGAGGTTTTCCAGCAATTTCTGTTTTTCTTTCTGATTTCTAATACAAGTTTCTTGAAGCAGTGTTTGACAGCACCACTGAAGGTGGCTTAGCTCTTATATTAAGGATACAACTTTGTTTGGAACTGTCTCACTAGTGGAAATGTGCAGGCTATCTGGATTAGCCATGGGAAATGCAGGGTTACCAGGATAGGGTAGGAGAGTGGGATGCTCTTCTGCGGGTCAGTGTGGGTTCAGTGGGCTGAATGGATTGCTTCTGCACTGTAGGGATTCTATGATTCTATGGTTCTAAGGAAATAGATTCTCTCCATTTGGCCTATATCAGCTCCTTTGATCCTTTTAAGCAGGTCAATTTAATACCCGTATCTCCTTTATATTCTGGGGAATAAAAGCCAGGTCTATGCAATCTGTACTTCACTATTTAATTTCTTCAGCCTAATTAGTATTTCCTATTTCTTTCCTCTGATATCTTCCCTTGCGTTACTAGCTCAAAGTTTTCCCTTTCTGTTGTGTTTGCCTCTTGATTTGTGGCAAGTGTTAAAAACATCTCAATTGATTGCTTATTCAATCACTAATCTTGCTGAACTTCACGACATCACATTTACACAATTAATGGGTAAATGTTGAAGTTATTGTTGCTCCCTTTAATGGCCGATTGGGATTCAGGATCCCAATGTACCCTTCTCTAGACTACTTAAATCATATCTTAAATCATATCATATCATGTCTCCTTTTCCCCACCAACTCAAAGTTTCCCTATTAATTTCCATCTGGTTTAGTTGCTGTCTTTTTTTTGTTCTAATGTCTGATTTTATAAAATGTTAACTGTTTCTTCACTTTCATAGAGGTTGAAAAAGTGTTCTCAAACATATACTGGAAACCAGTATGTCCGTTACGGTGAATATGATGGGAGCTGGGATATCACTCACTTCCAAAAGTGTTCCCTGATTCTTTTCTCTCGGGTGACAAGAAAAGCTGGTAGGACGCAATCCCAGTTGACAGAAGCAGATGGAATCAGTGGGAGAATAAGAATCTAAAATTTATCTGCAGCATGTAAAATGTTTTTTTCGAGCAAAGTGCCATCTGTGTGTCCCAGTCATTCAGCCATCCATTAATGTAACTTGAAATGAAAAGCCAGAAGAAACTGTAACTGATGTTTAAGCACAACTATTGTAATGATCATACTGAAGCAATTTTAAAGCATTTAACTACTGTTAGAGGTTATGCCTCAATTTACTCAAATATTCTTTGAGCCTTCATTCTATGTGGGTGGGCTCAAACTAAGCAGCTTTGTCAGTTCAAAGTAGGAACAGATCCATAGGGCATGCGGCATCCTGAGTCTTCTCTGATCCAACAGATTCAGTACATTCTGAGAGTAGAGACTGTCTCTGCTCCAGCTTCTCTCCGAAACAACAACAAAGGTTTGCTATAAATAAAAATATAGGCAAAGTAATTCTTTTTAAAGTGACATTTAGGATTACTATGAATAGTGCACATTTAGCTCAGTTGTTGTGGAATAAATCCACACGTATCAACACTGTAAAAATGATGGCACCTTTATTCAAGATTCAGTAGGGAAGTTAAATATGGATGACAATTTTAATAATATTCCATTTTAGTGTCAGGGCAACTTAATAAAGCAAAGGATGAAACGAGAGATAAAATGAAGCAGGCCTGGATTTTCTCAGGAGTGGCAATCCCACACAGATTGTCACTCTGGTCCTCTTTTCAGAAGAAGGGGGCTCCATATTTCTGTTCAAAGCTCCCTCAGGAATGTGGAACTGTCCGTCTATTCTGATGTTTCTTTTATAGCATAGAGCTGTCAGAGGAAGGGGAACGCTGCTCCCCCACCACACACACCGGCACCCCCCAACCAGTTTCACAACAGCCAGCTGCTGAATTCTGAAATGTAAAAGTCCTGACAGCCACTTTGACAGTTGCTGTCAAACCATAAGTACAGAAGGTATGTATGATGTTGGGGTGTCTTCTGGGTAGGGTGTCAGCTGGCATGGGGTACGATGCCAGGGTAGGGTGCCAGCTTATCAGAATGCCAGCTGGGTAAGATGCTAGGGTTCCAACTGGGTAGGTCCCAGCAGAGAAGAAGATAAGGTATGAGGGGGTGGATTCCAAATGGGTAGGAAGTAGGGTACCAGATGAGTAGGAGGCCATGGGAAGGGGGCAAGATACCAAGTGGATAAAGTGCTGGTGTGTAGGTGGCAAAGTACGTGATACAGTTTTTAGGGCTGGTCAGGGTGGGTGGGAGAAGTTGTGCCCAGCAAAGGATGGGGAGGGTGAATGTCAGGTCTGGAGGTGTTTGTAACTTGTGGTTGGAATGAGTCTGGTGGGGTAGGGGATGACTTTGGTTTGGGTCTCGCGAAGAAGTTGGAAGGTGGGTCCAGTGGTGGGCTGATCAGCAGAGATCTGGCAGCGAAGTGGGGTGTGCGTTGGGGTCAGGTTCTGGTGTGGAGCAGTTGTGTGTTACGTTGGATCAATCAGCAGAAAAATCATGTTCTGTGGAGGTGGGCTTGTGTTAGGTCAGGTTTGGCGGGTAGGTGGTTGGGAGTGTCAGCTCAGGTCTGGGGTGGGAGTTAGAGTGACAGGGTGGTGTCAGGTCCCTCAGCAGGGGAAGGGAGAATTAGACCCAGGGAGGGGGCTGGTTATTGAGTTAGGGTCTAGGGTTGTAATTGGTCTGGAGGTGATATTGTTGCCAGTGTGTGTGAGCTAAGTATGGGGTCTATTTAATAAGTACTCAGGTGTTAGACAATGTATTTAATATTCTAACTTCTCCTGAGAAACCATTTGACTTAATTTCATTGGAACCTTCTGACATTTCCGATTTAAATGGAGGCTTTTGGAAATTTCCCGGCCTAGAGGAATTGACCAGTGGAAAATTCAATATCTTGGGCTGCGCAACAGTGGGGATTCTGCAGTGTCCATTGGCTATTGAACAGTGTAGTGGAATCTGTAGCCGATACCCATATACGGGATTACACCTTCCAGCGGCAACTTTTGGATAGGGTTGAGAGTGGCACTTTGAGTGAGTTTCCTTTCTCTCAGTCAGAACCCTAGATCACAGATGCCCTCAGCTTTGTGTTGGTTGAGAGTTGCCATTACAGCACACAGCGTAAACTGAATCAAAATGGAACTTTGTGGTGTTCAGTTTCATAGCAGCTGGTGTATTTAATGACTGAGGAAATATCATATTTTTCTGACTGACAATAAAACCTTTCAGATTGCATTGCATCTAACTGATGCTTGTAGTATGCTAAATAATAATTTTTTTAACTATATGTTTAATATGGTGAAACACTAAACAGTAAAATAATTCATCTATGCATTAAAGGTTGCCAACAGCATTTCAAATGTTTAATGTCAACATAATGAACATGTAATTTGCATTCAGAATAGTTTTAATAAGCAGGTGACTGGTTCGCTTATGTTGTTTTAGATGATGGAAATAAATTGCCTTTCACTGTCAGTCATTACAGATTGCAACCTTCTAAACCTGAAAAATCTCAAGGTTACGAAACCTCCCGGGAGAGCCACAACTCACAGTGTGGCCTACTCTTGTAGGACTTCTCGATGTCCTTAGAATGATTTGAATTTCCTATATTTATACTTTAAACATTTCCAATCACACCTGGTAACTTGTGACTTTATCTGCTGCAGGATGATATTTCATGACTTTTAGTGAAAATTTTACAATTGAGAAGTTTATAAGGTTAATAAATTTTGGGAGTAAGTTTTTGGATTTAAGGTAAAATAAAGGGTGTCACGTGACCTGGGCTGAAGTCTGCCATTTGGTTCTATGTTAGGATAGAGTAGATGTGTTAAAGAATAGCTAATCAGTACTTTTTATCTGGATACGAAGCCAATGTGATACATGTTGCTATGGTGAAGGCTGCAGAGGAAGCCATTGTAAATATCAGGTTACAACCTTTCCTAAAATATCACTGAAATCATAAATAGGTAGGTTAATCTGCAAGGGTCTGAGTGAGGAAGAACATCTGAAGGCCAAAAGCCTCTATTAACACTGCACTGGCACGTAGGTGGAAGCTCGTGTTTGCATCAAAAGGACTAAATTTGTGAGAAGTTTAACTGAAGTTGGAAGACTAGCCTAACTTGCACTAAAGGGAGAATCTCCAGTATCATTCTCACCACAAAAGATAGTTTTTGGATTAAAAGTTACCAGACTGAGAAAGGAAAAGAACAGAAATAAATCCTTAGGAGCTAGAAATCACTTCAGTGTGATCTCAGGAGAATTGAAAGTTCACTTAAAGGATGATGTAACATATAGTTTGTGAAGTGTGTCAAAAATAAGAAGAGCGTATTTCTTGTCTGTGGCTTAAAGTATAAATTGTCTAAAACAATAATGGGTGGCAGTTTCTTAAGCCCTGAATGACGTAGGCAACACTGAGTCAGTTGGAAAGATATGATGGGAACAGAAGAGTAAGATTCTTGACATAGAAAAAAAAATCCAAATTCGTACACAGGGTTGTAACTGTGAAATGAGAATCTTGCTGGTGAGCTGCGGGTGAGCTACATGCATTAACATTTCATTATCTCAGAAACTAGACAGCAACAATTTCCAAAATGAAAATCTGAGCAGGTACCTCATGGCTGTAGGTTGCCGGCGTCATCTCATATCTCTATCTTGGCCACCATTCCCCAACATTTCAGGGCATGCTATATGGGCAGCAAACACCTACATCCATTTACCAAGGAGGTTGGCAGTGGCCAAACACCAGCCGTACCCAACATAGTGCAACACTTCAATACTGCACTTTGGATCTCACCGACACCTTATGTTGCAATACTGGTGCCAGACCACAGTACACAGGGACAAGCACTCATCTCATGCAATGGAGCAAAGCACATCTCAGGACTCTTAGCATGCTGTCTTTAGCACCTACTCACTTTATTCTTACTTGGATACTCACAGCATTTCTGCTTCGCTTGCCACTTTTTGCATTGGCCCCTCATTTCGAATTTACAGCTTCATGGTATTTCTATCTTGCCATACGTTTTTGAACATTGCTACCTCATTCAAACACTCTGCCGATGCTACAACCAAATGGCCACGTTTTACAGCCTGAGGTGAGTAGTCTTCGGTTGAGTTAAAGGTCAAGATTTGGCAGCACAGTCAATTCAGAGTCTTGGCCAATATCAGTTGAGCATTGTGGAAGCAGTCACTGGGGCACTTGGGGTCCTTATCTCCACAGTCCGGGGTGTGGGCCATGCATAGTACTGCAGGTCCAGTGCAACCAGCCTGAGGTTTTGCAGTAAGTCAGTTCCAGATATCAGCCAGAGGTTGGGTCACTCATTAATGAAGCTGTCCTTTCAATTTGGTAGGCATGGGGTGTTTTGTTCGCTGCTCACTAAATATTCATGGGTCAGTAACCTGCCCAATCATAATAACAGGAAGGGAGGTTCTGTCCTCAGCTGGGATCTTCCAGGCTCCAACTTCTGACAGCCATATTTAAAAGGCACATAGACAGAACTTCACTCTCTGCAAACCAAGAGCATCACAAAATCTAAACCAAAAAGCTTGGTCCACGCCAGCACCAGGAATAAAGCAATGCCATGCTTCAGCAACACCTCCCCTGGGGTTCTCTTGAAGGCTGCTTCTGAGAGAAGGGAAGTTCTTTTCAATATGAAATCATCCAAAGTGATGAAGGCAGCCTGGACAGGAGCTTTAATTGAATTCACTAAGGATGAGAAGTTGCTCTACATGAAGACTAAGGAAGGAAAGTTGTGGAGAAATCTTGGTGAGAAACATGATGTGATAACCGAGGAGAGAATGAGAACTTTAAAGAGAGGTGAGAGAAGTACAATTTGAGATTCTCAAAGGAGGAATACCTGCTGGAGTGTACAGGAACAAGAAAAGATGTGATTTGATGATGAAGGATATGCCACAACTACAACTGCTTCTTACAAAAGGTGAAAAATAGAGTGTAGGAGGAATGAGGTACAGAATGGAATAACGCCAGGTGGTTCATGCAATGAAAAACACAAGTACAACTTTGATGGACCAAATGGCTGGTTTCTGTTCGATAATATTCTATAATCCTATCGTTCTCAACTCACATTGAGGCTGGGAAATAAGGGCTAGGAGACTGGAGGATCCTTTAAATAGAAGATCTGTGACAGGTCATGTCTTTTCTCTGTTGTAACAATGTTGTAACCATATTTCATAATATCCCCTTTGTTCTGTCCTCCTTTTTAACTTTTTTTAACATCAATATTGTAACTGTCAAATCTTAAAATCCGATTGTACTTGTTCTATGGCTGGATTCCTAGGTTTTTCTATTTTTGATCCCTTTCTTCTGAACAGCATAATTTCATAAAGATCTTATTATTATTGTAAAATTTTGGTCCTGTGCTTCGAGCTCCTTAATTGAGGATTAATTATAAATTCTGTGAACTACATGGTCCCTGGGGTGATCCATGAAGCTCTACGATTTAATTGTTATTCACCGTTAATTGTTAGCCTTTGTTCATTGTTAATTAGAAACTTATTTTGTAGCTCTTCACTTCCTTCTTTGTTCACAGCATGTTCTAGTGAAGTATCTTTACAAGTGCTCTTCGAATATTAGTGATAGAATTTTTGTTTGTTTTTAGGAATTTGTACTCTCAATGTCTAACTTTACCCACCTGAAGCATATAGCAAAATTTAGGACATAGAGATCAACAGCACCACAGAATTTTATGAGCGTTCATTCTTAACATCTAATCAACGTAGTCACTACAACATTATCCACCAATTCTATTCAAACTTCATAGTTTTTATTGAAAGTGTAACCTGCTTTTAATAAACCTAAATTATCGTGTTCTGTTCAATGATGCTCATAATATGACACAAGCAAACAAAAAGAATCTAGAATTTTTTTGTATTTACTTTATGTGAAAGCAGGTCTGAGCAAGTTATTATTTCTGACTGTTGCCTTCAACAAAAGCTATTAAGTATACCTGGTGATAAGTCCTAAGGGCATGGTGGCTAAATGGTTAGCACTGCTGCCTCACAGCACTGGGAACCCAGGTTTGATTCCAGCCCCAGGCGACTATGTGGAGTTTGCACATTCTCCCCGTGTCTACGTAGGTTTGCTCCGGATGCTCTGGTTTCCTCCCACAGCCCAAGGATGTGCAGGTTAGGTGGATTGGCTGCGCTAAATTTCCTGTAGTGCCCAGGGTAGGAAATGCAGAGAAGCGGTAAGGAGTGGGTCTGGTGGGATACTGTTCAGAGGGTCAGTGTGGACTTGATGAGCCAAAAAACCTGCTTCCACACTAGGGATTCTATGATTGCCATACATGGAGGGATCTGAAATGCTGGCATGAAATATGAGTGTGCAAATCTCAGTGTATTTATCTGAAATGCTTTTCTCTGCCATTATGGTGGAATTACCAATCTGTTTAAAATAAACTAGTTAATATGATGTTATCCCAAAAGGAAGCTTTTCAGGTCACATTAGATAATCATATTCTGAGATCCAATGATGTAACATCAGGGCCACTGACAGTTACAAATAAATGATTCCATGTTGACTTAGACTGGTCTAATTGGTCATACAATTATTCATGTTCCATTCATTTGTTAGATATCATTGTTGAAGCCAAAGTTTATTTTTGTCTGGAATAGTACATGCTGAGCTCAAACCACTGAAAGAAGTTTATTTCTCATTGCATGTGGTAAACATAAACATTACTAAGATTTACTTGTGTGCCACACCATGATCTATTTATTAAAGTGATTCGTTCTGCTTTGATTGATTTATTAAACTTAACAGGATATTCCTTAAATACCTTGGTCTTGAACTCAAATAATATAATGAGAAAGCTCTGAACCTAGCCAAAGCACTGTTAGTGTTAGTTCCTAAATCAGATGGATCAACAGGAATCTGTGCAGATTGTAGAAAGGTGAATGTGGTCACGAAGCCAACATCTTTTCAATAACTAAATTGACGAAATAGCGTATGATATACTTAATTTGGCCAACGTTACATTTCACCTGCTTGCTATAGTTACAAGTAAGCAATATCTTATGAGTAACACATTAACATTTCTGTACCACTGGAATTTTATTGGCTTTTCTTACTGATTTAGTAAAGTAACTTCCATAGCTCTCTGGGACAGAAAATTCCAGACATTAGCTACCCTTTGAGAGAAGAAATTCCTTTGCATCTCAGTTTTAAATAAGTGTCTATTTATTCTGTAACCATGTCTCTTAGTCTGAGATTCCCCCATCAGGGAGAATACCTTCTCAACGTCCACCCAGTCAAGCTCCTCAGAACCTTGTATATTTTCAATAAACTCACCCCTTGTTCTTCTAAACTTGAATGAATGAAATCCTAATCTGTTTAGACATTGTTGATAAGTAAACCCTTTCATCCCAGGAATGAATCTAATAAATCTCTTTTGAACTGCCGCAATGCCAGTACGGCTTCTCTTTAATATGGGGATCAAAACTGTACACAATATTCCAGGTGTAACCTCACCAACCCCTGTAACAGTTGTAACAAGACTTCCCTATTTATAATTGCAAATCCCGAGCAATAAAGCCCAAAGTACCAACTTCTCTGCCCAGGACAATAAGAAACTACAGAAGGTGGTGTGCACAGCCCGGACCAACATGGAAGCCAACCTTCCATCCATGGACTCCATTTACACATCTCATTGCTGCAGTAAGGCTGCCAACATCATCAAAGACCCAACCTACGCCAGTAATGCTCTTTTACAACCTCTTCTGTCAGGCAGAAGATTTAGAAGGTTGAAAACACTCACCTGCAGGTTCACGAACAGCTTCTTCCTTGCCGTTATTAGACTAGTGAATGCAGTCTCTAACTTCAATTAATGCTGATCTTGTTAATGTTGATCTTGCCTCCTGTGTAGTGTAACCTGTATGCTTTACTTTGTCCAGGTTTATTTTTCATCCTATGATCTGTATGTCCTTTCTTATTATGATCTGCCTGTACTACTGGCAAACAAAGTTTCTCGCTGTACTTAGGTACACATGACAACAAATCAAATCAAATCAAGTGTCTTTGAATTACTTGCTGCACCTACATGTTCACAAGAGCATCCATATCCCTCTATGCTGCATTTCCTTTGGATCGTTCTCCATTTAAATAATATTGTGCCCTTGATATTTCCTACCAATATGCATGACCTCACACTTTGCCCACTAACTCAACCCATCCATAACTTCTTGCAGATTCCTTATGTCCTCATCACCAAATACCCTCCCACCCATTTTTGATTCAGCAACAAATTTGAATACATTGTACTCTGCCTTATCCTACACGTCATTAATATTGATAGTAAATAATTGAGGCCTTTGGAATGATCCAGTGGGCATCCGCTATTTATGACTTTACAACCTGAAAAGACTCATTCATCCTGACTGCCTGTTCCAGTGTGATAAACAATCCTCAATCAATGCTAACTCATTACCTCCAATATCATAAGCTTCCATCTTTTATGTCGCACCTTACCAAATGCCTTCTGGAAATCCCAATACACATAGCTATTGGTTCCCCTTTATCAACTCTACTTTCTTTATTATCCAACATTGTTGTCAAACATGATTTCCCTTTTACAAAACCATGTTGAATCTGATTGCATTAGCTTTTTAAATGTCCTGCTATTTCTTCCTTCATAATAGGCTCTAGCATTTTTCGTGCGACAGATGGGCCAACTAGCCTATAGTTTCCTGTTTTCTGTCTCCCTCCCTTCTTGAACAAGGGTGTTATGTAAAATGTAATCTACCACACCTTACATAGTCTAAATTATTAAACTGCATTAACATTTTAATAAATAGAATAAAAGGAAAAGAAATAGTGATCTGAGACAGAACAGAGGAGGTTTTGAATATATCAGAATCACAATTATTACTAGCTTAAAGCCTTACAGTTGTGAATAATAAATAATGCCTCTCACTACTTCACTCGTTCACTTTGTAGGTGAAAGGGAATTTCTTTAACAGCGCACTGAGACTTGTCAGCAGTAAAAGACAAACAGACATGCTATAAAATGGTGTGTTTGTCTAGTACAGAGATAAAGGTGAAAATCCAATAGCCCCTTAAAATGGGGGCATGATTTCTAATGCCTGAATAAAACCATCACTTCTGGTGCAAATGATATGAGAAATATGTGTTGCCTGTAATTTGCATGTTTTTTTGTCTGCATTTAGTGCAAGGTGCTCTGATGAGTGACTACAAACCTCAGAGGGAGACCAGGGTGTGTGCAAGGTGAAAACTACTTAAACTGGTCTGTAATACCCAAAGCAAGTTGCACTACTTAAAATGGAGATGCATTGTGGATGCAGTCGTGTTGGAACTATTCTTGGAAAATAATTTGGACAGAAAGAAGAATAGATTGTGACACAACAGGGGAGGTAACTCGTTGCAATGTAGTCTGACATAACACAGGATGACTAGATACAGGAGGTAGAGAGGAGAAGTAATTTAAATTCACATGTTACCAAAAGCCCATCTGGACGAACATTGAGAAGGATGTGTGACCACAGAGGCGTGGAGTTTAATAAAGGACAGCTTAGTGCCTGATGCATTTTGTGAGATACATTCCTGTAGATAATGGTCATTTTTCAAAAGAAATTCAAATTTCCAATGAATGACTGGAATGATCCGATGTTCAAATTTTACTGTAACAAAAAAACTAAAAGCAACTACTTCTGCACGCAATTTATGTTCCAAACTACAGAAAAGACCTCATCTAACATTTACAACCACCCAGAATCCCTATGGCACAGTTGTACTTCATTCTGTAGGAATGAATCACAAGCTAATCTCAGCTTCTTTTCCCTGTAATAATCAGATAATGACTACTCTCCAGAATGATGTTCATGGTGCTGAATGATTTGGGGATCTTCCCTCTAGCCAAAGTTAGGTGAAACTCCCAGCTTTGTGTAACCCATCGTGAACCTGTTCCAAGCCTGAGCACCCACCTGCATGGTGAATAACATACTTGCTGACTCCATCTATCTGCTGTCTCTCTCTCTCGCATTCTGACGTTGCTCGTGAGCCTTAGTGATATTTTTCATAAAACCTGTGACTCAATCCTACAATGGCTTCATTTGTACACTTGCTCTTTCTAAGTCCACCTCAATGGCAATGTGAATCATATTGTCCTGGTATTCAAGTAGAAACAATAATTAGCTATCCTCGGAACTCCAACTCCATTATATCTTGGAATTAAACAGACAGCTTTTATAAATGGTTATATATTAAACAAGCATTCCAGGCTTGAAGTTGTGGAGATTTCAGACCAAGCCAGATGACTCCATTCATTCCTTAATTTAAAGCTAAATTAAAGTCATCACAGTTGCAGGGCAGGATGTTTACCATTTGTGGGAAAGACTAGAACTAAGAGACACAATTTACAAATAAGGGGTTTCTCATTTTGGATGGAGGATTTTTTTTTCATCTTAGATGAACTGAGACAGATCCTTTGCAACATTCCTCCACAAGGAGTGATAGAGATGAGACATTGAATACTTTTAGGGCTGAGGGAGATAGACTTTTGAGCAACAAGGAGTCAATGATTATTGAGGATAAATTGAATGTGCAGTTGAGGCCACTACAGATCAACCATGATTTTACTGGATGGCAGAGTGTGCTAGAAACAACAAATGGCTAATCCTGCTCCTAATTCAAATATTCATACATTCAATCTTATAGGCTTCATATTTGTAACAACTGCTGCAAATAAGTGAATGACCTCACATGTGTGGTCAAGGTCGTTGAATGGATCTTCAAATTCCATATCCCAGCAACTACGTCAGTAAAATCACACACTGTTTGATGAACCACAACTCTATTAGTCTCCCATCAACAATCTGAAACCTAACATTCATAGCTTCACCTTACCCTTAAAAATTAGCATCACTGCCCAGCATGTATTCATTTCTTTCAGATTGTATACACCCAGGACACACTGCACCACATTCATGGACAGCCTTCTTTCTCTCTGGGAGGATGAGGTGATAGGTACAGACCTGAAGGCAGTGAGATGTATCTGGTTTGAGACTTGTGTAGCTGACCACCTCTTATGTAGAAGACAGTGCTTCCCATTATCAGAATGCCCAATGATGGATGCCGTGATTATCAGTAAAAGAGGAACGTTAAGATGTAGGACTATTGATGAATTGTGAGTGAATTAAGATCACAATTTACAGTAGTGCAGTCAGATGGCCATTCATGGATAACCTGAGCAGAAAGGTTGTTTGGACATTCTCTCAAACTTTTTCTGCTCCTTTAGCTGTTCCTCAGCTGTTTGCCATTTGAATGGTAGCTCTCTTGAGATTGAGATTGAAATTGTGGAGCATGTACCAGGCCACAAAGATTCTGGGCACCTGCTCTGCAATTGATGGTAGGGGTCCTTTAGAGCGGAAACTTTATTTCTGAATGTCAATCATCTGTTTTGCTGCATATCATGTTGCAACATGGCTTTTATTGGATACACAAGTGTAACCCTAATGCTCAGTGACAACTGTGTGGCTTGTTGTGAAAGTTGGCTCAGCAGCAGAACGAAAGCCTCATGAAGGAAGTAAAATGCCTTCAACTGGCCCCACAAAAAATGGAGTCCATCCCAACTGTTATGGTATATGTCCTCACCTAAGCAACCGCCTCCCCTTTCAAAGAGTCATAGAGCACAGAAACAAGCCCTTCAGTCCAACCAGTCCGTGCCAAACATAAACCGAAGCTAAACTAGTCCCACCTACATACTTCTTGCCCATATGAGCATAGAACATAGAACAGTACAGCACAGTACAGGCCCTTTGGCCCACAATGTTGTGCTGACATCATCATACTAAGATCAATCTATCCTGCATTTTTACCATCCTCCATGTGCCTGTCCAATAGTCGCTTTAAAGTCCCTATCTGACTCCACTACCACTGCCAGCAATGCATTCTACATGCCCACCACTCTCTGTGTGAAGAACCTACCTCTGACATCTCCCCTATACCTTCCTCCAATCACCTTAAAATTATGCCCCCTCATAATAGTCATTTCCGCCCTGGGAAAAAGTCTCTGACAATCCACTCTATCTATGCCTGTCATCATCTTGTAAACCTCTATCAAGTCACCTCTCATCCATCTTCACTCCAATGAAAAAAGCCTGAGCTCCCTCAACCTTTCCTCATAAGACCTGCCCTCTAGTCCAGGCAGCATCCTGGTAAATCTCCTCTGCACTCTCTCTAAAGCTTCTACATCCTTCCTATAATGAAGTGACCAGAACTGAACACAATATTCCAAGTGTGGTCTAACCAGGGTTTTATAGAGCTGCAGCATAACCTTGTGGCTCTTAAACTCAATTTCCCTGCTGATGAAAGCCAACACAGCATACTCCTTCTTTACAACCCTATCAACTTGGGTAGCAACTTTGAGGGACCTATGGACGTGGACCCCAAGATCCCTCTGTTCCTCCACACTGCCAAGAATCCTGCCATTAACCTTGTATTCTGCATTCAAATTTGACCTTCCAAAATGAATCACTTCACACTTTTCTGGGTTGAATTCCATCTGCCACTTCTTTGCCGAGCTCTGCATCCTGTCAATGTCCTGTTGCAATCTACAACAGTCCTCTATGCTGTCCACAACTCCACCAACCTTCATGTCATTGGCAATCTTACTAACTCAACCTTGGGTGGTAAAAGAGGGGGAGGTGTGGCATTGTTAGTCAAGGACAGTATTACGGTGGCAGAAAGGACGCTTGATGAGGACTTGTCTACTGAGGTAGAATGGGCTGAGGTTAGAAACAGGAAAGGAGAGGTCATCCTGTTGGGAGTTTTCTACAGGCCTCCAAAAAGTTCCAGAGATGTAGAGGAAAGGATTGCAAAGATGATTCTGGATAGGAGTGAAGGTAACAGGGTAGTTGTTATGGGGGACTTTAACTTTCCTAATATTGACTGGAAACGCTATAGTTCAAGTACTTTAGAAAGGTCAGTTTTTGTCCAATGTGTGCAGGATGGTTTCCTGACACAGTATGTAGATAGGCCAACAATAGGCGAGGCAACATTGGATTTGATACTGGGTAATGAACCAGGCCAGGTGTCAGAATTGGAGGTAGGTGATCGGTGATAGTGACCACAATTCGGTTAGGTTTACTTTAGCGATGGAAAGGGATAGGTATACACCGAAGGGAAAGAGTTATAGCTGGGGGAAAGGCAATTATGAGGTGATTAGGCAAGATTTAGGATGCATAGGATGGGGAAGGAAACTGCAGGGGCTGGGCACAATTGAAATGTGGAACTTGTTCAAGGAACAGCTACTGCGTGTCCTTGATAAGTATGTACCTGTCAGGCAGGGAGGAAGTGGTCGAGCGAGGGAACTGTGGTTTACTAAAGAAGTTGAATCTCTTGTCAAGAGGAAGAAGGAGGCTTATGTAAAGATGAGGTGTGAAGGCTCAGTTAGGGCACTTGAGAGTTACAAGTTAGCCAGGAAGGACCTAAAGTGAGAGCTAAGAAGAGCCAGGAGGGGACATGAGAAGTCTTTGGCAGGTAGGATCTAGGAAAAGAGATAAAAGGTACTGCAGATGCTGGAGAATCCGAGATAACAAGCATGGGGCTGGATGAACACAGCAGGTCAAGCAGCATCATAGGAGCAGGAAAACTTGATGTTTCGGGCCTAAACCCTTCATCAGAAATGCATTTCTGATGAAGGGT
>JAHRHZ010000014.1:62457474-62495140 GCA_024137785.1 Ginglymostoma cirratum
ATGGAGGGAAGGTCTTATGAGGAAAGGCTGAGGGACTTGAGGCTGTTTTTGTTAGAGAGAAGAAGATTAAGAGGTGACTTAATAGAGACATACAAGATGACCAGAGGATTAGATAGGGTGGACAGTGAGAGGCTTTTTCCTCAGATGGTGATGGCTAGCACAAGGGGACATAGCTTTAAATTGAGGGGTGATAGATATAGGGCAGATGTCAGAGGTAGGTTCTTTACTCAGAGAATAGTAAAGGCGTGGAATGCCCTGCCTGCAACGGTAGTAGACTCGCCAACTTTAAGGGCATTTAAATGGTCATTGGATAAACATATGGATGATAATGGAATAGTGTAGGTTAGATGGGCTTCAGATTGATTTCATAGGTCGGTGCAACATCGAGGGCTGAAGGGCCTGTACGGCGCTGTAATGTTCTATGTTCTAAGTCATTTATAAAGATCACAATGCCTCCAAACCTTTCCTATTCATGCATTTATCTGAGTCTATTTTAACTATTGTAACTGAGCGCGTACCCACCACTTCCTCAGGAAGTTCATTCCACACATGAACTACCCTCTGTGCAAAAACATTTCCCCATGTCTTTTTTAATTCTCTCTCCTCTGACCTTAAAAAATGTGCCCCCTAGTCTTGAAGTCTCCCAGCCTAGGGGAAAGACACCTACCATTACCCTGGTCTATACAACTCCTGATTTTATAAACGTCAATCAGGTTACCTCTGAATCTCCAGTGGAAATATATCCCAGCCTATCTAGCCTTTCTTTGTAACTCAAACCTTCCATATCTTGCAACATCCTGGTAAATCTCTTCTGAACTGTCTCTAGCTTAATAAAATCCTTCCTTTAACAGGACAACTAGGATGGAACACAGTGTTCCATAAGAAGCCTTACTAATATTCACTCCAGGCATGGACTGTTGTTGGAGCATCCCTGATCTCCTGCTTTCCCATGCTGGCAAAATGCATCACTCTTTTTGACATGCCCAACTGCTTTGATCCTTTCAGATCTGATCCTGTCCTGAGAAGCGTAAGTCCTCAGCCTGAGGATGTGCCACGCACTGCACACCTGAGACTAAAGCTGACCACACGGAATGTTCCAGCTCAAGATGAAGCCATTCGGCTTGAAAAACCATCTGCACCTCAACCTTGAATTTCATTTCACTTCATTGTTCCTTTGTACCTCTTTACCCACATCCGCTCTCTTCAGTCTTGCCAATGTCTGCCATATAATTACAATCAAGTTTGCAGAAACGTTGTAGCGGTGTTAGTAATTCTTCAGCTGGATTCCAATGGGCAAAATTGGGACTGTTTTACAACAGGCACTTTTTATTGTTCAAAAAAGGGAATAAGGATAACCCTGGAAATTACAGGCCAGTTAATCTCACATCAGTGGTGGGCAAATTATTGGAAAGGGCTCTGAGAGATAGGATTTATGATCACTTGGAAAGGCACAGTTTAATTCGTGATAGTCAGCACGGATTTGTGAGGGGTAGATCATGCCTCACAAACCTTATTGTATTCTTTGAAGAAGTGACCAAACACGTGGATGAAGGTAGAGCAGTGGATGTGGTATACATGAATTTAAGTAAGGCATTTGATAGGGTTCCCTATGGTAGGCTCATGCAGAAGGTAAGGAAGCATTGGATAGGGGGAAGTGTGGCAGACTGGATTCAGAATTGGCTGACCCTTAGAATACAAAAGGTGGTAGTGGACAGAAAATATTGAACATGGCGCTCAGTTATGAGTGGTGTACCACAAGTTCTAGGTCCTCTTCGATTTGTGATTTTTGTAAATGATTTGGATGAAGGAGTGGAAGGGTGGATTAGTAAGTTCACGTACGATACGAAGGTGGGTCACATTGTGTACAGTGCGGAGGGCTGTTCTAGGTTACAAAGGGACAATGATAGGATGCAGAGTTGGGCTGAGAAGTGGCAGATGGAGTTTAACCCTGAAAATTGTGAGGTGATTCATTTTGGAAGGAAAAACTTGAAAACAGAATACAGGGTTAACGGAAAGATTCTTGGCAGTGTGGAGGAGCAGAGGGATCTTGGGGTTCATGTCCACAGTTCCCTGAAAGCTGCCACCCAGGTGGCTAGAGTGGTTAAGAAGGCATATGGTGTGTTAGGTTTCATGAATAGAGGGATTGAGTTCAAGAGCCTTGAAGTTATGCTCCAGCTATACAAAAGCCTGGTTCGGCCACATCTGGAGTATTGTGTCCAGTTCTGGGTCGCTTCATTACAGGAAAGATGTGGAAGCTTTGGAAAAGGTGCAGAGGAGATTTACCAGGATGTTGCCTGGAATGGAGGGAAGGTCTTATGAGGAAGGGTTGAGAGAGCTAGGGCTTTTCTTTTTGGAACGACGAAGGATGAGACTTGATAGAGGTGTATAAAACGATCAGAGGTATAGATAGAGTAGACAGCCAGAGACTTTTCCCTAGGGTGGAGGTAGCTATTATGAGGGGGCATAGTTTTAAAGTGAGTGGAGGTAGATGTAGAGGAGATGCCAGAGATAGGTTCTTTACTCAGAGAGTGGTCGGGGCGTGGAATGTATTGCTGGAGTGGGTAGTGGAGTCGGCTTCATTAGGGGCATCTAAGCAGCTATTAGGTAGGCATATGGATAATAGCATAAGGTAGGGGTGGAGATTAGATAGACCTTAGGATTAGGGTAAAAATTCGGCACAACATCTTGGACCGAAGGGCGTATACTGTGCTGTACTGTTCTATGTTCTATGTTTTCAAAACTGACCTTAATTCACAAATTTTGTCAAGTACTTTTACAAAACATTTTGACTCAAAAATCACAGAGAGTGCTGCAAAATTCAACTTGTCTCCATACAGCCCTCCTAGAAGCTTCAAAGTGATTGCAATTGTTCACTAACGAGCACATGCCTTGTTCTGTCAGATGAACACCATGCATCTGTGTGAAGATATGAATTACCCACATCTCTGATAGGCCTGTATACAGGACACTGAGGTGAAAACCTTCTCCTCAACATCTGCGCTTGTTGTGATAGCCTATTTTCAGAAAGAAATTGCACCCCAATGTCTTAATTCCCCTTAGGAACTATTCATTGGAACATAAACTCCTTAGTTGGAGTACAGACACAACAGCTGCCAGCATGGTACTCTGTAATCATGCCTGTCTCCTTCTAAATGGAATGCTGTATAATTATTCATGTCTAAAGGCTTCACACCATTCTGATTTTTCTGATCTTTTGTTTTAAAGATTTGTTGAGAACAGCTGTATTTTCTTGAATGAAAAACAAAGCAATATCAACATTGAACAAAAGAAATTCAGTCCCCAGCATTTGTCATGTAGCTAAACAAAGTTACACCCCTGTGCTAAAAATGCACTGAACAGTGTACAGGTAAAATCTAAGTTTCCATTGTTTAGCTGTGGAATGTATCTCACAGAAAGAGGGGGACTGGTGTCTCTCGTTACTGTGTACTAGATAAGTTTTTAATTATTATTATGCTTTTTAAAAAAATGTTTGTTGGCATGAAGTTGTCGGCAACTGTCTCCAGATTGTAATCCTTTTTTCTGAAGTGAGCAGTCAGTTTCAGATTAGTCTCATTGCCTGAAGAAACAAAAAAATTGAAACTATCTCTTAAGCTCAGTATTTTAGATCAACAATGAGTGTGCAGCAATTTCCAGCTGAACTGACTACTTACTGTAAACGACATTGATGTTTTCTTGGTTTCATCAATCTAACCCATCAGTTACTTTCAAGTACGAGCCCTCATTGCGTGAAACTGCTGGTGTTGCACATTTTATTGTGACAAACAGGATTTCACTATGAAAGGGTTCAACTGAACTAAGACCTCCTTTTATTCGCAACCAATTCTTTTGCACAAATGTGATCTGTCATCTGATACTTGAATTTATTGAAGCCGTCTACAAGGTCAAACAGCTGCAGCTCTAGGTCACGGGCATGTTGCTGTGGGGAGAAAAGGTTTTTCTTGTCATAATTTCATAATGCCTGAAAAGAAAGACACATATTTAGGCCTTTGTTTTCGCCTGCTGCTAAGGATTGAGGTGCAATAGAATGTGAAAGTTCTGATTCTGTGACAGAAAGTCGATAGAATTTATTTTACAGTTCAGTGTCGTAGAATTTCTCTTTCAAGAGAAAAATTAATGTGTTGATAGATATCAAGTGATTGACTGTATTCTATTCTATTCATTTGACTTTTGAGGAGACTATATTCTATTCTATTCTGTTCTATTTGACTTTTGAGGAAAGGGATATCTTAAGGTCGTCAGAATGGTATACAGGGGAGAACAATGGGGCCGTACCTCAGAGGTCAATATGTCAAAGTCATGCTAATTTTCAGAAAAGAATCCCATCTTTATGAGGTATTTCTTTGACTGGTTGTATCAATTTCTTAATTATGATACCAGCTTGCATATCACGCGTCTACCAGAGGGAAGATTCACAAATAACATTTTTGAGAAATTGAATGAAGCCATTGAAGTAAAACTAATTGTTCAATATTTTACACTTAAAGCCATTAACCAAACATCTTAAGCTGATCTTATTGTTTGGATGAGGCTTTTTTTTACTATGAAGGGGAAATATGCTTACATTGGATTGTGAAGGGATTGTTATATTTAAATATTATGGTTGGTATTGAGCAGTTACCCAGCTAGTCCTGCACCAGGAAATGACTAATTGGTTGAAGTGTTAGAGACATCATTGGGGGACTATCCCTTTTGAAATAATGATTGCTTCAACAAGAACCATGTCCATGGTGAGAGGTGCAGAGAAGGAAAATATAGCTTTGATAGTTGATTATTAGAATATTTGATGAATATCTTAATTTCATATCTGCACTCCTGCTGTATTAATCTGCTTCAGGAATAGTAAAAATGAAAATGAAATCTTTCTACTGTTCTTTATCTTATTTAGTTACTACTTACATGAACAACTGATTCAGCAAACACGGCCAGTTCATTGCCTAATTTTGAAAATTTATTGTGTTTCCTTTCTAAGAAGTTTGGCAGCATAATTATAGCTCTTCTTGGAATGCAGAGTGAGTGGGGGACGGAGCACTGGTAGCAAAAACGGTAAGGTGTGCCCATAGAAAGGAAGAGGAGAGCTCTCCATAAAAGGTATAACTGCCAAGATCCTCAAAGTGCTCTTCTCCTACCTCAACTTCCACTATGTCTGAAATAGTAATATTTCACCAAATTTCCAACCACGAGGCCCTCAATTTCTACACCAGTGGACCCTCCCAGGAGGATCCAAGGATGTGCAGGTTGGGTGGATAGGCCATGTTAAATTGCCCATAGTGTTCAGACATGTGTAGGACACGTGGGTTGACAATGGGAAATGCAGGTTTATAGGGTAGTGTGGGGGGAATGAGTCTGGCTGGGATGCTCTTTGGAGAGTTGGTGATGACTTGTTGGGCTCAATGGCCTGTTTCCATATGGTAGGGATTCTATGGTTCTATGAGGGAGGTGATGCTTTTGGTGATATCTATGCCTCATTGTATAAGGTCGATGACAGAGACCCTATGGTTGGAAAGGACACTTCATGGTCTTCTCTCTAACCAGAGCAAAGGAAGAATGAGCACAAAGCTTTGCCAAGCTAGTAGATTACCAGTTGTACAGGAAGCTGTACATGTCCATGGCTTTGCAGGCCTGACATTTTAATAGGAAAATATACCACCACATTGTGACAAAAGCAAAATACTGTAATAAAGTAAAGCCACCATAGTCTTATGAGACCACAGAGTTGCTCTTGCATTACAGAGAGACGACTGGTGGTCGTTTAACTTGGGGTCACTGTTCCTCAGGCAAGGGGAGAGGCAGAGAAGGAAAATCCTTCATGATAATTTAAGCTAGTATGAGAATTGCATTCATGTTGTTGGGGGGGCATCACTTAACATTGCAAATCAGCCGTCTAGTCAACTAAACTGACCGGCCCCAGACAAAAGGCAAACAGGACAACCAAAAGGCTCTCAGTCTGAATGCTAGAATCCAAACATGGTCGAAAGGGATGAGAACTATAGAATCTTAACCAACCGGCAGGGCTAAGGATCATGAAACTGACTGTCCAACCGGCAATGTTCGTGCTACTGGTAATCTTCACTGCAAAGTCTGCATAATCCAACTATCTACTCTTTGTGAACAATTCAAAGACTAATCTTTATATGGATTTTTAACTTCTATCTTTCCTCACCTTTTACCGTTAATCTGTATGCATGTGTGTTTTGTTAGTAATTTTTCTTGTGCTTGATAATTAATAGTCTCACTCTTTGTTAATTCATGAGAGCTGATGAAGTTGACTTATTTAAAACATTATTTCATGTGGTCAGGGAGAAAAGTGCCCACACAGGAAGGGATCCTTTTTAACTTAACCTTGTTGCAATGAACCAAGGGTGTGGGTGAATAAAGAAGGAGACCCAATTCATCCCTCCTCTGCTGAGGGCTTAACAGTCGTGGTTTATCCCATTTGGATCCATAAAGAATTGGAGAACCATTCCCATGGTCTGGCTTAACACACTGGCATCACACAAATGCCAGGCAATGACCATCTCCAATAAGAGAGAATATAACAATTGTCCCTTGAAGCTCAATTGTATTTCCATCACTGTATTCCTCACTACCAACATCCTGAGAATTATCATTAAACAGAAACTGAACTGTATTAACTGTACAAATACTGTGACTACCACAGCAGGTCAAAAGATAGGAATCCTGGAGCAAGTAAATCACCAAAAAATATTCATGATCTACACAAGGCATAAGTTGGATGTATGATGGAATATTCCCCACGTGCCTGAATGAATGAAGCTCCAACTACACTCAAGAACATTAACACTACCCATGACAAAGCAGCCCACTTGATTGGCACACAAACATATACTTCCTTCATCACCAATGCACTGCAATAATTCATCATGCACCTTCCAGATTCATGACTGCTACCATCTAGAAGGACAAGAGCAGCAAAAAAATTGGAATATCACAACTTGCAAGTTCCCATCCAAGCCACTCACTGTCCTGACTTGGAGATACATTTCTGTACCTACATGTAGCTGTGTCAAAATCCTGGAACCTCACCCCCTCATAGCATTGCGGGTCTACATCCAGCTCATGGGCTGTAGCGCTTCATGAAGACAAACTCTTGATATCCCTTGACATCAGGTTTCCCTGGACTTACTGCTCCGCACTTAAGAGAAATACGCTGGATCTGAATTCTCACTACGCTACATTTAAAAGATTCCCACTTTCCAAATATAGACTTACCTGTAAGTGGCTGCTCCTAGTTTTTGCCAGATCCTGTCTAATGATATTCACTTAACTTCACCACTAACGTTATTACTTTCCACAATGACTTTAAAACTTATAAGGTTATGGTCACTATCCTCAAAATGATCACTATAACTTCGACCACTTGACCAGCTTCATTCTTTAAGATTAGGTCTGGCACTGGCCTATCTCTAGTAGAATTATCCACATAATGGCACAAAAAGCTCCACTGAATGCACTTTTAAAAAACCCACCCCATCTAATCTTTTCAGACTAAGGTGATCCCAGTTAATGTTAGCAAAGTTGAAGTCACCTACAACCATAACTCGATTTCTCTCACACCTTCCCGTGATACCTCTTCGCAAAAATGCTTACATATATGATCCTCTATCTCACTCTGACTGTTGGGAGGCCTGTGGCATAATTCTAGCAAAGCATTCACCCTTTTTTTATTTTTGAACTCTCCCCAGACGGCCTCATTTGAGGAGCTTTCTAGGGCATCTTCCCTGCAGTGATGGTTTCCTTTATCAACAACGCTATGTCCAAACCTTTCTTACATTGCACCCCTATCGCACCTGAAAATTCTGCACCCTAGAATGTTGAGCTTCCAATCCTGCCCTTCTTTCAACCATGTCTCAGTAATTGCAACAATATCATATTCCCATGGGCTGATCTGCACTCGCCTTACCAGTCAAACTCTAAATAGATACAATTTAGTTTTCTAGACAGTTCTTTTGCCTAATCCTGTTCTTGTCCTCACTTATTACTGAATTGTCCTAGCATTCCTTCCATTTCTGATTTTACCTTGCTCCTGACTTTACATCTACTCTATACATCCTCTCCCTGCCAGATCAGTTTAAATCCTTCCCAACAGCACAAGGATATTGTTACAGAGATACTAGGAACTGCTGATTTCTGAAGAAGGGTCTAGACCCGAAACGTCAGCTTTCCTGCTCCTCTGATGCTGCTTGGCCTGTTGTGTTCATCCAGTTCTACACCTTATTATACAAGGATATTGGATCCAATGAGGTTCACATGCAACCCATGCAATTTGTACAGGTCCCATCTTCCTCAGAAATTGTGCTAATGATCCAAAAATCTAAAGCCCTCCCTCCTACACTATCCCTTTAACTCCATGTTCATCTGACCTATCTTCCTGTTCCTACATTCAGGAGCACTTGGCACTGGAAGTGATCCAGAGATTGCAAGCTGAGTAGTCTTTCCCTTTAATCTGCTACCTATCTCCCCAAATTCCAGCTGGATGACCTCATTTCTTTTTTTTGCCAATGTTGTTGGTACTGACATGTAACATGACTGCTGGCTGTTCACCCTGCCTCTTCAGAATGCCTTGCAGCTGTTTTAAGACATCCCTGATGTTGGCACCACAAGTGAACAAGAAAAGAATCCTACCTCTAAGTACCTCTAATAGAAACAGTGCTAACCTAGACTTAATACTCAGGCCTGACATTTGTCTATCTGCTTTCACTGGTGTTTTAGCATCCACTTTGGTATATTTTGTTAAATTGGGTGCATCTTCATGATCACTGGTGTTTGTAGGACTTAAGTAGTGTTCCAGGACCAGGCTGTGGTCAGGACCTCCCAGAGAGCTAGTTCAATTTTTTCAACTTTATTTAAAGCGGTCTTCCTACAAAGGAAACCTTGAAGAATTTATAACAATTTTTCAAGAAGAAGGCACCCCACCAGCATCTGTGCAATCATCTGCAAATGTTCAAGCCACACTGGTAACATGTGTGTCTTAGATGTGCTATGACGAGTATGAGCATCTTGCAGTGGCATACCATTGTTGGAGAATGCTCTCAATCTCTAAGTCTGTATTTGTTGTTTCATGGATTCTTGAAGCCAGGGCATGTGATCAATACTTTTATAATATTAATTCTACACTCAGTAGTGCGGTGCTTATTATTGTAAGAGATAACTGTAACTGGCCCTTGTTGTAAGGAGGATCTAAGCATTTACCCTAAGGATGGATGAACATGTAGGGATTATAGATTTTTTACAGCATTGAACAAGGCCCATCATGTCTGTATTGATCAGCAAACATCCTTCTATCCCAATCCCATTTTCTAGCTTTTGGCCTATTGCCTTGTATGCTATGGCATTTCTAGTGTTCATCTAAACTGTTCTTAAATGTCCTGGGAGTTCCTGCCTCTACCACTCTTTCAGGCATTGAGGTCCAGATACGTCTTGGTGAAATAATTCCTTTCCTCAAATTGCTGCTAAACTCCTTACCTTAAAATTGTGCCATCTACTTAGGGGAAATGTTTCTCCCTATCTGGTTTGTCTATGACCCTCAGAACTTTGTGCACCTCATTCAGATGCCCCTTAGCCTTTTATAATCTAAGGAAAACAACCCCAGCCTACCTCCTTGCTCTTGTATTCACTGCTTTGATGAATAAAAGCAAGTATACTAATACAGACTTCTTAACCACGACTTATCTACCTGTCCTGCTGATTTCAAAGATCAATGGAAATGCACACCAAGATCTCTCACATCCTCTGTACTTTCTAATGTCCTTCCATATGACATGTACTCTCATGTACCACTGTGGGTCACCACTGGACACAGGGTTCCAGTGACAAAAACATCTTTTGACCATCATCTGGTTCCTGCCATGAAGCTAATTTTGGATCCAATTTGCCAAATTGCCCCAGATCCCATGACTTTTATCTTCTTAATTAGTGCACCAGGTCTTGTCAAAAGCCTTACTGAAGTCTATGTAGATTATGTCAACTGCACCACCCTCATTTACACACCTTGAAAAATTAAATTAAATTTGTTAGACATGATCTCCATGATGTAAAGCATGGTGACGATCCTTGATTAATCCTTGCTTCTCCAAATGGAGATTATTTCTGACTCTCAGATTTTTTTTCCGATATTTGCCCAACCACAGATTTTTATCACAGATTTTATACTCACTGGTCTGTGGTTTTCTGGTTTATTCCTACTACCCTTGTTGAATAATGGTACCACATCAGCAGTTCTCCCATCCTCTGGTATGACTTTGGTGGCCAGAGGGGATTCAAAAATTAATGTCAGAGCTCATTCAGTCTCTTCCCTTGCATCCTATAACAGCCTGGGATACATCTCATCTGAGCCTTGGGGTTTATCCACTTTCAAGCCTGTTATGACAACTAATACCTCCTCTCTCTCAATGCTAATTCTTTCAAGCATATCACAGATTCCTTTCCTGATTTCAGTACCTGTATTGTCCTTCCCTACAGTGAATACAGATCCAAAGCACTTATGTAAAACCTCAGCTGTGTGTTCTGCCTCCAGACACATTTTGCCACTTCGTCCCTAATGGGCCCAATCTTTCCAGGGCATTCTTTTGCCCCTAATATACTTATAAAGAATTTTGTACCTTCTTGGGTAGAAAGTTGCCTCCAAAACCCAGTCTTTGTACTTGTTTACGTACTTTACTAAATGCTTAAGGACGACCACAGGGAAGTATTGGTAGAAAAGGCAAGCTCCTAACTAACAAGATAAGTTTATTACTTGGTAGCAATATAGCAAATTATAGTAGAGGAAGGTTAGATAACTCCAATATGAGGTAAGTAATACTACGTCACATGTGAAACCATTGCTGGGAGTATGCTACAGACTTCGGAGTCTAACTGCAGACTGGAGCAGCCGGCACAAAGAGGAAGTTATACATACACTGGCGGGTGGGACCTCACAATCACGAACAGTTAACCCCTTCATGGCAATCATCTTATATAACAGTCATGTCAGAGGGCGAATAAATGGAATTTGAGTGAATAATCCAGAAATGCAATTTTTAAACATTACCTTGCAAATTTACAAACAGTTCGAGAAAAACTGACATCATAAAACTGACAGTGAATCTATTGGACTGTGATAGGCTTCATCTGGTTCAATCTTGTCCTTTAGGGAAGGAAACCTAATGCTATGACCCTTTCTTGTTTATATGTGGCTCTAGTTCCACGTTGCTATATTGATTTAACTGAATTTGCAGCAAGCCAGTAAGTTTTCAGTTTAGCTAGTGATAACAAATAAACTGAAGTGCTAATTTTTTCTTTGAAGATTTTTCTTCAAAAGCAATGAGGTGCTGAGATGGACCTTACCAAATATGAAGTATAAAGAAATGATGAATGAGAGAAGACCATTGATTATACCATTGGTTCATTTTAAGTTATGGATTTATATTAATGGTTGCTATGCATTGTTTGTTAATTTACATTTATCTAGTATTTTATCTTATATAATTTTTGGTCTACAGCTGCTTCCCCAACTACATTTTGAAGAATCTTAAACTGCAGTGGGTGGCACTCTATTTCAAGATTTGATGTTCCTCTTTTTCAAATCCCTTGCTCCTGTCCTTTCATAACTATTCCATTTGTCTGTGACAAATTGCAATGGTACAGACTTTTTGGCTTTCAGCATCACAAATAATTCAGACAATGAACGATTTTAACAGTGCTTCTTTATACAAAAAGCGTGTTTAAGATTTGTGAAAGTAATGAATTAAGAAATGCATCACAGTAGGGTAGTATCCAAAATTGTGTGCATTGGTTGTGATAATTTCAGAATAATATTTGAACAATCAAATGACCTTTTAATAATTGAGGCACAAATCCCAGCCCAAGTACTGTACTTAGGAAAATATAAAAAATAAATAGCAGTGAGAGTTTATTTAATCCTTGTTACAAAGTTAATGTGAGACAAACAACCTTTTTGCATTAAAATCAGTACTTTTTCTTAAACATAGGGTGCTAGTAAAACAGTTAACAGGGATCCTAATTGAACGGAATCATTTATTGTCATGTGTATTCAATGTAAATTTACAGTGAAAAGTGTTTACCTTCGCCGTACATACATGGCGCCATTCACATTAACTTACAATAAGATAAGAAAAAAATAACTTAAGAGAGTCCAACTTTCTGTTCCACTGTCGCAGTCCCGCTCCAGGCTTTCGAGCCCTCATCATGCCTCCACCAGAGTCCTGCTCCGGGCTTTCCAGCCCATGACATGCCTCCGCCAGTGTCCCACTCTTGGATGCCTCACCGGTCCGGCTCTCATCGCCGCTGCCTCACTGGCCCGCTCTCGTCACCGCTGCGTCACCAGCCCACTCTCGCCCACTCTTGATCTGCTGCCGTCACTCTGGCCCACACTCGATCCGCCGTCACTGCAGGACACAACCCACATGTTTAGCTCCTGCCATGTAGTTCCCGGTCACGACTCGGCTCCTTCCCGACTCTACAGGTAGGTAGTTAAAAGGGGTGGGGGGTGGGGATAGAATTACTACGGAGGGAGAGAGACAAAAGGAGAACGAAAGGAAGAACAAAGAAAGAAAGAGAAATAGAACCAGCGAGCAGTGTAGACTTCCGAATGGAGTGACGTTATCTGCCACCATCTTGCCTATTTGGTAGTTTTTTGTTTTTGAAAGAGGAACTCCCAAATTTTTATTTATAGTAAAACAAAATGAAAATTTTGGGAAAACCCATCAGGTCCATTAACTTAGAAGAAGTAAAACAATCAATGACCAATCTATATGTGTCAGTTATAAATGGTACCTAACCTGAGCAATCTGGGAAAACAGAAAAACATTTCTAAAAGCCATCAATGTTTTGGTGCATAGTAACTCTGTGTGATGTATCTTGGTTGGAAAACCAGTATATTTTTCAGGTAACTTTGTCATGTAGACAAAATGACAAAATGTACATTTTATGCTTGCATGAAAATCTGGATCATGTGGTCAGGTGTTGAACTGCTTTATCACCATCAGAAAACTCATGGCTGCACCAGGATCCCCTTTCTCTTCAAGTCTCTTCAAAATCCTATCTTTTCAATGTTCGCAGGGATTTTTAATGAATTAAAGAATTTTTGAAGCACTTCAGAGGCTTTCGGAATTTTTACTTCCAATTCCATTCCACCTCAACCAGCCTCAACTTCTTCCACACCTTTTAACATTCCTACTGCAAAGATGCTCCCAAGACCTATTCAAGTGCCATACCTCTTCTCTTGCCCAGCCTAGGCATGGAATCTTTTTCACATTAAGTATTTATCAAATCCTACTCTGAGAACAGCTAGCTCTTTGATTACCTTCTGTTTTTTTTTATCTTATGTTATTCTTTACTTCACCCTGATCTTGACAGCATTTTCTTTATTAGTACAGAGGCAAAGTCTTCATTCAATGCTCAGCCATTAATCCATATAAAAATAAGTTCCTGTCTTTGATCCCTACTTGGTCCCACCCTTTCTTTGACTGCACTTCTACAATTTATTTGTTTACTTAAAACATCTGAGTTTTGAGTTACTCACCATTCTCATACATTCTCTTTGTACTTATTTCATTTTTTCAGTTCTGTTCTGCAATTTTTGTATTCAGCTTGGTTCCCTACATACACTCAATCTTCTCCTGTCTCAGTTAAACCTCTATATCTTTAGTCATCCACTGAACTATAGCTTTGGATGTCTTTCTTTTCCAATTTGTGGGCTTGTTGAGATATTTATAACATTGATAGCTACAGGGGAGTTGCCAGAAGACTGGAGATTGGCTAACGTGATGCCACTATTTAAGAAAGGTGGTAAAGAAAAGCCAGGGAACTATAGACCGGTGAGCCTGACATCAGTGTAGTGGGCAAATCGTTGGAGGAAATCCTGAGGGACAGGATTTACACGTGTTTGGAAAGGCAAGGACTGATTAGGGAAATCACCACGTATGTGGGAGAACTAGCTATTTGGATACAGAACTGGCTCGAAGGTAAAAGACAAAGGGTGGTGATGGAGGGTTGCTTTTCAAACTGGAGCCCTGTGACCAGCAGTGTGCCACAAGGATTGGTGCTGGGTCCACTGCTTTTCAATATTTATAATAAATGATTTGGATGTGAACATAGGAGGTATGGTTAATAAATTTGCCAATGACACCAAAATTGGAGGTGTAGCGGACAGAAAAGAATGTTACCTAAGGATGCAAAAGATCTTGATCAGATGGGCAAATGGTAGAGAAGGGCCAGATGGAATTTAATTTGGATAAAGGTGAGGTGTTGCGTTTTGGAAAGGCAAATCAGGGCAGGATTTATACATTTAATGATCGGCATAGACAGGTTGGAATGAAGGGTCTATTTCCATCCTGAATATTTCTATGACTCTGTGTCAGTTTATACCCAATCTATCGCTTCATTGAAGAATTCTCATTGTTCATTTATTGTTTAATCTACCTATATCTGATTCCAACCCACCTGAGCTTTGAAAGTTGACAGAAATTAACTCTTGTCCAATTAAGTATTTTCACAATTCTTTCTTTTCCTTTTCCATAATCAGTGTAAGCCTAATGTTACAGTGAACATCATTTGTCAGATGGTCTACCACTGAAACATAGACCACTTGCTTCAACTCATTGCTCAGAACTAAATCCAGCATTGCTTCCTTCTCATTGGTCTGGAAACACCCCAGTCATGAAAGTTCTCTTGTACAAATATCAGACATTCTTCCCGTCTTTGCACTTGTCATTACTATTTACTCTATATTAGGACATGTGTGTTTTCTCGGCCGTAATCAGTGGACGGAAGACAGATGTATAGAAAAAGAATGTCTGTACGGTGAACTGGCCACTAGATCAGAACCTGCTGGACATTTATATCTTATAAGAACAATTGTAAGCAAGATGTGAAGATGATGGACATTGACACTGACAACAGGAGACCATTGCCAAGAGATGCGATCGCTGGAGACCAATTGTCTGGAGGGTCATTGTAAAAGATGAGCTGAAATGGAAAGCTCAGCTGTTCAAGAAGGGAGACAAAGAAAGCAAAGAGCAGTGAATTGTGCATTTTCTCAGTCCCCTGTCTTTAACTAGAGCAAATGTAACAGATACTGTCGTACTAATTCAATTCAGAGAACAGCTCCTGAGCTACACCAGCTGATGTTTAATACAGAACCATCTGGCAAAGGACAAACCATCATTTCACAAGATAGATATGTACCAAGCAAGTGATACTAGGATAATTTATGACTTTCATGATCACATTCTAAATTTCTCAATGGTGTGCTGGAGTATATATCTCTTCATAATGCAGTTTGATCAATACCACCACCTCCCATCCTTTTTATCCCATTCCAATTTCCCTTGTTTACAATGTATTCAGAAATATTGTCCCTAATTCTCCGCTCATTTCAGCCACATTTCCGTTATTGCCATTTTTAAAAAAACCTTGCTGGCTAAGCCTGTGCTTATTTCCCATTCCTGTCTGCCCCTGAAAGGGTGGTGATAAGCTGTCTTTTTGAACAGTTGCAACCATCTGGTGTGTGTACACCTACAGTGCTAATGGAAGGAAGTTCAAATTAGAGTGAAAGAATTGCAATAAATTTACACGTTAGGCTGGTGAATGGCTTAGAGTGGAACTTGCAGATGGTGAGATAACATGGTATGGAGCTGGATGAACACAGCAGGCCAGGCATCATCAGAGGTGCAAGAAAGCTGATGTTTCAGGTCTGGACCCTTCTTCCAGACCCAAAACATCAGCTTTCCTGCTCCTCTGATGCTGCCTGGCCTGTTGTGTTCATCCAGCTCCATGCCTTGTTATCTCAGACTCTAGCATCAGCAGATCCTACTATCTCACTTGCATATGATAGTGTTCCCATGTATCTGCTGCCCTTATATATTTAGGTAGTAGTAGTCATGGGCTTGTAATGTTCTGTCTTAGGAGCCTTGGTTGAAATTTGCAGTGCATCTTATAAATGGGTCACGCTGATGCCCCTACGCATTGCTGATGGAAGGAATGGAACTTGAAGGTGGTGGATGGGAGCCAATCAAGAGACCTGCTTTTTTCTAGATGGTGTCAATGTCTTGACTGTTGTTAGAGCTGCATCCATCCAGGAAAATGGGGGATATTCTATCCCTGACTTCTGCCTTGTAGATAATGAAAAAGGAGTCTAGGGAGTCAGGAGGCTGCAGGATTCTCTGCATCTGACCAGCTCTTTCATCCACGGTATGTACATGGTTAGTCCAGTTCCGTTTCGGATCAATGGTAATCCGTTGATAATAGCAGGGTAATCAGTGATGGTAATGCCAATTTATATTAAAGGGAGATAGCAAGATTCTCTCTTGTTGAAGATAGTTGCTGCTTGGTACTTGTGTTGCACGAGCTTTAATTGTTGCTTTTCAGCTCACGCTGGGATATTGTGCAAATTTCATAGAGCTGGACGAACACAGCAGGCCAAGCAGCATCATAGGAGCAGGAAAGCTGACGTTTTGGGCCTAGACTCTTCTTCAGAAAAAGGGTCTAAGGGTCTAGGCTCGAAACGTCAGCTTTCCTGTTCCTCTGATGCTGCTTGGCCTGCTGTGTTCATCCAGCTCTACACCTTGTTGTCTCGGATTCTCCAGCATCTGCAGTTCCTATTATCTCCAGCAGAGATGTCCTGGAGCTGAGATGACTGACCTCAAACAATTGCAACCAACTTCCTGGCATGACTCCATCCAGCAGAGGGCTTTCCCTCAGATGTCAATGTGCTGTCACTCTCACCCCACCTCTGGAATTCAGTTCTTTTGTCCATGTTTGAGGATGGGGATATTTGTGGAGCCTCCTCCTCTATTGAGTTGTTTAATTGTCCAACACCATTCACAACTGGATGTGACTGGACGGAAGAGTTTGGATTTGATTTTGTTTGTGGGATCACTTTGCTCTATCACTTGCTGCTTATATTGTTTGGCACACAAGTTGTCATGTTCAGTAAATTCAGCAGGTTGACACATCATTTTTAGGTGTACCTGGTGCTGTTTCTGGTATACCCTGCTGCACGCTCCATTGAACCAAGGTTGATCCCCTGGCTTAGTGGTAATGTTGAGTGGGTGATATGCTAGGCCATCAGGTTGCAGACTGTAAGTTGCTCAATCTATTCAAAGTCTGTCCCATTTAGCACGTGATAGAGTCACACAATACGATGGAAGGTATTCTCAGTGTGAAGGTGGGACTTCATTTCCACAAGGCTCGTGTGGTGGTCACTCTTGCTGATATTGTCATGGACAGATCCACCTGCAGCTGACAGATTGGTAGGGATGAGGTCAAGTATATTTTCCCCTCGTTTTGGTTCCCTCAACACTTGCTGTAGACTAATTCTAAGTCATTTGGAACGTGACCAGCTTGATTAGTAGTACTGCTGTCAAGCAATTCTTTGGTGATGGACACTGAAATTCGCCGCTCAGAGTACATTTTGTGCTCTTGCCACCTTCAGTGCATCTTCCAAGTGTTGTTCAGCAAGGAGGAGTACTGTTCATCAGCCAAGGGAGGACAATTGTGTGGTAACCAGCAGGTTTCCTTACCCATGTTTACCCTGAAGCCGTGAGTCTTAACGGGGTCCAGGACTAAAGGTTGGTGAGTCTTACATCAATGGTTGGGAAACTATTAGAGAAGCTTCTTACGGTTAGGATTTACCTGCATTTGGAAAAGAATGGACTTATTAGAGATAGTCAGCATGGCTTTGTGCAGGGTAAGTCTTTTTCTCACTAATTTGATTGAGTCTTTTGAGGAAGTGACAAAGATCATTTATGAGGGTAAGGCAGTTGAAGTTGTCTGCATGGACTTTATTAAAGCATTTGACAAAGTCCGTAAGCTTGTCCAGATGATAATGTCACATGGGATCAACAGAGTTGGTAAGTTGGATACAAAATTAGTTTGATCAAAGAAGATAGAGGGAAGTCCTGGAGGGGTGTTTTCTGACTGAAGGTTTGCGACCAGTGGTGTTCCACAAAAATCAGTGCTGGGAGCGTTGTTGTTTGTAATCCATATAAATGATTTGGATGAAAATGTAGGTGGCCTGATTAGCAAGTTTGCAGACAACAGAAAAATTAATGGACTTGTGGATAGTAAGGAAGGTTGTCAAAACATACAGCAGGACATAGATAATAGGTACTGCAGATGCTGGAGAATCCGAGATAACAAGGTGTGGAGCTGGATGAACACAGCAGGCCAAGCAGATGGAGATTAATCCAGACAATTATGAGGTAATGCATTTTGGCACGTCAAATGCAAGAGAAAAGTTTAGAGTGAATGACAGGACTCTTAGAAACATTGATCTTGGGGTGCAAATCCACAGCTCCCTGAAAGTGGCAACAAAAGTGGACAAGGTGGTAAAGAAGGTATACGCACACTCGCCTTCATCGATTGGGGCATTGAGTATAAGAGTTGGCATGTCATGTTGCAGCTGTATAAACCTTTAGTTAGGCCACGTTTGGAGTATTGTGTGCAGTCCTGGCTGCCACACCATTGGAAAGGGTGTAAAAGAGGTTTACCAGGGTACTGGTAGGACCAGGATACCTGGCTGAGTTTGTCCTCATCCTGAACGACTACTTTGAAGTCCTGTCATTTTCTCCAAGTCAGAGGAGTGCCCATAGGAGTCCACATGGGCTCCAGTTATGCCTGTTTCTTTGTGAGGTACTTGGAAAACTCCTCATTTCAGTCTTATTCCACTCCCACCTACAACTTTCTCGGGTATATCAATGACATCATTGGTGCTGCTTCCCTCTCTTGTCTGGAATTGGAGAAGTTTATGGATTTCACTTCCAATTTCCACCCTGCCCTCACTTTCACCTGGTCCATCTCTGACTCCTCCCTTCCCTTCCTTGACATCTCTGTTTCCATTCTTGGGGGCAGACTGGCAATCAATATCCACTACAAACCCACTGACTTTCAGTTACTTTGACTATACTTCCTCACTTCCTGCCTCCTGTAAAGACTCTACTACATTCTCTCAGTTCCTCTGTCTCTATTGCATCTGTTCAGATGGTGCCAACTTCAACAAGGGAAAATCCAAAATGTTCACCTTCTTCATCAACTGAGGATTCCCCAGCACCGTTGTTAACAGGGCCCTCAGCCGCGTTCAATCCATTTCCCGCACTTCAGCCATCACCCCCTCATCCTTTCTGCAACAGCGATAGGGTTCCGCTTGTCCTTACCCATAATTCCACCAGCATCCACATCCAGAAGATCATCAGACACCGTTTCCGCCACCTCCAGCGAGATGCCACTGCCAGAAACATATTCCCCTCCCCTCCCTTGTCTGCCTTTTGCAGGGACGTTACCTTCAGGACATCCTGGTCCACTCTTTCTTCACTCCCAACAACACCCACAGCCCCATGGCACCTTCCCCTGCAACTGCTGAAGGTGCAACACCTTTGCGTTTACTTCCTTTCACCTTAGTATTCAAGGGCCCAAACACATCTTCCAGATGAAGCAGCACTTTACCTGCATTTCATACAATCTAGTCTACTGCTCACAATGTGGTGTCCTCCACATTGGGGAAATGAAGAGTAGACTGGGTGATCGCTTCACAGAACACCTATGTTCCATCCACAAAAAAGACCCTGAGCTTCCAGTAGCCTGCCACTTCAGCACACCACTTCGTTCCTTGGCCAACATCTCTGTCTCAGGTTTGCTACAGTCCTCCGGTGAAGCTCAGTGCAAGCTGGAAGAACAACACTTCATTTTCCACTTGGGAACTCTACAGCCTTCTGGACTCAAGATAGAGTTCAATAAGTTTCGGGTTTGAGCTTTCCTATGACCATACCCTGACCCCCATACACCAGGCCTTGTTATCACATAGGTGCTTTTACGCACAACCCATTGTTAGCCACTAACAGTCTCCATCGATAACTATTCACCCACCTAGCCAGATCGTTATCCACTCATTTGTCTGTCCAACTACCCTTCCCTCTCTTTGGGCTCTATCCCCACCTATCATTTACTCTTTAACCCCTAGCCACTACCCCAGCCCACACCCCCACCCCTCTTCTGCATATCAGCTGACATTTTCCTAGCTTCCATCAGTTCTGGAGAGGTGTCACCTAATCCAAAACATTAACTCTGATTTTGCTCCACAGATGCTGCCAGATGTGCTGAGCTTTTCCAGCAATTTCTGTGCTTGTTACCAGCATATGGCCTGGATTGGAGTGTACTAGCTATAAGGAGAGGCAGGTCAAACTTGGATTGTTTTTGCTAGAGTGTCAGAGACTGGGGTGTGACCTGATAGAAATATGTAATATTATGAGAGACAGGGATAGGATGGATATTCAGATTCTTTTTTCCAGGGTTGAAATGCCATAGGTTTAAGGTGAGGGGGAATGTTTGAAGGAGATGTGCAAGGCAAGTTTTCTATACAGAGGGTGGCAGGTATCCAGAACGCACTGTCAATGGAGATTGTAGAAGCACATATGACAGCAAGTTTAAGACAGACACATGAGCAGGCAGAGAATATAAGGATGTTGATCGTGTGCAGGCAGATACGATTAGTTTAGAATGGCTTCAAATTTGGCATAGACATTGTGAGCCTAAGAGCCTGTTCCTGCGCTGTTCTGTTCTGTGTTCTTTGTTTATGATTTATATCAATGTGGTTTAAAGCCTTAATAAACTTGTGGCTCATGGGAAAGTTCATTAGAATTTTGCAGAAAATGTAGAAAAGATTCAGTCATTAACAAAAACAGAAATTGCTGGAAAAACTCAGCACATCTGGCAACATCTGTTCAGGGATAACTGACTTAACATTTCAAGCCCAGTGACCTTTCTTCAAAACTGACTTAGTCATGTTCTGAGCCATGAGCTTATTGTTTATTCTCCTCAAAATGGATCAGCTTCGCATGGTTATAATTTACGTAAATTAATGCTGTTTTCTTGTAACATCTAAAGTGAACAAAGGATCAGATTTTGTTGTTAGTGGTGAAAGGATGGAATTACAATTTGGCTCATAGGGAGCTTTCCATAAACATCTTTGTGGTGTGGATTTTACCTTTCCAGACAGCAATTTAACCCCGTCACTAACCAAAGTGAATCTCCAAAGTCCTGCAACAGTGAGCTCATCAAGTTGTCAATCATCTGGAAGAATTCTCACAATCAGTAAATCAGAAAGTTTATCCTGATTATCCCTTACATTGAAATCATCTTACAGAGAGGGAAGTAATGATAGGGAGATACACAAAGGATTACCATAGAATGTGAAATATCACAAAAAATTATTTTGTTATTTGAAAAATGGAAGGTTTTTTAATAATTTTGATTTTCCACAAAAATGATATTAATTTTCTGGGGCCAGAGGTATTGTTCAAAAATAGTCATGATTTATTCAATGATTAAAACTCTCGTTTACAACTCATTTGACAAGGCTTAACTATTCCAAGAGTTTTATCAATGAAAATATTTAGGTAAGAAATGAAAGTCCATTTGAGAGATTTCTGAAATTTTCATATACAATTAGTTCAACAGCTCACTTTCAGAAGAGCCGGAAATCACTGGCAGTAACATTTGGTTTCTGTATTTAACTGCACATGTCCAGTCACCAGATGTCGCTGTCAATTTCACTGACTATTGGCTGCAAGTGTTAACAGTTTTCAAACATTACAGTTGCAAGATCGGGCCCAAGGACTTTGGAAAGTCATTTTATTTCACAACTTACCTTTCATCCCTTTAACTTTCATTATCCTTCATCAGTGCTTAAATTATTTCATTCCTTTGATCCTTTCTTTTACATCCATTAAAGGGGAAGCGTATTTTATCAATTGCCCCAAAATCTTAAAGCTGAAGAGAATGGTATATACATCATCAGTGGCTTTTATTGAGCTCATTTCATTGGGAGTGGATAAAAACATGATGTACTCTGAAAAATATGAAGAAGTGGATGCTGATTAATAGGGCAAGAAAAGATCATTATCATTAATTGCTCTGTACTTAGCCCATCCTCACAGATGCTTAAAATCTCATCCATGCTTTTGTAATTTCCAGGCTTAACCCCTCTGATGCTCACCTGACCAGCCTCACAAGTTCCATTCAATTCAAACTCAATCTCACTCATAATTTCAGTGCCTGAATCATACCTGCATCACATCACTCATCCCCATGATTCCTGTTGTTACCAACCACCACCCATGCCTTGTACACTGAAATTTTGATGTTATCGTATCAATGATAATTACAAATCCTGCTATAATTTTTCCATTTGACCTCCTTTACCCTTACTACTCCAGTTACCAGCCACTCCTGACAGCTTTGGTGTCCTTTCCAGAGCTATTTATCTCTACTTTACCATTTAGGTGAAAATCTTCAGCATTTTGGATGTGTAGTTTGGAATTTGCTCCCAAACTCCTCCGAATTCCATGCTTTTGGAATAACTTCACTGCAAGCTCACTAAGGTTTACCGCATGTTTCAAAGTGTAACGATAACTTTTAACAGCTGTGCCAGAAATAGGATCATATCGCAAGAATAAATTACATGCACTGCAGGCCATCATGAGAATGTGACCACTCCAAAGCCCTCAACACTAAAAGCTCCATTTGCTCTATCCTAAGCACACCCAATTTCCCAACTGAGGGGCACCTTGGTTCCAATCTGCATCAATCTACCCGGTCTATATTCGCATTTGGTTGAACTAAATAATGCAGAGCTTCAGCAACACACTTTAAATTGCTGATTTTTAGTAATGAAACTACATTGAGAAGCCTGCCCTTACTGGACAGAAATTCCTGTTTGTGACAGTCAATGAGCTCTCCAGCTCACTCTCTGAGTGGGTTGTCTTCTTCAATTCCACCTAATAGAGTTTCTGTATTTCATTAAATAATTCATCCTAGTCTTGGATTAGATATGTCTGCTAAATCCCTAGAAACTCATTGGAAAAGGGATAGAAAAATGAAATAATCTGTAACTTTCTAATGTACCCTTCATGATCTTTCACCCTCTCAAAATATTTTATAAGCAATGAAGTGTTTTGTAAATGTGGTCAGGGTTGTAACATAGACAAAGGCAGCAGCTAATCTTTACCGTCTAAGTTCCCACATTCAACAATGAGACGATGATGGGTTTGATGGGTTTTTATTGATGGTGTTTGCTGGGGGTAACAGTTAGCCAAGACACCAGGATTACTCAACAAAAAACAAAGAATTGTGAATGCTGGAAACGGAAACAAAAACAGAAATAGCTGCAGAAGGTCAGTAGGTCCTGGTAGTGTCTGTGAAGAAAAAGTGTAGTCACAATTTTGGGTCCACTGACACTCCTTCAGAGCTGAACCAAGACTACTCACCTCACCTTCTTTGAAAAGTGTCACGTGATCATTCATGTCTATCTGAGAGGAGCGACATGATTCAAATTGACATTTCAACAAAAAGGCGCCACCTCCACCAGTGCAGCGTGTCGGGAAGGCTGAATAAGGCATCTCAAATCTTACAAGTGTCACCCTTTATTTCCCTCCTCCTCCACTATGTCATCAGGAAAGCAACTTTGCCACCTCACCACATAAATATCAAGAGATGGGGTAACGGTACTCAAAGCTACTCAACCTTCTACAGCTTCTGAACCTAGGTTCTAAGGCAATCGCAGAGAGATGGAACTATTGCTGATGTTATTTAATTTGGAATTGTTGCACATGCAGGAATGGCAAATGTGTCATCTTACTGGACACAGCTTAATTGATTCTTTTATCTTTGTCAAAAGACTTTGATTTAGAATGCTGGGTATTTGATGGCTGACAACTTTCACTGCCATTATCACTCCAAACCTGAACACAACATGAAGATTCAGTGAAAGTACAGCTTTCCACCAGGCCAATGTTGACTGTTTTTGTTTTATCGTTGAGCACAAAACCCACTCTATCATAAAGTAAAGTGTGCAGCTAATACATAGGCAGTCCTGAAAACAGCATCATTTGGTTTGTTCCATTATTGATTCTCAATTCCAATTGCAACACTGCACATTTCAACCACTGGGGACATCAGTATATTGCCATTTCTCACAGTATGAAAACCGATGATGGATCTTAAATATTTGAACAATGGAAAATATATAGATGGCGAGTAAAATAAATGTTGAAAACCATGTTTTACCATTTGTTTAATTTCTGTTAAAATTATAACGTTACAGTATGCAAAAACTGGTTTATTGCAAGTTGTTTATAATAGACTTTTTTAAAAAGAGAACTTTAATGGCTATTGTCAAGTGAATAACTATTTCAAATAAAAATGGAAAATGCTGCAGCTACTCAGCAGGTCAGGCAGCATGTATTGGGAGAGAAATTTCTTTGATTATTGACTTACAACCTCAGTGCCAGGTTGTGATGAATGAAATTGTTGGCATTTATATTGTACCTACATAAACATGTTGGACGCAAAGTCTTATTAACTTTTATACCCTTTTGTAATTTTGAATCGCCCCATTTAAGTTTTGACATTTATCCATCTCATTTATGAGGTCACCAAATTACTATCATGTGCAGAATAGGTTTTCCTCAAACTTGTCAAACAGGAATAAGATATTACAGCAAACTTTGACCTTCAACTGGCACCTTTTGAACGGGCATAACTGGCAGAAATTATATACCTCAAATACCGCAAAGTTTACTGTACCATTCTGATCAATTACTATAGTTTTTTAAATTTACATAAATGTAAGTGTACCTGGTTTTCAATTGAATGGGCACATGAAATATTAATGGTTGATTCAATTTCGAGTCAATTTCTCCTCAAATACCATGATGTCTGAATAGTCAGTTGAGGGTGCGAGTAAGAAGGCTCTCTGCTCTCTTTGCTTTAAAGCAAAGTTGCATTATTTTTTGTGTTATTTATGCTGTAAATTAAATATAACAATGATATACTCCTTGCATTTCATTTATATTACTTAGTGTGTCTTTTACATTGATTATATGGACCTCTTGATTATCTGGAAAATTTGAACAACTGGCACACTCCTGTTCCCATAGGTGCAGGTTAATAAAATGCTGTACATTGTTTGCTGTACATCTTTGGACAGATACAGAAGTAGTTTTGCAACCCTACTGCAGCAGTTAGGATCTACTGTTTGAATGGTCATGCACTTGGAACATTTAAAGCTGAATATCCCTACTCTCCACTATAAAATGAGGTTAGGTAATCTCTAAAATACCATTGCGCTTCAAATACATATGGAAAATACACTGGGAATACACTATGGTATATGGGTAGAATATTCTGTGAGCAGAACCACTTAAATGTCTGCTCATTGACCTTAAAGCTGTCCTGGTGCAACAGGGGTGGGGGACAAAACTAGTTCTTCCAGCTCGAAATGAAGCATACATGGCCCAGTCAATCATTGCACTTTGTCACTTGCTTAATGTACTTGGACCCGACGCCTGTTAACATATTTGACACATGATTTCTGGATGGTGCCAAAAAAAAACCACTTGCCAAAGATAAGCTCAAGTCAATGGTCATTTTTATAGTCACAAACCACTATTTCTGTTCTCAATGTGGTTTCAAGGTCTGTATCTGAAAGACAACATGAATGAGTTAATCATGTGAATTTAAAGTGAAGTTATGTCTCCATTCTCATTATGCTTCATGTCTATGATGTGATAGACTCTAAAAGATACTGTAACTTAATTTGCCTCCATATCTGAAGACTGATTTACTTTGTCATTAAAAGCTTTTACCATAATTTAAGTTGCGACCTTTATTCCTGTCAGGAGTACAATGCTGCTTTAAGCTGTGTTGAAAGTATTCCCCTTCCCTCATTCATGCTTTCATCACGAAAGTATTCAAGGTTGTGTCATTTTAAATATAAATTTTTTTTCTGACAAGGAGTTTAATGTAGGTTACTCATGCTATATTGATCTTTTAGTGCATAGTTTGAAACAGATCCCTTTCAACATCAGATAAGGAGATTGCTTGTCATTACCCGGTGAATATAACAAGAAAAAATGTTTTCTTTTAAAGAATTGTGCTTTATTTATTAATTTTTACTTGTTATTGATGTACAATAACATTTATAGGAATACAATTTGAGGCTAGCATGGTATATTTTTGTTTTCAGCATTTGACTACTAGTCAGGCTCCAAACTACAGCTTGACATTGCCTCTGGCAGCTTACTAAATCTTGCATATGCCTGACAACATATCTTGTGTTTCAGAATATGACTGAAGCACAAATGATGTGCTACAGACACCTTCATTTGCCGAGTTACCTTTCTTTGCAGTTTACTTGGGAGAGGATGTGGAAAATTAATTTTACTCTAACAATAATTTTTGCGAAAACCTTAATGTGAGTAAAAACAAATTTCCCAACTGTGATGTGTTTTTCTTTTTCAAAGTCATTAAAAAAAATTCAGACCCTTATAATACAGACTATGGAGATAGCTTTTAAAGAAGAATATTAAATTATACCGAGACCTTATCAAATTACACTTATTAAATTTTATGTACAGGGCCGAACAATTGGTCTACCTAAAATGCTTGTGCCCAATGTATCTGTTATACCTCTGACATCACACTTCAGAAGTTGCATGATCCCTAATTTGAAAGCCTTAAGAAAATGCCTAAAAGGAGAAAGAAAGCCAATAATTCCTCTCTTGAAATAAATTAGACATAAGAATAGGATAGCATGGTTGCTCAAGGATTAGCACGGCTGCCTCACAATGCCACGGACCTGGATTTGATTCCATTCTTGGGCAACTGTCTGTGTGGAGTTTGCATATTCTCCCCATGTCCATGTGGGCTTCCTCTGGGCGCTTTGGTTTCCTCCCACAGTCCAAAGATGTGCAGGTTAGTTGGATTGGCCAGGGGAAACAGAGTAGGTGTGTAGATTTGGGTGGGATGCTCTTCAGAGGGTCAATGCGGACTTGATGGGCCAAATGGCTTGCTTCCACACTTTGGGAATTTTAAGTTAACTCTGTAGATTAAGAAGACTCGCAGCTTTTAAAGAAGTGCTGCTGAAATTTAAAGTGATTCTCCCATTTTGATTTCACTCTAAATTGGGGATTATTCATTTTTGTGGATTAAAGCCTTTATTGGAGCTCAAAAACAATCTTAAGAAGTTTTCAACCTTTAGGAAATCTGGGCAGCAGAGCAACAATTGTGGTCAAGAAAAATAGGAATGATATACCAAACCTGCTGATGAGAAATGGTGTCTGTGAGCAAGTAGGGGGTTGTATTGTTCTCAACCCACTGCTTCATGGCTAATAAAATGGAAAAGCAGCTGCTTTTAAAGTGGAATATGAAGTGGAATTCCCTCTTTGGAATTTCGGCCAGGCTCAATATTATTGACAGTCTCTGTAGCTGCAGGGTGTAACAGTGCACTCGAAGGAATTAGGCAAGGTAAGGAAGCACAACAATACCACATGTCGCTTAGATTGCTTGAGAATTTTTTGTGTTTCAAATATTCCTGACAGTCTCTTCTCTGTTTACTAATCACTCATGCACTTACATGTGTCCTCACACAAATATATGACTCTTCCATGTCATTTAATGATATGTCAGCAAGGCACACAGTCCATGTACAATCAACAACCTGGCTCCATTCAGCTCTTTCTTTGACTTCAAATATTATTGCAAAAGAAACCTGCTGAGTATTGACATACAGGATGAACTTCATATTAGGTGCACAACAACTAAAAGATTAAAAGGGTGGGAAAACAATATATTCACAACCACTGAGCAAAAGGCACTGGGAAAATTAATGGGGTTTAAAGCTCACAAGTCCTCTAGGGCAGATAACCTGCTTTCTCAGGTATTAAAAGAAGTGCAAAGGCAGTGGATGAATTAGTTGTAATCTTGCACAATTTCCATAGATTCTGAAAAGTGAATTAGAATTAGAATTAACTTTATTGTTACATACACTCAAATGAGGGCAGTGAAAATTTTATAAGTCACCACTTATGGCACCATCTTAAGCACAAAGGTACCTCGGTACAGATTCTTAAGTATAAATTCTTAGGGGAAAAAATTATGAAAATAAAGAAATGAAAAATTCAGCATTACAGATAATACAAATAAATTAGAAAAATACAGAAATAAAAAGTTTGCATTGGCACCTAGCCTATAGTCTGTACCGGGCCTTCATTCCAGACTGTGCTGGGCTTCACCTCGAGGCTCTTAAGTCCAGGACATTGCTCTGGAAATCACCCCAAGGCTGGAAGTCCATGCTGAGGCTGTGCTGGGCTACCGACAGACCGTCACAAACAGGATGAAGGAAGGGATAAAAGAAAACAGGAAACCATTGATAGGTTAAACGCAAAATCTGTCATTTGGAAATTGCTGCAATCCATTATTAAAGAAATAGCAGCAGGACATTGTCAACTGGGCCAATGTGGTTTTATGAAATGGAAACTCTGTATGACAATGTTTTTTGAACATGTAACCAGCAAGGTGGATAATGGAGCACAAGTTGATTTAGTGTATTTGGATTTCCAAAAGGGATTCAATAAGCTGCTGCACAAATAGTTACTGCACAGGAAAAAATCTCTTAGTGCAGGGGGAAAGAAATAACCATGCTTGAAAGGAGTCAAGAAGTCTTAGCTTTTCATCTTGCACTCATCAGGGCTAGGACACAAGAAGTACGATTTGATAAAAAAGACACAAAGTTATATATTATGAGAGGAAAGAGGTAATTAGTTGTGCCATCATTGGAATAGAAACATGGCAGTGATAGTTAACCGTCAATCTGAGCTGTCAGACCAGGGAGGTCTGTTTTTTGTGTTCTAGTCCTGGAGAATAATAAATGAAAGGCTTTCACTTCTCGTTTTTTTGTAGCAATATTTAAATTCTGTACTACTAAACAATTATTTATATGAGCATGGAGAGTGAATTGACTATCCAACAGAATATCAAGGGTCAGTATAAATAGGCCATTTTCAAATTGGCAATCTGTAACTAGTAGACTACCAAAAAGATAGTATTAGGGCTTGAACTACATATAATTCATATTCACGACTGAGATGAAGGGACAGTGCATTGCAGCCAGCTTTTCTGATGATACAAAGATAGAAAAACAAGTTTTGAAGTGGAAACAAAGGGTGGAATTTTATCAACAATGTGGCAATTTCCAACATTAAAATCAGAACTGGGCATCATTTTTGCATTTTTTTCTTATTCCCAAGTGATTATAATTACTTTTTGTTCGTACTTGAAAGGCATTTGAAAAGGAATGAATTTGAACAGACCAGCCTGCATTGACCCAGGCAATGGGAAGAACGATGCCCTGATATCACTACGAAGCCATTCATAACAACATGTGAGGGCTTGTGGGAAAATTTGGAGAGCTGATCCACAGACTAATCAAGTGACAGTCTGACATTGCCTACAAGCTATGCTTCCACGAGAATGACTTTGTCCCAAACACTATTATCACCAATCCTAGGTATATTCTGTGCCATGAGCAAAAGGTCTGTCTTCATACTGAGAGTACCCTCCATTGTGTTGTGTGGCATTGCCGCAGTGCTAAATGGGATAGATTTCAACCCGATATAGCAACTCAAAACATGGTATCCATGAGGTACTGTGGGCCATCAACAGCAACAGAATTGAATTCAACAACAATCTGTAAATTGGCATTACCATTATCATCAAACTGAGTGAACAGCCCAGGACTCAGCTCCTGCCTCCATCTTGAGTCTCATTTCCAACTCTGACTGTGACTATTTCTTCTTCACTCTAGGACCCTGAATTTGACCTCTGAGCCCAACCATTATCAGCACCTTTCCCTCCCTTAGGGCCAGCTATCCATCTGTAAATCCTTCCTGACTGACCAAAAGCTAACCTTTTCCAGCTTCAATTTACTCAGGATGCTAGGCTTTCCCTCTGCTACACCTCCTGCCTCTATCCGCAGTCCCTTCCCTCCTCTGCTCTTCTCTCAACCCAAGTACCAAGCATTGTCCACCTTTCCTTCCTACCTTTCCTTCCTACCTCCACACCTCCCTGCATCTGAGTACTAACCATCAAACACCAACTGCTGGGCGCCACATGGTTCAAAATGGAAATCTGCTTACCTTATTGACTTTAATATTTTACTTCTGTAACACTATTGTGAGCTTTTCCCCTTTATGCAGAATAATTTAGCTCATGTTTCAGCCTAGTTAAAATCACTGCAGAGTATCTTTTAGTGTTTACGAAATTGTAAGGTGATCTGCTGATGAGAGTTCAGGACTGGCATATTCCAGTAAGGAGGAAGGACAGGATGGCAAGGTAAGGGACCTTGGATAATGAGGGAGGTTGTGAATTTAGTCAAAAGGGAAAAAAACGAAGTATATTTAAGGTTTAGGAAGCAAAAATCAGACAGTGCTGGTTGAGGAATTATAAAGAAACCAGGAAAGAAGTCAAGCAGAGATTTAGGAGAGCAAGAAGGGGCCATGAAATGACCTTGGCAAGTAGGGTCAAAGAGAATCCCAAGGCATTCTATGCATACGTTAAAAACAAGAGGATAACTAGGGAGAAGGTAGGACCACTCAAGGATAAAGGAGGGAACTTGTGCTTGGAGGCAGTGAATGCAGGTGAGATCCTAAATGAGTACTTTGCATCAGTATTGACCCAGGAGAAGGATATGGAGGACAGTGAGATTTTGTGACCTTGCTAATATGCTACAGCATTTTGAGATCAAGAAAGATGTGGATCTCTTGAAGAGCTTTAAGGTGTATAAGTCGCCAGGGCCGGATGGTATCTTCCCCAGGTTATTGAGGGAAGCAAGTGAGGAGATTGCTGGGACCTTGACCAAGATCTTTGTGTCCTCACTAGCTACTGGAGAGGTCCCAGAGGACTGGCAAATAGCTACTGTTGTCCCTCTGTTCAAGAAGGGAAAAAGGAGCAATCTCGGAAACTATAGACTGGAGAGTCTCACATTGGTGGTTGGGAAGCTATGGAAGAGAAGTCTTAGGGATAGGATTTGCATGCATTTAGAAAAGCATGCCTATTTACGAACTGTCACTATGGCTTTGTGCAGGGCAGGTCATGTTTTACTAACTTGACTGGATTTTTTGAGGAAGTGACAAAGGTAATCAATGAGGTTAGAGCAGTGGGTGTTGTCCACATGGGTGTTAGAAAGGCTTTTGAAAAGGTCCCTTGTGGTAGGCTCGTCCAGAAGACTAAGATGCCTGGGATCCATGGTGACTTGGCTGTGGGGATTCAAAATTATCTTGCCCATAGAAGGCAGGCTTGGGGTGTGTGATTATTGGTGTTCTGCAGGGATTCATACTGGGACGTTTGCTGTTTGTGATATATATAAATGACTTGGATCAAAGTGTAGATGGGTGTGTTGGTAAATTTGCAGATGATACAAAGATTGGTGGTGTTGTGGACAGTGTAGAACGTTGTCAAAGGATACAGCGGGATATAGATTAGTTGCAAATATGGGCGGAGAAATGGTAGATTGAGTTTAATCTGGGTAAGTGTGAGGTGTTGCACTTTGGGAGATCAATTATTAAGGATAAGTGTACAGTTAATGGCAGAACCCTGAACATCATTGATGTACAGAGGGATCTTGGGATTCAAGTCCATAGCTTCCCAGAAGTGACCACGCAAGTAGATAGGGTGGTAAAGAAGGCATATGGCATGCTTGCCTTTATTGGTTGGAGCACTGAATACAAGAGTCAGGATATCTTTTTGCAGCTTTATAAGACTTTGGTTAGGCCACACTTAGAGTATTGCGTTCAATTCTGGTCTCCACATTACAGGAAGAATGTTTACCAGGATGCTGCCTGGAATAGCGGGTATGAACTATAAGGGGAGGCTAGAAAAACTTAAATTGCTTTCTCTGGAGCAGTGGAGGTTTAGGAGAGACTTGAAAGAAGTCTATAAAATTATGAGATACGTAGATTGAGTTGACTGCCAGAATTTGACAGAATTGAAATGTCTAAAACTAGGGGTATGCATTTAAGGTGAGGGGGTGGGGAAGTTCTTTAGAGACGTGAGGGGCAAAAAGTTTTTTACCTAGGGAGTGGTAGGAATCTGAAACACATAGGCAGGGGTGGTGGATGAGATATGTGTGATAGGGGCATTTAAGAGACTTTTAGATAAGCACATGAATATGTAAGGAATGGACGGATACGGACAAAGGGCAGGCAGGAGGAATTAGTTTAATTTAGCATAATGTTCGGTGCGACATCATGGGCCAAAGGACATGTTCCTGTTTTGCATTGTTCTCTGTTTTGTGTTCTATCTCAATGAAGCATAGTAAATTCTTAGAAGGTTTGACAGAATGGATCCTGAAAAGCTTGTTCCCTTTTTGGAAAATGTAGACCTAATTGCCAGAATCTCAGGATAAGGGTCATGTAAATTTGAGGTGAGGAGAAATTTGTTCATGTAGAGGATTGAGAATTTATCCCCCGTGATGCTGATGAGTTAACGAATACATTAGAGGAAGTGAGCGATTGATTTTTGGATACTCTGGTAATCACGAGGTGTGGGATAGGGTGGAAAAGTCGAATTAACATAGATGATCAACCATAGGCAAGCAGGCTTAAATAGCTCTACAAACCTTTCCTCCTAATTCTTATGTTCTTGCGTTCAATCAACAATGGTATTTAATGAGAAAAACGTTTTGGATGGAATCCATTAAAATGTTAATGACTGGAAGTGAGACTAAAATAAGCATGTTAAAATCAGCTGGGTCTCATTGAAAACAATGACTACATTTGAAAGGAAATGCTTCCGGCAGCTTCAAAGGACTTGTTGTTAAAATCCAAACTATTTTTTGACATAGGGTCACATAGTCATAGAGTTATACAGCACAGACCCTTCAGTCCAATATGTCCATGCCGATCAAATACCCTAAACTGATCTAGTCTTACTTACCAGGATTTGGCCCATTCCCCCCTAAACTCTCCTATTCATATACCCATCCAGATGCCCTTTAAATGTTGTAATTGTACCAGCCTCCACCACCTCCTCTGACAGCTCATTCGATACATACACCACCCTCTCCATATAGACATTACCCCTCAGGTCACTTATAAATCATTTCCCTCTCACCTTAAATTTACACCCTCTAGTTTTCGACTCCCCTACCATGGGAAAAAGACCTTGTGTATTCACCTTATCCATGTCCCTGATGATCTTATAAATTTTTATGAAGTCACCCCTCAGCCTCTGACGCTCCAGGGAAAATAGCCCGAGCCCATTCAGCCTCTCCCTATAGCTCAAACCCTCCAATCCAGGCAACATCCTTGTAAACCTTTTCTGAACCCTTTCAAGTTTCACAACATCCTCCCATAGCAGGGAGACGAGAATTGAACGCAGTATTCTAAAAATTGCCTAATCAATGTCCTGTATAACTGCAACATGACATCCCGACTCCTGTACTCAATGCACTGACCAATAAAGGCAAGTACACCAAATACCTTCTTCACTATCCTATCTACCTGTGACTCCACTTTCAAGGAGCTATGAACCTGTACCCCTAGGGCCCTTTGTTCTGCCCTGGGCCCTACTATTAACTGTATAAATCCTGCCCTGATTTGCCTTACCAAAAAGCAACACCTTTCTCTAAACTAAACTCCATCTGCCACTCCTCGGCCCATTGGCCCATCTGATCAATGTCCTGTTGTACTCTGAGATAACCTTCCTCACTGTCCACTACATCACCAATTTTGGTGTCATCTGCAAAGTTACCAACTACACCTCCCATATTCACATCCAAATTAGCACCGATCCTTGTGGCACTCCACTGGTCACAGGCCTCCATTAACCACTCTCCACCACCACATTATGTTGCCTACCTTCAAACCAATTTTGTATCCAATTGGCAAGATCCCCAGATTCCACGTGATCTAAACAATCTGACAGGCGGAATCTTGTGGAACGCCTTGCTGAAGTTCATATAGACAACATCTACTGCTCTACCTTTACCAAACTTTTTTGTCACTTGTTCTAAAATCACAAATCAAATTAGGGAGACATGATTTCACATTGTACATGAATCACAAAGGTTGGGTGGCAGGTACAGCAGGTAATTAGGAAGGCAAATGGAATATTGTCCTTCATTGCTAGACGAATGGAGTTTAATAACAGGGAGGTTATGCTGCAGGTGTATAGGGTGCTGGTGACCTGGAATACTGTGTGTAGTTTTGGTCTCCTTACTTGAAGATGTACTGGCACTGGAGGGGGTGCAGAGGAGGGTCACTAGGTTAATTCCAGATTTGTGAGAGTTAGCTTATGAGGAGAGATTGAGTAGACTGGGAGTATACTCATTGGAATTTAGAAGAATGAGGGGTGATCTTATAGAAATATATAGAATAGATAAAATAGAAGCAGGGAGGTTGTTTATATTGGTGGGTGAAACTAGAATTAGGGGGCATAGTCTCAAAATAAGGGGGAGCACATTTAGGACTGAGTTGAGGAGGAACTTCTTCATCCAAAGGGCTTTGAATCTGTGGAATTCCCTGCCCAGTGAAGCAGTTCAGGCTACCTCGTTAAATGTTTTTAAGGCAAAAATAGATAGATTTTCGAACAGTAAAGCAATTAAGGGTTTTGGTGGGCAGGCAGTTAAGTGGAGTTGAGTCCATGAAAAAGATCAGCCATGATCTTATTGAAAGGCGGGACAGACTCGATGGACCAGATGGCCTACTCCTGCTCCTGTTTCTTATGTTCTAATGTTCCCACATACAAAGTCATGTTGATGATCCCTAATCAGTCCTTGCCTTTCCAAACACATGTAAATCCTATCCCTCAGAATCACCTTTAACAATTTACCTACCGCTGACGTCAGGCTCATCGGCCTATAATTCCCGGGCATTGCCTTACCACTTTTCTTAAGTAGTGGCGCTGTGTTAGCCAACCTCCAGTCTTCTGGCACCTCACCTGTGGCTATCGACGATACAGATATCTCAGCAAATGGCCCAGCAATCATTTCCCTATTGTCCCATGAAGTTCTGGGATACAACGGATCAGGTCCCAGGGTTTTATCCACCTTTATATGTTTTAAGACATCTAGCACCTCCTCTGTAATATGGACACTTTTCAAGATGCCACTACTTATCTCCTCAAATTCTCTAGCATCCATATCCTTCTCCACAGTAAATACTAACATTAAATACTCCTTTAGTATCTCACCCATTTCCTGCAGTTCAACACATAGTCGGCCTTGTTGATCTTCAATGGGCTCTATTCTATCCCTCATTACTCTTTTTCCCTTAATGTATTTTTAGAATCTCTTTGGATATTTCTTAGCCCTATTTGCCAAAGATATCTCATGTCCCCTTTTTGTCCTCCTGATTTCCCTCAAGTATTTTCCTACTGCCCTCTAAGGTCCTCCAGGGATTCACTTGATCCCAGCTGTCTATACCTGATAATGCTTCCTTCTTTTTCTGGATTAGAGCCTCAATTTCTCTATCTTCACCTTCAGTGAGGAGCAGGATGCCCTTGTTTTTGGTGCAGCTTAACATGAAGGGTCTGCTGTGAAGCATTTCTGTTTTCTTATCATTAATAAGCAGTTTGCTTTCACTTGAGAAAGTGGCAACATCTGTTTTGATTGAAAATTCTAACCTGCCATAGGTGGCTGTGTCTCCACACTAGCAAAGATGGGAAACAGGTCTTTAACAAAATACCAGTCATTTACTCTAGCCGGGAGCAGACAGGTATTATGCGACCAAAAATAGATATTGTTGGAAAAGCTCAGGAGGTCTGGCAGCAAACATTATTATGCTTGATATGAATTTTGAGGATTTTCATCATTTTTAGAATGCTATTTAGGTATTTTAGAAACTCATTAGCTACATGTTGTAAATGATAGAGTCTGAAATACTTATTTTACCATATTCTGCCATGCTCTGAAATTCAAAATAACAAAGAGGTCACAGTGTTGCATAATCTCTACTAAAAAACAAAAGAACGGTGGATGCTGAAAATCATAAACAAAAATTGAAATTGCTGGAAAAGCTCAGCAGGTCATATTTTCTGTAGCTTATAATGAATTATTGCCTAGTTACTTAACAATGTACAGAAAATATCTCTGAATGCTTGATTGCCTTCAGATATAATTGTTTATTCCAAAACTTAATCTTTATTTATACAATTATGAATTGCATTTTGTAAATTTTTACCCCCCCATTTCAATCATACATTTCTGCTGAGTATTTTGATATGCAAATCACAAAATTCAATTTCATCAATATTTTCGGAGCTACAGGAAAAGCGTTGCATGAAAAATTGCATCAGTGTCGTATATGAATGCTTACAGTGCTGTGTGCACAAAACAGCGTGGCCTGAAAGTATCTGTGGTGAGAGAAACAAAGTTACATTTCAAATCTGATATGACCTTTTTTTTGGAATAGGGCTCAAAACATCAACATGTTTCTTTCTCCATGAATGCTTCCAGACCTGCTGAGTTTCTCCAGTACTTTCTGCTTTTATTTCAGGTCTCCAGTAACCTTGTAACTTTCTACAATCTCCTTTCCACAATTTCCTTGTTGGAATTGTTTGTAAATATTATGAATACCTTGAAGAGAACTTAGAATTCTTTATCTTAAAGAACTTTATAGCAGAACCCCCCGTATATTTAAATCTCCAGAGAAGGATAACCCTGTTTCCGCGTTGTACTCCCTTCTCAGTTGGCACATATGTCATTGGTTTCTGGAGCTTCTTCTTATTGACTTCTTACTGCTTTCAGTGCAGACACAGGGGCTTTTCACAGCCTCATTTTTCAGCAGTTTTCTAATTCTGGAGTTTTATTCTAAGTGACTGAGGACTGTCTCCCTAGCCCTGACTATTTAGGAAAATGCTAAACTCACAGTATCTTTGCACTTTGACGAATCAACGTCCCCTTCCTTAATCTCTGGCTGGTTTAAACTTTCTGTGGTATTGTACTTTTGTTGCTAGGCAACAACCATTTTTTTTTTCTACCCTTGCTTCTATTACACTAAACTATCCACCTCAAGCTCTACTCCAAGGTTGTAAGCTCCCATTAAAACTGCATATATCAACACACTTCAGACACCCAGAACTCAACCACTCGGGACAAATCTAAACTAAAACTAAGACCATGTCTCCCATTCTTATACACAATACAGAAAAACAAATTAAACTTAAAGTATACATGCTTCTTCAGATTTAGAATGCAGATTTAAGGTTTTCAAATAATGTTTATGACATATCTTGGACTTTCATGACAAGCTTCCCAAGAAAAACAACAAGGTATTTTTAAGAGCTAAAAGGTACTGCAGATGCTGGAGAATCCGAGATAACAAGCATGGGGCTGGATGAACACAGCAGGTCAAGCAGCATCATAGGAGCAGGAAAACTTGATGTTTCGGGCCTAGACCCTTCATCAGAAATCATCATCAGTGACCCAACTGGATTTCTTGCCCTATCCGACCAAACTTGCCTCATTAAATACCCTTCCTGCCCTTATGCATTCCTTACTTATGGTTCAACTCCTATCTTATAATGAGCCATTCCCAGAACATCTCACCAGTCACCAGATGAATGTTCATTCCATAGTGGTTTGTTGCACTACTCCAAATGCAACCTCTTCCCTTCCTAAATCACCTTTTAACCCAACTCAATGTAACGGGATAAAAGGTACTGCAGATGCTGGAGAATCCAAGATAACAAGCATGGGGCTGGATGAACACAGCAGGTCAAGCAGCATCATAGGAGCAGGAAAACTTGACGTTTCGGGCCTAAACCCTTCATCAGATTTCTGATGAAGGGTTTAGGC